>SJYA01002295.1:247924-467184 GCA_006410615.1 Neotragus moschatus
GCGGATGTTGGCAATTTGATCTCTGGTTCCTCTGCCTTTTCTAAAACCAGCTTGAACATCTGGAAGTTCATGGTTCATGTATTGCTGAAGCCTGGCTTGGAGAATTGTGAGCATTACTTTACTAGTATATGAGATAAATGCAATTGTGTGGTAGTTTGAGCATTCTTTGACATTGCCTTTCTTTGGGATTGGAATGAAAACTGACCTTTTCCAGTCCTGTGGCCACTGCTGAGTTTTCCAAATTTGCTGGCATATGGAGTGCAGCACTTTCACAGCATCATCTTTCAGGATTTGAAATAACTCTACTGGAATTCCATCACCTCCACTAGCTTTGTTCGTAGTGATGCTTTCTAAGCCCCACTTGACTTCACATTCTAGGATGTCTGGCTCTAGATGAGTGATCACACCATCATGATTCTCTGGGTCATTAAAAGATTAGGGTCATTATTCCCAAGAAGCTAAATTCAAAGACATTTAGAACTGGAAGGGGATTACTGAGATCATCCAGCTTAGTCTGTTTGTTTTCCAAAAAGGAAACTGAAGATCAGAAATGTGACTTGCTCTCAGTAACCAGATCACGTGCTCCTTTTGAATCCCCTAACCTCAGCAGCAACTATGCCAAGCATAAGTTATCCAGTAAATGTGCTAAATTCATATTCATGAAAAAAGGATGGGAAGGGTCATTCTCATGGTACTTATATTCTAGCTGTTCTTTTGGAAGAAGGTTTGCCAAAGGAAAGATTTCTAAAATAGGGAAAAGCAAGAATACGGCATAGAATGTGTCACTGAGAAAATCCTTTAAGATTTTTTTATTGTGGAAATTTTTAAAAATTAATGAAAAGAGAATACAATGTATGCCTATGTATCCATCACCACCTTAAATAATTACTGACATTCTGCCATTCTTATTACAGTATGTATTCCTTTTTTTTCTTTTGCTTTGTTTGGCTAGAATATTTTTAAAGCAAAACTGAGATATTGTATCATTCTACTTATAAATATTTCTATATGTATCTCTAACAGATGAGGATTTTTGAACAACATAACCACAACTAAAACAGAAGGGGGCTTCCTTGGTAGTTCATTGTTAAAGAATCCACCTGCTAATGCAGAAGACACGGGCTCAATCCCTAGTCTGGGAAGATCCCATATGCCACAGAGGAACTAAGCCCCCATGCCACAACTACTGAGTCTGGGCTCAGAGGCCAGGAACTGCAACTACGGAAGCCCATGTGCCCTAGCGTCCATACTCTGCAAAAAGAGAAGCCACTGCAATGAGAAGCCCTCATATAGCAACTAAAGAGTAGCCCCCACTCTCTGCAACTAGAGAAAAGCCTTTGAAGCAATGAAGATCCCGTGCAGCCAAAAATAAATAAATAAATTTTTTTTTTAAAGAAAAGAAACAGGAGAGAAGGGGGCAGGGAACAATCTTTAAAAGAATGACATAAAAATGCGTGCATGTGTGCTAAATCACTGCAGTCATATCGGACTCTTTGCAACCCTATGGGCTACAGCCCGCCAGACTCCTCTGTCCATGGGGTTCTCCAGGCAAGAATACTTAAGTGGGTTGCCATGCCCTCCTCCAAGGGATCTTCCCAACCCAGGGGTCATGGAATCTCCTGCGGTTCCTGCATTGCAGGCAGATTCACTATCCCTGAGCCACCAGGGAAGCCCAACACAGGACATGAAAAAAACTAGTTAGAACCAACTAAGTCCAAAATGACAGAAAATCTGACTTGCAGTGGACCTTACACCTCATTATAAACTCATTGTAATACATTCAGTTCAGTTCAGTTCAGTCGCTCAGTCGTGTCCCACTCTGAGACTTCATGAATCACAGCACGCCAGGCCTCCCCGTTCATCACCAACTCCCAGAGTTTACTCAAACTCCTGTCCATTGAGTTGGTGATGCCATACAGCCATCTCATCCTCTGTTGTCCCCTTCTCCTCCTGCCCCCAATCCCTCCCAGCATCAGAGTCTTTTCCAATGAGTCAACTGCCCGCATGAGGTGGCCAAAGTACTGGAGCTTCAGCTTTAGCATCATTCCTTCCAAAGAAATCCCAGGGCTGATCTCCTTCAGAATGGACTGGTTAGACTCCTTGCAGTCCAAGGGACTCTCAAGAGTCTTCTCCAACACCACAGTTCAAAAGCATCAATTCTTCAGTGCTCAGCTTTCTTCACAGTCCAACTCTCACATCCATACATGACTACTGGAAAAACCATAGCCTTCACTAGATGGACATTTGTTGGCAAAGCAATGTCTCTGCTGTCTAGGTTGCATTAGCATAAGTTAAGTGACACACCCACCATTGCCAAGTATAACCATCAGAGATCAAAAAACGGGTGATAAAAATATAGAATGCATGGCAGCCCAATTTCTGGAAATCTCTGCCCCTTCCCCAAAACAGTTGGAATAATCCTCCCATCATTAACCTATGAAATTACCCAGTTCATAAAAACTAACAAAGCCGTATTTCGAGACCTCTCACTTTCTGAGATGGCCCACTCTATGGAGTGTGTTTCTCTCTAAATAAATCCATTCCTACCTATCACTTAGTCTCTCACTGGATTCTTTCTGCGATGAGACATCAACTGAGCTTTATTAAGTCTTGAAACCAGGTGTATTATCTCAGTTAAAAAACCATGGGTTCAGGCCCCAATTTGAATTGCATGGCTTCACAGTAATATTATCATACCCCTTAAAATTAACAATAAACCCTTAAAAGGCTAACATCTAGTTCAGGAGAAATTTAGCTGTATGGAAGTTTTCAAGAATGAATCAAGACTGCAAGTCTTTCAATAAGGCTTGATAAGCTTTCAATAAGGCTAAGAATTCAGAAGAAAAGAACTTCAAAACTAAAGACTGCAATCTCATTTTTTTCTTGTGCTGCTCTGCAAATATAAATCTGGACACTCAGATTCCAAAAGAAGATAAAAATAGTCTATGAATCAAAACCATTAATCATATCCTGTTATTTTTAGTTACATTTCTTCCTGATATTTTAACTCAAAATCAGTTTAATATGTTTAATCACACTTTTTTTTTTCAGGGAAAAAATATTTTAGGTTGTGGTGGAAAATTCTGACCAAACGATACACTGAAAGCTAAATCAGGGTGGTTGTCAAGAGTCTGTATCCACGACCTTGGATGAAGTGTTACTTAGTCACTTGGAAAGTCTTATATTAATAATCTGTCCTGTGACTCAACTATCTGCCTCATAACACCCTCACAAAACACCCTCAGAAAATTCACACCTAGAAATGTAAAAACATCACAAAAAATTAATGGTAATTGGGTGACAGGTCACATTACCTTCCATACTAAAAGCAGATGCTAATAACAGAAATTTTGAGATAGCTTGTAAAAAAAAAAAAAAACTCTGAGTAAACTTTAAAGTCAAAGTACCAGCGTTTTGCTTCTGTTGGAAGACCCTCCATACACAGAAGGTGCTCAAGAACACATGCTGACTGGGTTTAACAGTGGAACCAACTTTTTCGACACAGTAACTATTAAACTCCTGATTATGTAAAATGCAATGGGTACGTATTACTTCACATTCTGGAACTGAGGAGGGGAAAAGTTTTTTTCTCATACATGTTTTGCTCTGCACTNAGAAGGTGCTCAAGAACACATGCTGACTGGGTTTAACAGTGGAACCAACTTTTTCGACACAGTAACTATTAAACTCCTGATTATGTAAAATGCAATGGGTACGTATTACTTCACATTCTGGAACTGAGGAGGGGAAAAGTTTTTTTCTCATACATGTTTTGCTCTGCACTCAGCGCTTTTTCTGCTGTCCCCAATTTATACATTTATATTCAGGGTTCATGCTGAATTTGCATCTGTGTGAATGGAGACTGCAGCATCTCTACTTAGACCCCACTCCCGAATTTCAGGAAAGCCAGAGGACTGTCCATGGGGTAGATGATAATGGGAGCATTTTCTGGACACTGATAGGAAGGTACTGGTCAACATTTTATTTTTACATTAATTCTTCTGGATAGAAAGTCCACTCGCTAAGAACATCAGACCTCTCCAGACAATTCTGCTTCATCTTTTCCTGACCTAGAATTCACTAGACCTAAGTAGACTTTACATTATCATGTATGCACATACCAGCTTATATATAAACACATTCCATCAGCCCACATATCAGTTTGGCAGCACACCTTTACTCCCAACAGTAACATGAATAAAACAATAGCACTTGTCCTCTCTCTGATGCAGCAGGCTGAATTTTGCAGGACGGATGATATGGGCAAAAAAGTTTATATTCAGCTCAGTTCAGTCGCCCAGTCGTGTCCAACTCTTTGCACCCCATGAACTGCAGCATGCCAGGCCTCCCTGTCCATCACCAACTCCCAGAGTTCACTCAAACTCATGTCTATCGAGTTGGTGATGCCATACAGCCATCTCATCCTCTGTCATCCACGTCTCCTCCTGCCCCCAATCCCTCCCAGCATCAGGGTCTTTCCAATGAGTCNACTCTCCTCTTTCACTTTCATCAAGAGGCTTTTTAGTTCTTCTTCACTTTCTGCCATAAGGATGGTGTTCTCTGCATATCTGAGGTTATTGATATTGCTCCCGGAAATCTTGATTCCAGCTTGTGTTTCTTCCAGCCCAGCGTTTCTCATGATGGACTCTGCATCTAAATTAAATAAGCAGGGTGACAATATACAGCTTCAACATACTCCTTTCCCAATTTGGAACCAGTCTGTTGTTCCATGTCCAGTTCTAACTGTTGCTTCCTGACCGGCATACAAATTTCTCAAGAGGCAGGTCAGATGGTCTGGTATTCCCATCTGTTTCAGAATTTTCCACAGTTTATTGTGATCCAAACAGTCAAAGGCTTTGGCATAGTCAATAAAGCATAAATAAATGTTTTTCTGGAACTCTCTTGCTTTTTCCATGATCCAGTGGATGTTGGCAATTTGATCTCTGGTTCCTCTGTCTTTTCTAAAACCAACTTGAACATCTGGAAGTTCACAGTTCACATATTGCTGACGCCTGGCTTGGAGAATTTTGAGCATTACTTTACTAGCGTGTGCTGCTGCTAAGTCGCTTCAGTCATGTCTGACTCTATGCGACTCCACAAACGGCAGCCCACTAGGCTCCTCTGTCCCTGGGAGTCTCCAGGCAAGAGTACTGGAGTGGGTTACCATTTCCTTCTCCAATGCATGTGTGAGATGANGTATTCCCATCTCTTGAAGAATTTTCAACAGTTTATTGTGATCCACACAGTCAAAGGCTTTGGCATAGTTAATAAAACACAAATAGATGTTTTTCTGGAACTCTCCTGCTTTTTCGATGATTAAGCAGATGTTGGCAATTTGATTTCCGGTTCCATTTATATTACCTAGAGCCAAAATCCAACCAACAAAAACTGATGTGGCTTGGGCTTCCCTGGTGATCCAGTGGTTAAAAGTCAAGCCCTGGTTTGGGGAGATCTCACGTGCTGCGGAGCAACTAAGCCCATGTGCCACAACCACTGAGCCTGTGTTCTATAGTCTGGGAGCTGCAACTACTGAAGCCCATGAACTCTAGAGCCTGTGCTCTGCAATAAGAGAAACCACCACAATGAAGACCAGTCCCCACTCACTGCAACTAGAAAAAGCCTGCACACAGCAATGAAGGTCTAACACAGCCAAAAACAACTGAATTTTTTTAAAAAACTGATCTGGCTTGACTAAGATTTTCTTATTAGCTCTTCTCCTTTCTCAGTCATCTTTGTGGACAGGAATAATGCTTTCAGTATATTTGCTTTTTTAGAACACTACATCAGAATCATTGAAAGAATTTTTTAAAAACATGAATCGCCAGGAACCGCCAGCCCTTTATCACAAATCCCAAAGTGTGAGACTCAACAATCTGTGACCTTAAGTTCCTTAGATGCTTTTTCTATGGCCAGCACCAAGAATGTGTGAGAATCACTGCCCAGAATACATAGAACACCACTCTATATACTTTATATAAATTTTTAAAATATTTATTTGGCTACACTAGCATGTGGCATGTGGTATCTAGTTCTCTAACCAGGAATCAAACCCAGGTCCCAGGTCCCCTGCATTGGGAGGCTGGAGTCTTAGCCACTGGACCACCAGGACTATAAAAACCCTATAAATGTTTTATACACATACACCCACACACACACACATACACAGACATATATTTGATGAATGAATGAATAAGTCAAGACTGTGGAAATCAGCAACTCTCTGAGTTCTAACCACACCCAAGATCTACTGGTCTAGTGTCTTTGTTTTTATATGGATGACTTCATTGAATTTTCCTAAAGAACCGTTGATCTCAGCCCTCTTGTACAGATAAGGTCTAGGCTCTTCTATCTTGCAACTTGCATTGTCTGACCTAGACAGATGCTAACTGAATTCTGATCTCTGTGACCTCACCCCATTCCACCCCAAGCAGCCACCAACAATCCTACTCAGCCAAAAAACAGTAATAAGAAAACTGCTTTATTTTTACCCCTCGACTGATGAAGTAAATAGACTGAAATCATAAACCCTGGCCTCACAGAAATACCTCCTGATATTCAACGCAACTACTTATTGGTTATCTACTACAGACTGTATATGTGGCAGGCACAATAGAGGACACAGAATGATTACAAGACTTGATACTTAACCTTGAATATTCAAGTTGATAAGACTGAAGGATGTGTCACATCCTGTGCTGGAAGCCTTCTGATATCATCTTATTCATTCCTCAGAGCAATTCTCTAGGGGAGAAAAGTAGTATCATCTCTAGGTTACAGGTGAAGAAGTTGAGACTTAAAGAGTTTAAATACCATCTCACAATTATATACTGACAGAGTTTGTATTTGAATTTCTCTTCTTTCCGACTCTAGAACTGAAGCTATAAACCCTAAACTACTATATATTGTTCAATGGAGATTATTATCCATTCAATGTTATCCACTCCAGAAGTATGTAATAAGCATTCACTATATACTAGGTCCTGGCATAGATGCAGATACACAGGGTCTCTGTCTTCATACAGTTTCTAGTTTAACTGGAAAAGAAGGTATTTAACAGTAAAAGCAATGAGGATTATAAGGGAAAACTACAGGATGTTATTCAGGAGCGGTTAACCAGGAACTTATTTTGGTCTAAGGATTCAGGAAGTAGCCAAATCCTTCTAAAGTCAGGAACTTCACTTCCCAGCTGCAGGATCTGGGGAGAATTACACTTCCTTATTTGCAAAATAAGGACAGTAACACCAGTTACAGATTTTGTGAAGGTTAAGAGATACAGTGTATGTAAAGCCCAGAAACTGACAAAAAGTAACCACTCAATAATCATTAACAGCTATTTAAAATTTTTATTCATATTTAAGAATACACAAAAGCAGGGGTAAAACAGAGAAAAGGGTAGTAGGAGAAGGAAAATGCAGGGCAAAGGCCCTAAGCCAAGAGGGGTAAAGTATCACATAACTTCCTATAAGATCCAGTCCTGGAGAAGGTCTCCAACCTTTCTGGCAGCAGGGACCAGTTTCATGGAAGACAATTCTTCCACAGGCCTGGGGAAGGAGGATGGTTTCAGGATGATTCAAGTGCATTACATTTATTATGCACTTTATTTCTATTATTATCACATCAGCTCTACCTCAAATCATCAAGCCTTAGATCCCAGAAGCTGGGGTCCCCTGCTATAGAGAGCTCTGCCAGAGAAAGCTGGACAGGCAGGTGGGGACCACATCAAGCCTTCAGGTAAAGATGTTTATCTTTGTACAAAGGCAACTGAAGCATCTAAAGGAATTTAAGACAAGAAGAGACTTGTTGAGATTCAAATTTTAAAAGACAACCCCAAGGGAGAGTGGAGAGAATTTGTTTCATTTATATATATATATATATATATATATATGACTTCCCTGGTGACTCAGAAAGTAAAGCGTCTGCCTATGATGCTGGAGACCTGGGTTCGATCCCTGGGTCGGGAAGATCCTCTGGAGAAGGAAATGAATGGCAACCCACACCACTACTCTTGCCTGAAAAATCCCATGGATGGAAGAGCCTGGTAGGCTACAGTCCATAGGGTCACAGAGAGTCAGACACGACTGAGCAAATTCACCTTCACCTTCACCATATATATATATATAGGCAAACTGCCAACATCCGATGGATGATCGAAAAAGCAAGAGTTCCAATAAAACATCTATTTCTGCTTTATTGACTATGCCAAAGCTTTTGACTGTGTGGATCACAAACAACTGTGGAAAATTCTGAAAAAGATAAGAATACCAGACCACCTGACCTGCCTCTGGAGAAATCTGTAAGCAGGTCAGGAAGCAACAGTTAGAACTGGACATGCAACAACAGACTGGTTCCAAATAGGAAAAGGAGTACGTCAAGGCTGTATATTGTCACCCTGCTTATTTAACTTCTATGCAGAGTACATCATGAGAAACGCTGGGCTGGAAGAAGCACAAGCTGGAATCAAGATTGCTGGGAGAAATATCAATAACCTCAGATAGGCAGATGACACCACCCTTATGGCAGAAAGTGAAGAACTAAAGAGCCTCCTGATGAAAGTGAAAGAGGAGAGTGAAAAAGTTGGCTTAAAGCTCAACATTCAGAAAACGAAAATCATGGCATCTGGTCCCATCACTTCATGGCAGATAGATGGGGAAACAGTGGAAACAGTGTCAGACTTTATTTTTCTGGGCTCCAAAATCACTGCGGATGCTGACTGCAGCAATGAAATTTAAAGACGCTTACTCCTTGGAAGAAAAGTTATGACCAATCTCGACAGCATATTAAAAAGCAGAGACATTACTTTGCCAACAAAGGTCCATCTAGTCAAAGCTATGGTTTTTCCAGTGGTCGTGTACTGATGTGAGAGTTGGACTATAAAGAAAGCTGAGCGCCAAAAAATTGATGCTTTTGAAGCGTGGTGTTGGAGAAGACTCTTGAGAGTCCCTTGGACTGGAAGGAGATCCAACCAGTCCATCCTAAAGGAGATCAGTCCTGGGTGTTCATTGGAAGGACTGATGTTGAAGCTGAAACTCCAATAGTTTGGCCACCTGATGCAAAGAGCTGACTCACTGGAAAAGACCCTGATGCTGGGAAAGATTGAGGGCAGGAGAAGGGGACAACAGAGGATGAGATGGTTGGATGGCATCACCAACTCGATGAACATGGGTTTAGGTGGACTCCAGGAATTGGTGATGGACAGGGAGGCCTGGTGTGCTGCAATTCACAGGGTCACAAAGAGTCGGACACGACTGAGCGACTGAAATGAACTGAACTGAACTGACAGGCTTCCCTGGTGGCTCAGTGGTAAAGAATCTGCCTGCCAATGCAGGAGACTCAGATTCTATCCCTGGTCCAGAAAGATGCCCCTGGAGAAGGAAATGGCAACCCACTGAAGTATTCTTGCCTGGGAAATCCCATGGACAGAGGAGGCTGTCAGGTGGGCTACAGTCTGTGGGGTCACAAAGAGTGAGACAAGACCTTAGAAACTGAACAACAACTATATATGCAAGTATGTGTGTGTAATAATTTCCAACTAGTTTGCACATGCAGCTTTAGTAATTTCAGTGATGAATGTGTTACCTTGATTGTGGTAATAGTTTCACAGATTTAAGTCAAATTTTATCAACTTTTACACTTTAAATATATGCAGTGTGTGCATGCGTGCTAAGTCACTTCAGCCTTATCCGATTCTTTGTGACCCTATGGACTGTAGCTTGCCAGCCTCCTCTGTCCATGGGATTCTCCAGGCAAGAATACTGGAGTGGGTTGCCATGACCTTCTCCAGGGGGATCTTCCCTACCCAGGGATCGAATCCATGTCTCTTATGTCTCCTGCATTGACATGTGTGTTCTTTACCACAGGCACCACCTGGGAAGCATATGCAGTATGCTGCTGCTGCTACTGCTGCTAAGTCACTTCAGTTGTGTCCGACTCTGTGCGATCCCATAGACGGCAGCCCACCAAGCTCCCCGTCCCTGGGATTCTCCAGGCAAGAACACTGGAGTGGGTTGCCATTTCCTTCTCCAATGTGTGAAAGTGAAAAGTGAAAGTGAAGTCGCTCAGTCGTGTCCAACCCTCAGCCACCCCATGGACTGCAGCCTTCCAGGCTCCGTCCATGGGATTTTCCAGGCAAGAGTACTGGAGTGGGGTGCCATTGCCTTCTCCGATATGCAGTATATTTTATGTCAAATATACCTTTCACTTTGACCCAGCTTTCTGGAGCTATTAGTAATTGCCCTCCACTCCTCCCAATAGCGTATTGGACACCTTCTGACCTGGGGGGTTCATCTTCCAGTGTCATGATCTTTTTGCCCTTTCATACTGTTCATGGGGTTCTCATGGCAAGAACACTGGAGTGGGTTGCCATGAACTTGAGCGGACCATGTTTTATCAGAACTCTCCTCTGTGGTCCGTCCATTTTGGGTGGCCCTGCACATAGCTTTATTGAGTTACACAAGCCCCTTCTCCATGACAAGGTTGTGATCAATGAAAAGGATTAAACATAGTAAATTATTTTCTTAAAAAATAAGTAATTTTTATCAAAGATAGGAAGACAAATTAGCAGTGGTCAAAATACTCTACTTAGATGACGGATGGTGAGGGCTTAGATTATGATGGTGGCAACTGGAATGGAGAAAAAACTTGATGCTTCATTGGATATGGAGGGTATGAAGGATAAAGTCTGAAAAGAGAAGAATCTGAGGGTTTTCCAGATTACTAGTTTGAGCAAGCTAGGTAGATGGTGGTATTGCAAGTTAAGTTCCCTAGAAAAGAAACAAAAACTAGCATGCAGAACTTTAATTAGACTGCTCTTGGGATCAACACCAGTGAAAGAGGGAGAAGAAAGCAGAATTAGACCGAGAATTATCTAGCCATTTGTGGAACTCTGGAACAGAGATGGCCCTTCAAATAGTCCACAGAGGAGGTGGAAAGGCCAGACCTTTACACCATCACACCAATGGGACAAGAGGACAGAGAAGTAGCCTTGGGCAAAGCAGCTCTCTTCAGATGAGGCAATCCCTAAAGAGGACTCATATCTGCAGGCCACTGCCAGCCAGCTGTGTCTCAGGAACCGGAAAAATATGTCATTAATTTGGGCCGCATATATCAGAGTCCTCCACTGTTGGGGACCCTCTCACTGAGAGACACAAGACACTTAGTTCTTAGACTGATAACTTTATATATAATGAAGGCACAAACAGCACTCAAGGATTCTATAAATAGTTTGATAACAAAGTCTAAATCTGATGGTTACAGAAGGGTTTTAGAAGCCTCACTTTCTAAAATCACACCACTGCAGGAAAAACTCTCCAATTTCTTAAGATGATAATGATGAAGTTTCTTTGGAAATAAAAATAACCTGAGGAGACTGACTCTGTCTATTTCTCTATTTCTCTCCACCCACACTGTAGGATTCAAACCCACTTCCCCACCCCAAGCCCTGACTACCCCTCTGATTATCATTCTAGCCTCCTAAAACAGTTGCTCCTATGCTCAGACAACCTGTTCTCTACATTTCAAATGCTAACCATTTATACTAACTACTAACCAGCAGCTAGCACAGTGCCTGGTGCATAGTACCTGCTCAATTAGTACTTGTTGAAAGAAAAAAATGACTAAGGAATAATATACATTATACTGTATTCAATGTGTAATGCCACGAAAATTCATGAATTTCACCTAGACTAAATAATATCCCAGTGTAAATTCATCCAGAGGCTCCTCTTGCCCCTGGGGTAGAATCTGACTCAGTTTATAAGGTTCTTAGCAGTACAGTCTCTGATCACCTCTGCACCTTTGCTTTTTACTCTTACCTCTCCTCTCTTTCCTTAAGTCCTCAAACATGCCATGTTCCCCTTGGTTTAGGGGTGTTTCCACATGATGTTTCCTTTGCTTGGACCATTCTTCACCCTTCCCTATATACAAGCCAACTGCCTCTCTTTCCCTAAACACTGTCTCAACAAATATTGCCATACCTCCCCATCACAGACACACATTCACTCTTAACATACATCCACATATGTACCTAATTCCTATACAATGTTAGGATTCATCTTCCCTGACCAGCCCTCTCTGCAAATCTGGTTTAGGTGCCCATTCTTTCGGCTCATATGCTACCTTTTGATTCCCTCATCAGACCATTGATCACCATTAATTAAAACTGCTTATAATTTTTTTTACCTCACCCCTTTCTCACCCCACTTGATTATACTCTCCCTGAGAGCAGGAGTTTAGACTGGCTTATTCATTTTTATCTCCTTTGTGGCTGGCACAGTGCCTAGAATATTATGCATGCTCAGTCGTGTCCAGCTCTTTTTGACCCCATGGACTGTAGCCCATCAGTCTCCTCTGTCCATGGGATTTCCCAGGCAAGAATACTGGAGTGGGTTCCCATTTCCTTCTCCATAGGATCGTCCCAACTCAGTGATCAAACCTGCATCTCCTGCATTGGCAAGCGGATTCTGTACCACTGTGCCACCTGGTAAGTTCTTAATAAATATTTGTTGAAGGAAAAAGAAAGCATAAAATATATTAAATGTTACATATTAAAATCAAAGCAAATAATACAGATTCATGATACACATCATGACATTTACAAATAGACAAACAGCAAATATATCATTTGAGTAATGTATTAAGAATTCCCATTCCCTTTATTTTCTGCTATCCACTTCAAAAAGGTGAATTCTCCCCATGACATAAGGTCATCTCATTGACCTCATGAAGTTCTATGCAACATTTACTTGCAAGATTGATGTCAATTCTTTACAGCAAAATTCCCTCTAGGCTGATTTAGGGAAACTTTCTTCTAATACAAGGTGACAATAGTTAGTTATGATTTGTTAACAATCCACTTCATCTTAATAAGCCCTTAAACCCTCAACTATTACCAGGGGTTGGCTGGCCAGCCCAGAAGTCACATTGTTAGAGAGCAGGCAACAAGTCGTTGCCTGTTGTTTTTCTCCACTGTACCTGGAAAAAACTTATCTTATGCAAATTTGAATGAACAAAAAGTAATAATGATAATCTTGAGCCCAAATTTTTTCATATTTTGACCTTAGATAAAGGTCAAGAAGCTTTCCTGGTGGTCCACTTCTACTGCACTCCACTTCACTCCAGTGCAGGGGCACAGGTTCACTCCCTGGTCAGGGAACTAAGCTCTTGCATGTTATGTAGTCTGGCAAAAAAAAAAAAAAAAAAGTCAAAATGTCAAGCAAATAACTAGAACTTATATTTGCATGGTACCAAATAAGCATAAATACTTTCTCATTACCTCCTCATTTCATACCACTGGTAAAGNGCTTTCTGGAGCTATTAGTAATTGCCCTCCACTCCTCCCAATAGCGTATTGGACACCTTCTGACCTGGGGGGTTCATCTTCCAGTGTCATGATCTTTTTGCCCTTTCATACTGTTCATGGGGTTCTCATGGCAAGAACACTGGAGTGGGTTGCCATGAACTTGAGCGGACCATGTTTTATCAGAACTCTCCTCTGTGGTCCGTCCATTTTGGGTGGCCCTGCACATAGCTTTATTGAGTTACACAAGCCCCTTCTCCATGACAAGGTTGTGATCAATGAAAAGGATTAAACATAGTAAATTATTTTCTTAAAAAATAAGTAATTTTTATCAAAGATAGGAAGACAAATTAGCAGTGGTCAAAATACTCTACTTAGATGACGGATGGTGAGGGCTTAGATTATGATGGTGGCAACTGGAATGGAGAAAAAACTTGATGCTTCATTGGATATGGAGGGTATGAAGGATAAAGTCTGAAAAGAGAAGAATCTGAGGGTTTTCCAGATTACTAGTTTGAGCAAGCTAGGTAGATGGTGGTATTGCAAGTTAAGTTCCCTAGAAAAGAAACAAAAACTAGCATGCAGAACTTTAATTAGACTGCTCTTGGGATCAACACCAGTGAAAGAGGGAGAAGAAAGCAGAATTAGACCGAGAATTATCTAGCCATTTGTGGAACTCTGGAACAGAGATGGCCCTTCAAATAGTCCACAGAGGAGGTGGAAAGGCCAGACCTTTACACCATCACACCAATGGGACAAGAGGACAGAGAAGTAGCCTTGGGCAAAGCAGCTCTCTTCAGATGAGGCAATCCCTAAAGAGGACTCATATCTGCAGGCCACTGCCAGCCAGCTGTGTCTCAGGAACCGGAAAAATATGTCATTAATTTGGGCCGCATATATCAGAGTCCTCCACTGTTGGGGACCCTCTCACTGAGAGACACAAGACACTTAGTTCTTAGACTGATAACTTTATATATAATGAAGGCACAAACAGCACTCAAGGATTCTATAAATAGTTTGATAACAAAGTCTAAATCTGATGGTTACAGAAGGGTTTTAGAAGCCTCACTTTCTAAAATCACACCACTGCAGGAAAAACTCTCCAATTTCTTAAGATGATAATGATGAAGTTTCTTTGGAAATAAAAATAACCTGAGGAGACTGACTCTGTCTATTTCTCTATTTCTCTCCACCCACACTGTAGGATTCAAACCCACTTCCCCACCCCAAGCCCTGACTACCCCTCTGATTATCATTCTAGCCTCCTAAAACAGTTGCTCCTATGCTCAGACAACCTGTTCTCTACATTTCAAATGCTAACCATTTATACTAACTACTAACCAGCAGCTAGCACAGTGCCTGGTGCATAGTACCTGCTCAATTAGTACTTGTTGAAAGAAAAAAATGACTAAGGAATAATATACATTATACTGTATTCAATGTGTAATGCCACGAAAATTCATGAATTTCACCTAGACTAAATAATATCCCAGTGTAAATTCATCCAGAGGCTCCTCTTGCCCCTGGGGTAGAATCTGACTCAGTTTATAAGGTTCTTAGCAGTACAGTCTCTGATCACCTCTGCACCTTTGCTTTTTACTCTTACCTCTCCTCTCTTTCCTTAAGTCCTCAAACATGCCATGTTCCCCTTGGTTTAGGGGTGTTTCCACATGATGTTTCCTTTGCTTGGACCATTCTTCACCCTTCCCTATATACAAGCCAACTGCCTCTCTTTCCCTAAACACTGTCTCAACAAATATTGCCATACCTCCCCATCACAGACACACATTCACTCTTAACATACATCCACATATGTACCTAATTCCTATACAATGTTAGGATTCATCTTCCCTGACCAGCCCTCTCTGCAAATCTGGTTTAGGTGCCCATTCTTTCGGCTCATATGCTACCTTTTGATTCCCTCATCAGACCATTGATCACCATTAATTAAAACTGCTTATAATTTTTTTTACCTCACCCCTTTCTCACCCCACTTGATTATACTCTCCCTGAGAGCAGGAGTTTAGACTGGCTTATTCATTTTTATCTCCTTTGTGGCTGGCACAGTGCCTAGAATATTATGCATGCTCAGTCGTGTCCAGCTCTTTTTGACCCCATGGACTGTAGCCCATCAGTCTCCTCTGTCCATGGGATTTCCCAGGCAAGAATACTGGAGTGGGTTCCCATTTCCTTCTCCATAGGATCGTCCCAACTCAGTGATCAAACCTGCATCTCCTGCATTGGCAAGCGGATTCTGTACCACTGTGCCACCTGGTAAGTTCTTAATAAATATTTGTTGAAGGAAAAAGAAAGCATAAAATATATTAAATGTTACATATTAAAATCAAAGCAAATAATACAGATTCATGATACACATCATGACATTTACAAATAGACAAACAGCAAATATATCATTTGAGTAATGTATTAAGAATTCCCATTCCCTTTATTTTCTGCTATCCACTTCAAAAAGGTGAATTCTCCCCATGACATAAGGTCATCTCATTGACCTCATGAAGTTCTATGCAACATTTACTTGCAAGATTGATGTCAATTCTTTACAGCAAAATTCCCTCTAGGCTGATTTAGGGAAACTTTCTTCTAATACAAGGTGACAATAGTTAGTTATGATTTGTTAACAATCCACTTCATCTTAATAAGCCCTTAAACCCTCAACTATTACCAGGGGTTGGCTGGCCAGCCCAGAAGTCACATTGTTAGAGAGCAGGCAACAAGTCGTTGCCTGTTGTTTTTCTCCACTGTACCTGGAAAAAACTTATCTTATGCAAATTTGAATGAACAAAAAGTAATAATGATAATCTTGAGCCCAAATTTTTTCATATTTTGACCTTAGATAAAGGTCAAGAAGCTTTCCTGGTGGTCCACTTCTACTGCACTCCACTTCACTCCAGTGCAGGGGCACAGGTTCACTCCCTGGTCAGGGAACTAAGCTCTTGCATGTTATGTAGTCTGGCAAAAAAAAAAAAAAAAAAGTCAAAATGTCAAGCAAATAACTAGAACTTATATTTGCATGGTACCAAATAAGCATAAATACTTTCTCATTACCTCCTCATTTCATACCACTGGTAAAGCTGGATAATTAGTTCATTGCTGAATTGTTGATTCAATTTGAATTTTAAGGAGAATGACTGTGGATTTCACTCTCTAAATCAATAAGCTGGTTATTCCAGTGTTTTTATTTGAATCAGACCAAATTACTGATGATGTATTACTTAATGATTTTAAGCTACAGTATTTCTTGCTTTTGGTGTTGCCCTTTAAACAATGAATAATATTTGTTCATGCTTACTCTTTCTGTGCTTTTTAAATAATCACTTTAAAATCACGTCCTGTCGTTGAGTTGAGGGAGATTTCACTAGTAATGGTCATGTGGCATAATGCTCTACTGGTAAGAAAAGAGCCTAATCTAGTCAATAGCATCATCACTGTCCCTCCAGGTTAAACAGCAAGTGATGAAGAGATACAGTCCTTGAGTGAAGGGTCAGAGAAAGTATGCAAAGAGCCCTCCAGACAAGCTGGGAGTATGATGACATCAGCCTTACTTGAAGCTAGACCTAAGTTCAAATACCAACTCTAGCACCAATCAGCACTGTGAGCTCAAAGTAAGCCCCAGATCCTTTTGAGCACAGTTTTATCAACTGCATTGCAATCTGCCACGTAGAATGATACATGTAAATTACCACATAATTGCACTCATCTTACGGTAAAGCATCTGTCTACAATGCAGGAGACCCGGGTTCAATCCCTGGGTTGGGAAGATGCCCTGGAGGAGGAAATGGCAATTCACTCCAGTATTACTTCCTGGAAAATCCCATGGACAGAGGAGTCTGGTAGGCTACAGTCCATGGGGTCGCAAAGAGTAGGACACGACTGAGCGACTTCACTTTCACTTACACACTGGCAAAGTAATCCTCAGAATTCTCCAAGCCAGGCTTCACTAGTGTGTGAACAGTGAACTTCCAGATATTCAAGCTGGATTTAGAAAGGGCAGAGAAACCAGTGATCAAATTGCCAACATCCATTGGATCATCAAAAAAGCAAGAGTTCCAGAAAAACATCTATTTCTGCTTTATTGACTATGCCCAAGCCTTTGGCTGTGTGGATCTCAACAAACTGTGGAAAATTCTTAAAGAGATGGGAATACCAGACCACCTGACTGGCCTCCTGAGAAATCTGTATGCAGGTCAAGAAGCAACAGTTAGAACTGGACATACAACAGACTGGTTCCAAATCAGGAAAGGAGTATATCAAGGCTGTATACTGTCACCCTGCTTATTTAACTTATATGCAGAGTACATCATGAGAAATGCTGGACTGAATGAAGCACAAGCTGGAATCAAGATTGCCAGAAGAATATCAATAACCTCAGACATGCAGATGATACCACACTTATGGCAGAAAGCAAAGGAGAACTAAAGAGCCTCTTAATGAAAGTCAAAGAGGAAAGTGAAAAGGTTGGCTTAAAACTCAACATTCAGAAAACTAAGATTATGGCATTGGTCCCATCACTTCATGGCAAATAGATGGGGAAACAATGGAAACAGTGACAGATTTTATTTTGGGCTCCAAAATCCCTGAAGATGATGACTGCAGCCATGAAATTAAAAGATACTTGCTCTTTGGAAGAAAAGCTATGACCAATCTAGACAGCACACTAAAAAGCAGAGACATTACTTTGCCAACAAAGGTCTGTCAAGTCAAAGCTATTGTTTTTCCAGTAGTCATGTACTGGTATGAGAGTTGGACTATAAAGAAAGCTATGCCCAAGAATTGATGCTTTTGAATGGTGGTGTTGGAGAAGACTCTTGAGAGTCCCTTGGACTGCAAGGAGATCCCATCAGTCAATCTTAAAGGAAATCAGTCCTGAATATTCATTGGAAGGACTGATGCTGAAGCTGAAACTCCAATACTTTGGTCACTTGATGCAAAGAACTAACTCACTGGAAAAGACCATGATGCCAGGAAAGACTGAAGGCAGGAGGAGAAGAGGACAACAGAGGATGAGATGATTGGATGGCATTATTGACTTAATGGACATGAGTTTGAGTAAGCCTCAGGAGTTGATGATGGACAGGGAAGCCTGGCATGCTGCAGTCCATGGGGTCGCAAAGAGTCGGANAAAGAACTAACTCACTGGAAAAGACCATGATGCCAGGAAAGACTGAAGGCAGGAGGAGAAGAGGACAACAGAGGATGAGATGATTGGATGGCATTATTGACTTAATGGACATGAGTTTGAGTAAGCCTCAGGAGTTGATGATGGACAGGGAAGCCTGGCATGCTGCAGTCCATGGGGTCGCAAAGAGTCGGACATGACTGAGTGACTAAACTGAACTGTACTAAAAGGATTTAGAATAGTGCTGGCCCCCATTAAGCATGTGATAATTTTTTTAAGTTTTTATTGGATTTGTTACAATATTGCTTGTATTTTATGTTTTGCTTTTTGGTCATGAGGCATGTGGGATCCCGACTAAGGATTAAACCTATACCCTCTGCATTGGAAGATGAAGTCTTAACCACTGGACCACCAGGGAAGTCCCAGCATGTAGTAATTTGCAGCTATACCAAGGTTATATGCAGTAGTTAATGCATCACTAACAGCCAAGTGTGAAACACAGCACTGATGTGTTCAGTTGCTGCCAGGGGCTCCTCAGGCCAAACTTCTCTGTTTTCTGCAACCTGGCTAACTCCTCAAGATTGAAAGAACCTTCTCTGTTTATCAGACAAGGCTCCCTTCCTCTTGGCGTGCACACACGCTAAGTCACTTAAGTCATGTTTGACTTTTTGAGACCCAGTGGGCTAAAGCCCGCCAGGCTTCTCTGTCCACGGGATTCTCCAGGCAAGAATACTAGAGTGGGTTGCTGTGCCCCCCTTCAGGGGATCTTCCAGACCCAGGGATCAAATCCGTGTCTCTTATATCTTGGCAGGTGAGTTAGTGGTCTCCAGAAAGGGCATCTTCTCAGCAGATCATAGAGACCAAAAAGAGACCTTAATGTGGAAGAACTTTAGAACTAAGATCTATGTCTCTGCTTCATTGTGGCCAGCGTAGGGTAACTAACTGCCCCATTCTTCCCTGGATTGTTTCCTGGATCATGGGACCTCCAGTACTAATACCATGACAATCTCAGGCAAACTGAGATGACTTATCATCCTAGCATTTTCCAAGGTTGGGCAGGTGGCCTGATAATATGTAGCCTAACAAGTGGTGAGATGGTTAGATAGCATTACTGACTAAATGAACAGTAATTTGAGCAAACTCCAGGAGATAGTAAAGGACAGAGGAGCCTGGCATCCATGAGACTGCAAAGAGTCAGACATGACTTAAGTGATCAAACAACAACAATAAATTTTATTAATACTATAATGATTAAGACTTTCCAATTAAAATTCTCATGTAGGTAATAATGAACATTGAAACGAAGAGTTTCACTTCATTGCAATTTACCCAAGCTGTTGAAAACTTTGAGAAGCTTTTTCTCAATTCTCTTTGAATCACTATTCCCCTTTTCTTTACAAAGTTAACAATGGTCCAATCCTTTGAGTATTGTGCTTACTATTAATTCCCATTTGAAGCAATTAACTCACTGATACTCTCAGCAACACAAAGAACTATTTCTGAAATAACTGTTTAATTAACCCCAGCAGAAATAAGAATGGAGAATACAAAGAAACAGAACCTGAACTGGGCATGAAATTTTGTACCACATAAAATTCTCTCCTTCTATAGAAGCCTAAAGGTTATTCAAAATATCTAGTTCTAGTGTTACTATCATGAAACAATGCCATCTGCAGGAACTGTGGATTGGATTCGAGATTATCATACCAAGAGAAATAAGTCAGAGAAATACAAATATCATACACTATCACTTATATGTGGAATCTAAAAATAAAGATGCAAATTAACTCATTTTCAAAGCAGAAACAGACTTAAAACAAACATGATTACCACAGTGGAAGGGGTTGGGGAGGGATAAATTAGGAGTTTGGGATTAACAAATACATACTACTTTATATAAAATAGATAAAGGAACTATATCTTGTAATGGAACTATATCTTATAATGGAAAAGAATCTGAGAACACATATACATATATATATGTCAATTAAAAAAGAGAAATGTATTATCAACCTTACTTCTTTTCATTACTATGTGGCAATAAATGATTTGAATTCGTGGCTTCATTTATACATTTTATATGCCCAATTGGTTGGGCAACAAAAAAGTTAAAAGTCTTATACTTTCAGAAATGCTACAGGTAGCAACCAAAGTTACAATTTTAGACGTAATAACTAAATACTGTATTCATGTTTATCAGCAACATATCAAGTTTCTCTTATCTGGCCTAACACATTTAGAAATCACCTTTTCTGTATTTTCAATTACCACCTGCCTAGCTTCTTTGTAATCATTTCTACTTTGCATTCCCTAGATCTCGCCCTTTCCTTTTGGCCTCTGGATCCTTGCCCTATCTCACTTCCTGACTTCGGTGAGTAACTTCCAACCTGAGGCAAAACTGTAAACCAGCAAGTCTCTTTGCTCCATCTCCTTCCTCTTCCCCCTTTCTTCTCCATGATATTCTCAGTTCATTAATGACATTATACCCTCTTGACTTAAATCCACTGCTCCAAGAACTTAGTTTCTCTTCTCAGCTAAGAAAATTGTGGGGGGCGGTCAGTAAATTCCAATTATTCAAATTTCTTTGACACACAACTTTCAGTGAATGAACAATGCTTTTAGCCAAAGTGTACCTTTTATTCTATTATTTTAAAAAAGGCTCTGCTAAGCAAATTAACAATAGTCTGATAAATAATGAAAATCTTTAAAGTAATATTCCATTATTTTATACATAATGGAATATTTTTATACAACATACAATATACTTAGCATATAACTTCTTAGAAGTTCACGAAAGTAATTTTTAAAGCACTGGCAATACATTTTATTGGCAAAATTACAATATCTGTTGAGATTTATAAAATGAGCTTACAATTTCATTCAGTATTTGGGAATTATGGTTTTTATTACATCAGGCTCATACTAGTTCACAATTCACTAAATATGATTTGCTGGACTACTGGTGAAAGGAAACTAAAATTATCAGGTGTACACAAACCTTTAAGAAACACCATTACTAATGAAGCACGAAATCTTCATTAGTTCTTTTATTTTTCATCTCATACCTCATAAATTTTCAGTATCTACAGGTTTACAGATTCAATTCCAATGAGAAGGGTAGAAACTCAATGAAACTACTAGCAAATAAGGCTAGACAATCACAAACAAAGTAGGTCATGTTGTTTGGAGAATCAATCTGTTTTCAGTAAAAAACTAGACTGTCCTTATTTCATATATCAATTGGCAATTTGATAATGTTATCTTAATGTTTAAAAAGTAGACCAGGAAATTAAGCGCATGTTTTCATTCAAACTGTCATGAAAACATTTTTTGTTATGACAAATTTATCTACACCAAAAGGATGTTAGGGGAGATTTGCAAATAATCCAAAACAAAATAAAACTTTTTAAAGAGTACTATTTGGCTTTGGACATTGTACCAATATCTAGTGATGGCAGTCAGATTTTTCCCAAGATATTTGAAATAGGGATGGTAAGACCGCTTCCTGAAAGTTAAAACTTTAAGATTATATACAATGGACACGAGTAGAAGTAGGCAAAGTCACCTTTAAAATGCAAACTTGCCTGACTTGATTGTGACTTGATTTTTATTGAAGAATATTGCTAAAAGGTTTGGGTAGCCATGGAAACAGAGAAAAGAGCATACAGAGGCACTTGAGGGCCAGTGTCCATCCAAATGCTATCAGGACAGAAGAAGCCCAAATCAACAGAGCAGCAAGATGTCCCTACTGTACTGGAGATCAATATATAAAGCTGCAATTATTGGAAACTGAGTATTTCTATCTTTGGGATAAAACTGTCCTGTCATGGAGATAGCAGAATCAAGAACAGTTTATACACACAACTCAGCTTGTTCTGAATTTGTGCTCATCAAGCAACCTTCTGATACTGTCTTTGGTTTCCTGAGTAAGTCTGTCTACATAGAAAATGCACTGGCTTTCCATCGTGAGTATTCAGGTATACCAATTACAGCTCTTGGAAATTAATAACTATTCTGGTTGCACATGCCAGTCTTGTGACCTTGGTTAAGGTAAGTTCATCTGATTGCTGGAGCTGTTCCATATTGCTAATGAAAGCTACTTCTGTTCTAACATACTCCAGACAACATTCTAGAGTATTCCGGAAAATTCACCAAAGTAATGCTTTCTGTCTGCTTGAGGGCAGCCAGCAGGCCTTTCCCTGGCTATACCAGCCAAGCACTTCCATTTCAAAATATCATTGATATCAATGGTGTGGGGGTTGAATGCCTGTGATTTACCTCTCTTTATTATTTTATTTGTTCCAACACTTCTCCAGTGACAATTTCATAACCATAATGGTGTAGAAGACAGCTAACCTGTTTGAGCTTTATTTAAAGCCTAAAAAAATGCAATCATTTTAAACCTGAAACACAATGCTATATAGTTACACATGCATGCACACTACATATACATATATATACACTGTATATATGTACACACGCATTTATCATTTGTTTCTCATAACAATTTTATGAGTTATGAATTTTTTTCATTACACATTAAAACTCTTTCTGGGACTTATGTGGTTCAGAGGTTAAGACTACGCCTTCCAACGTTGGGGTAAGGGTTCAATCCCTGGTGTGGAAACTAAGGTCCCACACGCCCGTGGGTGCAGCCAAAAATTTTAAAACAAACCATTTTTCTGACTGTAAAATCTGGGTATTATAGAAAGGTGAACATAACACTTTTTAAAAAAATCTGATGGCTCTAAACACTATTAATGTGTTTGCCATTACAAATAGTTCAAAATACATTTTAAAGTTTTTTTCCTATAAACATGCATATTTGTGTTTTTAATGTGTGTTTTATAGCATATGAGTGAACTCCGGGAGTTGGTGATGGACAGGGAGGGCTGGCGTACTGCGATTCCTGGGGTTGCAGAGTCCGACACAACTGAGTGACTGAACTGAATTGAACGGCATAAGCATATTATGGCTTAAGCATTTCCCTTATCTTTAGACATTACTCAGAATTTNCTCTTGAGGGAATCAGCACCATTCCTACTTCCGCTAGGGTCGTGCTGCCCCCACTCCAGAGGCGGGTTCGGATAGCCTTTTCTCCCCATAGGCCTCTCCATCCCCTAACCTGCAGGGTGAATCCCACCCTGCAGCTTCCTGGCTTTGAGATAGCGTTAGTATTGGTGTTACGGTAAAGGCCCCACTTTAGGACTTGAAGAAAAAAGCATGGTGGGTGGGAGCGGGCAATAGGAATCCTGTTAAATTCTTCCTTTCCTCGAGGGGAATGTGTCTAATTCCTTTAAAGGGATGTATATTTGTTTTGACTTGATCTGAGATTCTTTTGAGGTTTCTGACATGCCTGATGGTTGCTGGCTTCTAAGGCTACCCGGATTTCCGCATTGACCGATCTTCAACCTAGGTCCATAGATTCATACCTCGCCAGGGTACTTGGAATTGTACAGTAAGCGGCTGTGCTGTAGGATTTTCATTTGGAATACTCTCAGAAGAATCAGGATTCTTGATTTGAAGGCTTGATAGCTTACTCCTGTAGACAGAAATGATAGGTTGATAACTTAACTCCAACTCCAGCATTTGTTAAAAGTAGATTTAACCGCCCCTGTTGATAATTAAGATGCTGCTTTGACTGGAGCCATTTTTAGGTGTGTGCCATCAGATGCACTGCAGCATCTTTCCTGGCCCACCTCAGATGCATTGGTCACCTAAAAAGAGGAGGAATAGATGGAATTTGAGTTTCTAACATATAGTCAACTAATAATTTTCTCCTTTTCCGTAGTGGAATTTTCAGAATATAGACTTTTAATTTTACTTTTATATTTTGGTCGAGTGAGTTCTATATATGGTTGTTTTCCCACCTCCGCTAGTTGACCTTTACTGAGCACAGAAATATGCTCTTTACAGACATTCTCTTTGTTAATGTTACAACAAGCCTTTGAGGGAGGTGCTATCATCATCCCCATTTTACAGATGAGGAAATGAAATTTGAGAAATTAAAGTGGTTTGACCAAAGTCACAGGGCAGTTTTTGATGGTGCTGCATAGATTCAAACCCAGATTGTCTAAACAGAAAGGGGATGCTCTGAGCTATCAAGCTGGCTCCCTGTTCTTTGTAAGTTTGTAAACTATAGTAACTAAATAAGATACAGTATTATTAGCCTAGTTTTTGTTTTGCTTGTCAGTATAGAAACATTGTTGCATGTTAAGGTTAAAGTGTTGCAAGATGTAAAAATAGATTACAGCTATTCTGGGGATGGGATAGAAGCTAATTTTTGTACTTTCTATGATTTAAAGGCCAATTGAGTAAAACTGTATGGTATAACATGCTATATGCTACATGGTATAACATGCTATATGGCCTGTATTGATAAAATATCTTCTCATCTGTAAACTGGAGATGATGATAATAACTCCTTCAAAGTCTTGTTATAAGATTATCATAGATAATGTATGGAAAGGGCTTATTGCTGTGCTCATACAAAGACATCAACTAGCAGTGAAAGGAGAATGGCAGAATAATGGTAGAAGAAAACACTCTCAGCAGAGGGTAACCTGTATATTTTCAGAATAGGGTGTACCTTCTTTGAGAACTTAANGTTATAAGATTATCATAGATAATGTATGGAAAGGGCTTATTGCTGTGCTCATACAAAGACATCAACTAGCAGTGAAAGGAGAATGGCAGAATAATGGTAGAAGAAAACACTCTCAGCAGAGGGTAACCTGTATATTTTCAGAATAGGGTGTACCTTCTTTGAGAACTTAATAAATAGTACTCCTCCCCCCCCCTTTTTATAAGATATTTTTAGACCTAAATATCTTTTTTTACAAAACACTTGTGTGTGAGATTTTGTTTCTTAAGGATTTCTTCATGTTCTGGAGTCAGTACAGCTGGTATCAGTATATTGGCATAATTAAAAATACAGAAGTTCTGGCTCATCCCAATTCCTGTCTCTCCTCTACGCTTGCCCCTCTGTTTTTACTGGTAATATATCTTTGAAGACTAAATTATGTCCACCAAGACTATATTAAACCTCCAAGTGGTTTCCTCCCTCTATCATCCCCCAAACACCACCTCAGTATGTAAGTCACTTGAGTAACTTGTGTTTCAGATTCTGTTTATGCCGTGTTTGTGTAAGGCGAGGATTGATCACTGATAAAATGTTAGCACAAATTGGTATAGAACCCTATTCTTACTATGAAGGAGATCCAAAAGTTGTGTCTGCTTGAGTTATGACTAGTGTACCTTCAGTAAAGCAAAACTTGTCACTTTATGAACTGACTAACCCCATGAAAACTTCTCAGTCTGTGTTAACTGTTGTTTAGAAGTCTTGAGAATTGATGTTAGTTTTGAGTCAAAACATTTAAAAATTCTCAATAATGCCCTTGTTGCATCAGTCAGTACATCTTTTGGGGTAAAAGTGTTCTCTGGGGAGGCCAACTTAAACTTTTTATTGTGTATCTATTCACCACCACCACCCTCCCCCCAGGCTAAATATAGTCTGACCTTTTTGCCAGTTATATTTCTAGTCATTATTTTGCTCTTGATTGACAGAATGCCTATCACATTTTGGGGCCTGTGTGTGAACATATTTGCTGGCAAAACAGAAGAAAGGCTGTTACTGAGTTTCAGCAGTTGTCTGGTTGGCAGACAAAAACTTTTATGTGGTTTGTGTGTGCCTAGAGTTGAACACAAGATAGCAATGAAATTATTTCTGTCAGTGTAATATACTGATCCATATGTGGTAGTGCCAGGTGTTCTACATTAAAGAAAAGAAGGACATCATCAGCCTTTGTGGAGCATTTCAAAACATTGAGTATTATTTACATAACATTAGTAATATTCTGTTTACTTGTCTGTTCTGATACAACTCTCTTTTCCCTTACTAGACAGTTTCTGTGTTCTTATCACTTTGTACAATAGTTGGCATATGCCTAGAGTTTATTATATGTTAATGAATGAGATTAGGAAACATAAAGATTAGACCCACAACCTAGGTTCAGCTGACAAATAGTGGGGCAAAAGAATACCCCATCATCCTGCGCTCCTCCCCATCTTTATTTACCTATTGGAATCAAATGCTTTCAGGTAGTTTGTGTTTCTGTACTGTACATTGTGAGATTTACTTGCATCAGATTATCCTTCCTAATTCTTAGATTTATTCAACAAATATAACAGATTCTTTTAATTTTGTAAGGCACAGTGCATCAGAGGAAAATGGCTTTTGGTTCCTACTTCCAAGATGCTCACAGTCTTTAATATTAAAAGTTACTGTGTGATCTTTGGATTCATACTAGAAAATTAAAAATATACAGGCAGGCAATGAAAATTTGGGCAGAAAGTTCATATATGGAAAACTGTCTATAGCACAGGTCAAGTGTTCAGCTGATGGCAAGTAAAGGTGTGATGCCCAGATAAGACGAACTGTAGTTATTACTATTCAGTGAGCACTCTCCGTGCCAGGTACTGAACCAAGAACACTTGGCGGGTTCTCTCAGTCCATACAGTAAGCCTACAATGTGGACTATTGCAAGGTAGTTTACTACCTTGCAGGGTAAACTGCAAGGTAGAATGGGTTTATTTAGACAGAGAAATGTAACAGATGTCTAAGACAATCTATGGCAAGAGAAGGAGAACACTGATGAGTAACTTGTCACTTACAGAAATCAAAGTGGAAGAGAAAAGTCTGAAAATTAGTTCCGAATATAGTTCTGAAAAATATGTGAAAACTGGCTCTTGGCTTTGGCTTGAGTGATTGGTGGTGGACCCTAAGAGAATGTAGGTCAGGTAATGAGGTTGAAAGGTTAAGTATGGAGGAATTAGTAGTGAGACTTCTTAATTTTTAGGTAGGTTGAATGTTCAAATAAGCTCTGGACTAGGAGTTTTAACACCTAGGGTTAGTCCTTTTGTCACTTTGTGCCAAAAGCTGTTAAACTTTTGGGGCAAATGACTTGGCTTCTTCAAATTGTAGATACACTGTATTCATCTGGAGAGTAAAGATAATACCTGTTTTCCCCATCTTAGAGGATTGTTACAAAGATGCCATTAAATGTGTTTCCTATGCTTTTTGAATGTAATCTTTGATATCACATGAGTCTTCCTTGATGACTCAGACGGTAAAGAATCCACCTGCAATGTTGGAGACCCAGGTTTGATCCAGGTTGGAAAGATTCCCTGGAGAAGGGAACGGCTACCCACTCCAGTATTCTTGCCTGGAGAATTCCATGGACAGAAGAACTTGGTGGGCTACAGTCCATGGGATCGCAGAGTCAGACACGACTGAGTGACTAACATGAGTCTTAACAACATTTAAAACAGAAAAACATGAAAAATAGAAATTGGAAGGCTTCCATTGAGGATATTCTCCATGAGACTGGAAGATAGCCTCATGGATGTATATGTAGTTAGAGAATGGGTGTTTACAGAAGTTAAAATTGATTTTCCTTCCTTATTCTTTCCTAATGTATAATCTGAAAGTGCCGGGCTGCTGGCTATGATTGTACCATTTGTGTACTGCACAGAGATGCCAGGCTGAGGGAGGTAGCAAGGGCTGAAATCCATCCATAATCTGCTTGCAGAGTCCTGTGCCCTGGATAGGCCTCCTAGGGGAAGTTGTGCTTCCTCTTCTCCCTCCTAAGGCATCAACCCCCTCACCAAGAGGAGTACCTGTTTCTTCCCAGAGTTTTGTTTTCCTGTTTGCACAAAGGCCTGTCAAAGCCAGTGCTCTGAAAGACTCCTTAAGGAGTGATGTTAAGGATGCATTTAGAACGTCAAAAACAATTGGGAGACTGGAGAAATGATCTCTAAGAACAGAAAGCCTAGAACTTACTACCAAGATGGGTTAAGTAGTTGCACAACAGCAAGTACAGAATTTCAGTTTATCTAGTATATTTTAAAGATGGGCACTGTAGCATATTAAATATTTCTCGTAAATTGGGAACAGTATATTAAAATATACATAGATTATCAGCTTTCAGAGAAACAAGAGCATACATGAGTAAAACTATACTTACTATTTAATCTTTTAAAACTAAATATTTAGGTAATATGATTATTGTTTCTTGACCTGTACTTTTAAGTAATTTAATGTTTGGTTTAAATTTTGTAGATCTTAACTGAAGAATATTACATGAAAAATTGCTTCTGAAATGGGACAGATAGAGGAATTTTGTTTCAAAAGCAGGGAAAGGATGTTATTGAAATAAAGCTTTTGACAGAGATATGGAAGGTTGGTTATATTGCTGTATAAGTGTTAAAATTTAGATTAAGAAAAATTAGATTTTTCAATATACATTTCTGTAAGTTTTGATAATGTATAGTTACATGTAGCCGCACAATACAGAATGTAGAAAAGCAAAATATCTCCCAGCTGTAGAATCAGAGTCTTCTGACATTTTGGAGACAAATTCTCTCTCTTGAAGAAAGAACTGTTGAATATGGATTGAAAAGTCAAGAACAGCTTCCGTGTGCCAATTGCTTGAAATTCTGACCTCACCATCACCACCGCCCACCCCCCCCCCCAAATTTTTTTTTCTTTGGTTGTATTCGTCACAAACCTAAAAACATAATATAAAAATGGAAATAGAAAGAGCTGGGTAAGTTAACATGTCTCAAGACAGATCGTTTTAATGGTGGAGGAATAGAGCCAGTGCTTGTTGGGGAGGGATGCTAACCAGTTTTCTACACTTAAAAATTTAAACTTTAAATTCCAACCCTTAAAAGATAGCTTTTTAGTCATATGAAAAGTTTTGAATAATTAATGATGTTGGATGACCATCTTAACAGTGTGGTTCTCTTTTTCTTCCATAATACCCAACGTACTTAACCTTGCAAAAAAACAAAGTTGACTAAGAAATTATTTATGTGTTATTTTTTATTTATTACATATAAGTTTGAAAGTGTTAAATTTACCATTTATTAAGCACATCATTAAGTACTAGACATGATTTAACAGCTCTGTACACACTTAAGACTCACAACAGGCCAGAAGATGTAGCCCACAGATGGGGAAAGAAAAATTCAGAATTACATTTTATGACAGAAAATGCTTATGGCCATAATATGTGTATGGCACAATTATGCTATAAAAATATCACCCAACTACTAAATGTTAGAGCTGAGATTTTAACTGAATCGGTTTTTAAGCGAAGTAATTGTGTAAATAGAAACCATTTTAAAATATTTCAGGTTGTCCAAAAGAGTGCCCCGACAGTCACCTTACAGAGGAAGTGATAGGCACACAGCTTCACTTTGCTGGTTTATAGTACAGAAGATTTGATAGCTACATTTCTTTTCTGATTACTAGGGCTTTCTTGGCCCCAGAGTCTTAATTTTACGTTTCAGTTACTAAGAACAGCCTGAGTGCTTCTACCATTTTGATTAGAATGCCAACAGATATTACACTTTGTTTTTTAAAATGACAATTTTTAATGCTTTTGCTGTAGTGATATTGTAGTATAGGCATTCAACATATGGCGGTATTCTTAGCTTTACTATTATAGAAGCAGATGATCTTAAGAAATATTGGCCATGACTCTCTGCTTTATTTTTTTAAATTTATTTTCTACCGAAATGTGGTTGATTTATAATATTAGTTTCAGGTGTACAGCTCAGTGACTCAGTTATACATATATATTCTTTTCTATTGTAAGTTATTACAAGGTGGTGAATATAGTTCCCTGTGCTATATAGTAGATCCTGTTTCTTTATTTTATATATAGTAGTATGTATCTGTTAATCCCAAACTCCTAATCTATGCCCCCCCAAACCCTTTTCTCATTGGGAATCCTGTTTGTTTTCTTTATCTGTGAATCTGTTTCTGTTTGGTAAGTCAGTTCATCTGTTATTTCCCTAGATTACACATATAAGCAGTATCATATCCTTGTCTTTCTTGTCAGAGTTACTTAATATAAGATAATCTCCAGGCTTCCCTGTCTATCACTCACTCCTGGAACTTGCTGAAACTCATATCCATCAAGTCAGTGGTGCCATCCAATCATCTCATCCTCTCTCATCCCCTTCTCCTCCTGCCTTCAGTTTTTCCCAGCATCAGGGTCTTTTCCAGTGAATCAGTTCTTTGCATCAGGTAGCCAAAGTATTAGAGCTTCAGCTTCAATCCTTCCAATAAATATTCAGGACTGATTTCCTTTAGGATTGACTGGTTTGATCTCCTTGCAGTCCAAGGACTCTCAAGAGTCTCCTCCAATACCAGAGCTCAAAAACATGAATTCTTCAGGGTTGAGCCTTGTTTGTGCTCCAACTCTTCACATCCATACATGACTACTGGAAAAACCATAGCTTTGACTAGACCTTTGTTGGTAAAGTAACACCTCTTTACTTATGCTGTGTAGGTTTGTCATAGCTTTTCTTCCAAGGAGCAAGCATCATTTAATTTCATGGCTGCAGTGATTTTTGGAGCCCAAGAGAGTAAAGTGTGTCACTCTTTCCATTGCTTCCCCGTCTATAGGCCATGAAATGATGGGATCTTCGTTTTTTGAATGTTGAGTTTTAAGCTAGCTTTTTCACTCTCCTCTTTCACTTTCATCAAGAGGCTCTTTAGTTCCTCTTTGCTTTCTGTCATAAGGATGGTGTCATCCACATCCCTGAGATTATTGATATTTCTCCAGGCAATCTTGATTCCAGCTTGTGCTTCATCCAGCCCGGCATTTCCCATGATGTACTCCTCATGTAAGTTAAATAGGCAGGGTGACGATATACAGCCTTGATGTACTCCTTTCCTAATTGGAAACCAGTTCAATGTTCCATGGCCGGTTCTGTTACTTCTCAACCTGCATGCAGATTTCTCAGGAGGCAGGTAAGGTGCTCTGGGATTCCCTTCTCTTTAAGAATTTTCCAGTTTGTTGAGATCTATACAGTCAAAGGCTGTAGGGTAGTCAATGAAGTAGATGCTTTTCTGGAGTTCTCTTACTTTTTTTGTATGATCCAACAGTTGCTGGCAATTTGATCTCTGGTCCCTCTACCTTTTCTCAATCCAGCTTGAACATCTGGAAGTTCTTGGTTCACATACTGTTGAAGCCTGGCTTGGAGAATTTTGAGTATTTGTTAGCATGTAAAATGAGTGCAGTTGTGGGGTAGTTTGAACATTTGGCATTGCCTTTCTTTGCGATTGAAATGAAAACTGACCTTTTCCAGTCCTGTGGCCTCTGCTGAGTTTTCTGAATTTGCTGGCATACTGAGTGCAGCACTTTCACAGCATCATCTTTCAGGATTTGAAATAGCTCAGCTGAAATTCCATCACCTTCACTAGTTTTGTTTGTAGTGATGCTTCCTAAGGTCCGCTTGACTTCACATTCCAGGATGTCTGGCTCAGGTGAGTGATCACACCATCGTGATTATCTGGGTCATGAAGATCTTTTTTGTACGATTCTTTTGTGTATTCTTGCCACTTCTTAGTATCTTCTGCTTCTTTTAGGTCCGTACCATTTCTGTCCTTTATTGTGCCCATCTTTGAATGAAATGTTCCCTTGGTATGTCTGATTTTCTTGAAGAGATCTTTAGTCTTTCCCATTCTACCTTTGTCTCATTCTAACCCACATATATATATGTTCTCATTNGATTCTTTTGTGTATTCTTGCCACTTCTTAGTATCTTCTGCTTCTTTTAGGTCCGTACCATTTCTGTCCTTTATTGTGCCCATCTTTGAATGAAATGTTCCCTTGGTATGTCTGATTTTCTTGAAGAGATCTTTAGTCTTTCCCATTCTACCTTTGTCTCATTCTAACCCACATATATATATGTTCTCATTCTATAGTACTTATAAGAGTACTAATCCCATATGAGGCCCACTCATCACCTCAGTTAACCCTAGTTACCTCCCAGAGGTACCAGCTCCAAATACCTTATGTTAATTGGTGTTTAAGGCTTTACCACGTGAATTTTGGGGAGACTCAATTCAGTTAGTAGTCACTCCTCCTTTTACAGTCTATAGTGTATTGATTCTTATGCTTTTTGCATTAATATACTTCAAAATGTTGTTTCTACAGCAGTTGAAATACATTTGTTGATTGAGATATCACTGTCTTGTTGCTTTAACTTTTTATCCTTGATATTCAACTCGATTATAATACAGTAAGTTTTGATAATAAAAACTTGAATCTTTTAAAATCTCTTAACCTCAAATGATATTTATTGTTACATACTTTAAATGATATTTATTATTACATGTTTGATGTTTATTTCTTTTTTTCTTTTTTTTTTTTTTTTTGCAAAGAAACAAATCTATAATGGCAAATATTAAGGCAACAAAATATGAATAAGAAAAGGTGATTTTTAAAGCCAGGATCATTACCAATGACTCAAAATCATACAATGCATAAACTATGCCTANAGCTGTTCCCGCGCCGTCCCAGCCTGGCACTCTCTGCCGCTGCCCCTGACCTCGGAAGTGGGGTGGTTCCTCTCAGCTGTTCATGCGCCGCCATGGCCGGGGACTCTCAGCCGCTGTCTCTGTCCTCCGACGTGAGGTAGCTCCTCTCGGCCACGCTGAGTGGGAAGTGGGGTGGCTCCTCCCAGCCGTTCCTGTGCCCTAACAGCCTGGGACCCTCGGCCGCTGTCTCTTGGACGTGGGGTGGCTCGTCTGGGCCGCGCTCAGTGATAGCTGTTCGTTTCTTTTCTCTCTTAGGATGAAGTAAAAATCATTGTCAGTTCATATCATTATTTTCTCTTAAAGGTATAAATCTGTTTACTTTCATATTGATGTTTATTTCTTCTGTAATAAAAATTGAGTTCTGATTTTCGTNTGTCTCTTGGACGTGGGGTGGCTCGTCTGGGCCGCGCTCAGTGATAGCTGTTCGTTTCTTTTCTCTCTTAGGATGAAGTAAAAATCATTGTCAGTTCATATCATTATTTTCTCTTAAAGGTATAAATCTGTTTACTTTCATATTGATGTTTATTTCTTCTGTAATAAAAATTGAGTTCTGATTTTCGTATGGTGAGTTTGCCTTGGTTACTAGCTTTGACATCAAGTCATCACTTCCTACGGAGAAGGCAATGGCACCCCACTCCAGTACTCTTGCCTGGAAAATCCCATGGACGGAGGAGCCTGGTAGGCTGCAGTCCACGGGGTCGCGAAGAGTCGGACACGACTGAGTGATTTCACTTTGACTTTTCACTTTCATGCACTAGAGAAGGAAATGGCAACCCACTCCAGTGTTCTTGCCTGGAGAATCCCAGGGACGGGGAGCCTGGTGGGCTGTCGTCTATGGGGTTGCACAGAGTTGGACACAACTGAAGTGACTTAGCAGCAGCAGCAGCAGCATCACTTCCTACATTATGAGTTTTATTAAAGTTGTTTCTTTATTGGTAATTTTGGTGATTTAAGCTTTGAGCTCTTATATCCTACCTGATATTTTTACATTCTGCATCTCTATAGCTCAGATTTAAGTAACAATTTGGCTTCAAGAGACATTACCAAGTTAGAATGTATAGAACTTGGATCCCTCTTTATGTTAGAAATGGGAGACATAAATATCAAAGATTACTCAGGGTTTTAAACCAGAGGTTAGCGGAAATGGTTATGGTAAAATCAGGGAGAACATGTTTGGAAAGCAGATAAACATTTTTTGAAAACTTCTTTTAGGGGAGGAGGAATAATCTTAATCTCCCAAAAATGTAAAAATAGTTCCAAGAGGGACTTCCCTGGCTAAGACTCCGTGTTCCCAATTCAGGAGGTCTGGGTTTGATTTTTGGTCAGAGAACTAGATCCTCCATGCCTCAGTTAGGAACCTACCTGTGACTTAAAGATCCTCAATGCCACAGTGAAAATCTCAAAGATCACACATGCTGCAGTTAGGACCTGGTGCAGTAAAATAAATATTTTTTAAAACAGTAAAAAGAATTTCCACATCTGTTCATCCATATTCCCTGACTGTTAATGGTTTATTACTGTATTTGTTTTACCATTTTCTGTGTTGTACATGTGTACACACTCAGTGCATATTGCGTGTACTTAACCTTTAATGTCTTGATCTAAGCCCTGTCATTACCTGTAAACGTAAATTCAAATGACAAGCTACTATGCCTCCACTTTTCTCACACAGATAGAACACTTTCTCCTGGGTTTTTTTTGTTGTTGTTGTTATTGTTGCTGTTAAATGAACAAACCAATCAGTAGTAAACCTGATTCAGCAAGCATTAAATAATCACTACTGTTAAAGAGTTTTTAATTCAGTCTTTTTGAAATTTCCAGTCCCTTCTACCCTCCTTATTTTTTTCCAACTTCTCTTCATTCTTGTGAATGAAATGTTACTTTCTTGAAATGTTACTCTAATCATTCTGGCAGTATCCTTACCTCCCTTTTCTTTACACTTATCTGACACAACTCTAATTTCTTATTCAGTCCAGCTGCTTACAAAGCCTCCCATTACTCTCCACTCCTAGAAGTGCTGCTGAACATTGTTGCTCAGTCGTGTCCAACTCTGTGCCCTGTGGACTGCAGCATGCCAGGCTTCCCTATTCTTCACCATCTCCCAGAGTGTGCTCAAACCCCTGTCCATTGAGTTGGTGATGCCATCCAACTATCTCATTGTCTGTCGTCCCCTTCCCCTGCCTTCAATCTTTCCCAGTATCAGAGTCTTTTACAGTGAGTCAGCTCTTTGCATCAGCTGGCCAAAGTATTGGAGCTTCAGCTTTAGCATTGGTCCTTCCAGTGAATATTCAGGGTTGATTTCCTTTAGGATTGACTGGTTTGATCTCTTTGTAGTCCAGGTGTCTCTTAGGACTCTTCACCACCATTCCAAGGTATCAGTTCTTAAGCGCTCAATCTTTTTTATTGTCCAGCTCTCACATCCATACGTGACTACTGAAAAAACCATACTTTGACTGTGTGGTCCTTTATTGGCAAAGTAATGTCTCTGCTTTTAAATACGCTGTCTAGGTTTGTCATTGCTTTTCTTCCAAGGAGCAAGCGTCTTCAATTTCATGGCTGCAGTCAGTCCACAGTGATTTTGGAGCCCAAGAAAATAGTCTCTCACTGTTTCCATTGTTTCTCCATCTGTTTGCCATGAAGTGATGCCATGATCGTAGTTTTTTGAATTTTGAGTTTTAAGCCAGGTTTTTTCGTTGTTAACAGTCTTCAAACCACAGTCTTGGGAATACTTGTGTCCCTGGTTTCCAGCTTCTTCTGCGTTTTCAGTGCCTCATTTTAATAGTTGACTTTCTTTCCTCCCAGTTCTTTGAACATCTTTTCCAGCCTTCTCAAACCTATACTCAGTTGATGGAGATCAGCATGTCTCTTTCATTTGTTCCTAGTACTAATAGTAGATAATATAGTAGACACTGAGTAAATGTTTTTGTGCTTGAGTGGGGAAATTAAACATTTTTAGTTTGTAATTCTGTCAATAAATTTAAGTGAGGATATTTTGTTTTATACACAATTAAAAATGAATGTTTAAAGATTGTAGCTTGATGGAAGGGATTGGTTGGGGATTATCCTTGTTGAAGCAATGAACAGTAGATTAGATGGCCAAAGAGAAAAGCACATAGAGAAGAGAAAGCTGACAAAACCAACTCTCCTGTATAGGGATAGGAAAAAAAATGGTACAGATGTCAGTTACAGGAACCAGTGAAAATGGTTTCCACATAAAGTCTTTATATTTGTATGTGATACTTGACTATTATTAGTATATATTCTTCTTTTATCTGTTCAATAAAATATTTGTTAAATGTGTCCAGTGCGCTTCTCTGGTGGTGTTTGCAGTTTCTTTGTAAACAATTTAAATGAGTGAGACGTTGTGCTGTGTTTCCTAGAGAAACTAAACAGTCACCATAAGAACGATGAGGGAAGAGAGGTAAACAGGTCTTAGATACCTAGAAGCTCATGGAGGCCAGAAAGATTATAATTCTGTCATTTAATTGAATTTTGCAGGTTGGTGATTTACAAAAGTATGATGTTTGCCCCCCTAATATACTAGATTTTGAATATCACTTAATATTTTTGATATGGAATACTTACATATCCTTTTGTAATTCTAAATCAGTCACCTGAAGAAATTTTAGAAATGGTACCTAATCTCTTGATGTGTAGGTATCCCTTAAGATTTTTTTCCCACAAATATTCAGCCTGCAATACCTACTCTTTCATGAAAACCATATTTGTGTTATCATTGTTCCATTCTTTCATTTCAAAAGGTTGATGTTTATATTATGGTAAACTGCTGCCTTTCAAACTTCCCTTAAGACCTTTTGGAAACAGACTGTTTGCTTTGAAAGCACTGACTTCCTTTTTTTCCAACTCTCCTCCATTTTTTCCTTTCATTTTAACTTTTTTTTGGTTTTTGCTCAAAAAAGGTAACATATTCACTCTTCAAAATTTAGAAAATGTAGGTGCATGTTTTCCTACATCTAATTTCACTGGGAAAAACAACTAGTTTCTACCAGCTTTGCTCAGAGTCATAGAACTTTGAATTTAGATGTTCACTTTTTCTTTCGTTAAACAGAGAAAGACGATATATTATTCACACAGCTTTGTTTTTGCAGACTGACCCTCAAATCGTAATGATTTAGACTTTTAAGTACATAGTTGACAGGATTGTAACATTGTGTGTGTGTGTATATATATATATATAAATTTTAAAAATCAGCTTTATGTCCAGAAAATGCAAAAATTTGTAGTTTATTATGTATAAACCATATAAGATATGTATATATTAAATATAAATATGTATATATATTTGTATTTTGGCCTCACTGTGCAGCTTATGGGAATCTTAGTTCCCTGACCAGGGATTGAACCTGGCCCACCATGGAACTAAAAACTATTCTTTATAGTATACAAATGATAAAAAGCTTTCAAAATTAAAAGGAATACAAGTAGAGGATATAGTTCTTTGGTCTCTCATAACTGTCTATATGTTTTTTGAAATCAGAAGATAGCAAGTTTGAAGAGAGTATTCCTCTTGAGCAGACAGCTTCAAAAAATTTTTTTTCTTTAATTACTAGTTTATGTAAATTGTACCCCTTTGTTACTTAAGATGTGTGTCTGCTGAATGCGGCCATGCATTTACTCAGAAATTGAGTTGGTTTTTTTTTTTTTTTTGGATTATTTTCTCCTCGATTGGAGAAGGAAATGGCAACCCACTCCAGTATTTTTGCCTGGAGAATCCCCATGGACAGAGGAGCCTGGTGGGCTACAGTCCATAGGGTCGCAAAGAGTTGGACATGACTGAGCAACTTCATTTTCTTTCTTTCTTCTTTCTCCTCCATTGGCTCTTCATGGCATTTAGAACAAACACATGGACGATATTCTTTATCTTAGCCTAAAATACTCTGCAAAATTTGACCTCTGTCTACCTGACTTCCTCTCCTGCCTTGTTTTCAATATCAGAATTGCTTTGTTTTTCTGGTGGTGGTTCTCAACCATAGCTATCCTTTAGAGCCAAAGCCTTTGACTATGTGGATTACAATCAACTGGAAAATTCTGAAAGAGATGGGAATACCAGACCACTTGACCTGCCTCTTGAGAAACCTATATGCAGGTCAGGAAGCAGTAGTTAGAACTGGACAGGGAACAACAGACTGGTTCCAAATAGGAAAAGGAGTACATCAATGCTGTATATTGTCACCATGCTTATTTAACTTCTATGCAGAGTACATCATGAGAAACGCTGGAATGGAAGAAGCACAAGCTGGAATCAAGATTGCCGGTAGAAATATCAATAACCTCAGATAGGCAGATAACACCGCCCTTATGGCAGAAAGTGAAGAGGAACTAAAAAGCCTCTTGATGAAAGTAAAAGAGGAGAGTGAAAAAGTTGGCTTAAAGCTCAACATTCAGAAAACTTAAGATCGTGGCATCTGGTCCCATCACTTCATGGCAAATAGATGAGGAAACAGTGGAAACAGTGTCAGACTTTATTTTTGGGGGCTCCAGAATCACTGCAGATGGTGACTGCAGCCATGAAATTAAAAGACGCTTACTCCTTGGAAGGAAAGTTATGACCAACCTAGGCAGCATACTAAAAGGCAGAGATATTACTTTGCCAACAAAGGTCCATCTAGTCAAGACTGTGGTTTTTCCTGTGGTCATGTATGGATGTAAGAGTTGGACTGTGAAGAAAGCTGAACACCAAAGAATTGATGGTTTTGAACTGTGGTGTTGGAGAAGACTCTTGAGAGTCCCTTGGACTGCAAGGAGATCCAGCCAGTCCATCCTGGTCATATATTACGTGGACATATATTACCTTTCAGAATCTTCCTGGATAAGTCTGTGCAACCTACGTTGAGAACCACAGATGGATTTTCTTAACTCATATCCCCTTGTGCATAGAGGTCTTTCAAACCTTCATCATCCTGTCTAAAGTCTCTTTCCTCTCTTTGCTGTCCCTTTCCCCAGTTTTTTTCATTTCCGTGTTTTCATTTACTTGTTTATTACAAGTTCCATGAACACAGGGGCATCATGGGGAGTTGCTAATGGACAGGGATATCTGGCATGCTGCAGTCCATGGGGTCACAAATAGTTGGACACAACTGAGCAACTGAACATTTAAAGCAAGATTTGGCAGTTCATTAGTTCTCAGCACATTTGTTATATAAATGTTGAATGGATATTGTCACTGCAGCAATAGGGAGGTATTTCAGAAGACTTATTTCTGTGTAACCTGTAGAGGGTTGCTTTGCTAAATTATATTTCAAAGACTATACGAATTACTCCAGCAGGCTTTAAGAGAACATAGGTTTCATTATTTTAGGATTTAGTATCCAAAGGCAAGAGCACACAAGAGAGAAGATATGTTGTCCCTTGGATACAGTGTTGTTGATGTGGGTTAGGTTCCCATGCCAGTGCTCAGAAGGAAGAGGCCTTTCTCATTACCACAGTTGGAAGCACCTTTTACAAAATAGGGAGGAGTAATGACAATGGTGTTGTACTCAGTGAACACAAAGTATTTTCATACATGTATTTGGGTACTACTACTTTCTGCTTTTTATTTGTTGTGTAATCTACAAGGCAGATGAGGAGAAGTCAAACGAACTCAGCAGCTTCTTTTGCTTTCTTCCCCTGTGCATGCATGGTAAGTCACTTCAGTCGTGTCTACCTCTCCACCAGGGTCCTCTGTCTATGATTTCTCCAGGCAGGAATACTGGAGTGGGTTGCCGTGTCCTCCTCCATGGGATCTCCCCAACCCAGGGATTGAACTCTTACCTCTTAGGCAGGTTCTTTACCATTAACATCACCTGGGAAGCTTCTTTCTTCCCCCATCTTTGCTAAATCTAGTCTTTCCACCTTACTTAATGTCTAGTTTTTCATGCTCATCTTTTTCATTCTTCTTAGTGTTAATGTAAAATTTGACTCATTGACTCCTTGTCCTTGACTCCTCTTTCCTACACTCCTGTTTCTAGTCTCCCATTTTTCATCCACGGCCTATCTCTTGTCCCTAGGCTGTGACAGTCTGGTATCTTCATATTCCACATATGGGCCCCTGCAATCCATTCTCCACGTTGTTGCCAGAATGATACATATATTTTTGGCCATGCCAAGAAGCTTGTGAGGATCTCAGTTACCCCACCAGGGATTGAACCTGGGCCACAGCAGTAACAGTGCCGAATCCTAACCCCAGGACCACCAGGAAACTCCCAGAATATCTTTAAAACAAAAAGCCTTTACTCAGAGTTCATTTGCTTCAGAGATAAAATTTTAAATCCTAATGGTCATCCAGCCAATCCTCCCTTTCTTAGTAGCTTCCTCTTCACCATTTTTTTGTTTTTGAACATGATTAGCATATCAGTGTGGGAGAGCCTAACTGCCGCACAATTGCACTCATCTCACATGCTAGTAAAGTAATGCTCAAAATTCTCCAAGCCAGGCTTCAGCAATACGTGAACCGTGAACTTCCAGAAGTTCAAGCTGGTTTTAGAAAAGGCAGAGGAACCAGAGATCAAATTGCCAACATCCGCTGGATCATAGAAAAAGCAAGAGAGTTCCAGAAAAACATCTATTTCTGCTTTATTGACTATGCCAAAGCCTTTGACTGTGTGGATCACAATCAACTGTGGAAAATTCTGACAGAGATGGGAATACCAGACCACCTGACCTGCCTCTTGAGAAATCTGTATGCAGGTCAAGAAGCAATAGTTAGAACTAGACGTGGAACAACAGACTGGTTCCAGATAGGAAAAGGAGTAAGTCAAGGCTGTATATTGTCACCCTGCTTATTTAACTTCTATGCAGAATACATCATGAGAAATGCTGGACTGGCAGAAACACAAGCTGGAATCAAGATTGCTGGGAGAAATATCAATAACCTCAGATATGCATATGATACCACCCTTATGGCAGAAAGTGAAGAGGAACTAAAGAGCCTCTTGATGAAAGTGAAAGAGGAGAGTGAAAAAGTTGGCTTAAGGCTCAACATTCGGAAAATGAAGATCATGGCATCCAGTCCCATCACTTCATGGGAAATAGATGGGGAAACAGTGGAAACAGTGTCAGACTTTATTTTTCTGTGCTCCAAAATCACTGCAGATAGTGACTGCAGCCACGAAATNTTAACTTCTATGCAGAATACATCATGAGAAATGCTGGACTGGCAGAAACACAAGCTGGAATCAAGATTGCTGGGAGAAATATCAATAACCTCAGATATGCATATGATACCACCCTTATGGCAGAAAGTGAAGAGGAACTAAAGAGCCTCTTGATGAAAGTGAAAGAGGAGAGTGAAAAAGTTGGCTTAAGGCTCAACATTCGGAAAATGAAGATCATGGCATCCAGTCCCATCACTTCATGGGAAATAGATGGGGAAACAGTGGAAACAGTGTCAGACTTTATTTTTCTGTGCTCCAAAATCACTGCAGATAGTGACTGCAGCCACGAAATCAGAAGACGCTTACTCCTTGGAAGAAAAGTGATGACCAACCTAGATAGCATATTCAAAAGCAGAGATAGTACTTTGCCAACTAAAGTCCGTCTAGTCAAGGCTATGGTTTTTCCAGTAGTCATGTATGGATGCGAGAGTTGGACTGTGAAGAAGGCTGAGCGCTGAAGAATTGATGCTTTTGAACTGTGGTGTTGGAGAAGACTCTTGAGAGTCCCTTAGACTGCAAGGAGATCCAACCAGTCCATTCTGAAGGAGATCAGCTCTGGGATTTCATTGGAAGGAATGATGCTAAAGCTGAAGCTCCAGTACTTTGGCCACCTCATGCGAAGAGTTGACTCATTGGAAAAGACTCTAATGCTGGGAGGGATTGGGGGCAGGAGGAGAAAGGGACGACCGAGGATGAGATGGCTGGATGGCATCACTGACTCCATGGGCATGAGTTTGCGTGAACTCCGGGAGTTGGTGATGAACAGGGAGGCCTGGTGTGCTGCGATTCATGGGGTCGCAGAGTCGGACGACTGAGAGACTGAACTGAACTGTGGGAGGGCCTTTGCATTTGTTTTTTCTTAAGCCTTGAAGCTGCCTGCTTCTCTGTTAGATTCAAGTCAGAAGCTTTCTCTCTAGGGAGGCTGATAATGATCCACTGATCTAAAGTACTTTAGTTCTACCCTTTTGTACTTTCTCATGTTGTCCTGTTTGGTTTTATTTACAGTATTTGTCACCATGTGAAATGACTTTATTTACCAGTTATTTGAGTTATCAAACTGAAAGATCTGTGAGAGCAGATTCTTAGCTCTTATATCTCCAGTTCAGTAATGTTTCAAAATATGGATCACTTACTCACTGACCTTATCTCATACCATATCATAGTGAATATCCTTATGTGTATGTGTATTTTGCACGTTAGTATTTGTTTAGGATAGATTCTTAGACTTCAGTTTAGAACGCAGCAGCACAGCTTAAAACATTCTTAGTTCCCAAGCCTTACGAAACAGGCCGCAGACTGGATTTAGCCATAGGCCTTAGTTTGCCAAGGCCTGCATTTAGTTCACTGTAAATAGCATGTGAATTGTCTCTGTTTAATGTCAGAATTTTCTTGTGAAATCACCTGGGCCAGACACTATTTGAGGATGGGCAGTTTTTGAACAAAGCTTTTTTTTTTTTTCCTTCTCTATTGTTTTTGCCTGTTTATTTTCAACCAAATCTGGTAATTTCTGTTTTCCTAGAAAATACTTATTTCAGAGCGTTCTCTTCGTGTGTGTATTTTATTCTATTTATTTCATTTTTTTTAGTGTTTAACTTAAAATTAGAGTGATTCAGCTAATTTCTATATTATTTTTTCCAAAAGAGTCTGCTCTTGAATTTATCAGTTGTTATCATTCTGTTTTTTAATTAGATTTTTCTTCTCTGCTCTTTTTGAGGTAACTTAAAATGATTTGTCTGGTAATGAAAGTACTTAAGAGCATTCCTTTCAATTATATGATGTATGCAACATAGTTTGACAAGAGGTGTGTTTATTTTTCATTTCCAATTGATTTTCTTGTATGTTTCTAGTTTTGTCCTTTGGTTAACTTTATAGCCACAAGAATCTTAAACTGCTTTCTTATCAATCCCAGGAACAAAAACAGTTTGTTGATTTCATGCTTATTATGTTCTGACATTTTCTTTTGCTCCAGTATTAGCCCTATTTTTACATTGTTCTTCATTATTCCTTATCAGGCCTACCGATTTCAATTTCATATCTTGCCAGCCTATTTCCCTCCCTGCTGTCCCCGTCTTCTTCACTTGTACAAATTAAAAACACTATTTTATGTCGCCTATACTTGTAATATTCTACTTTACTTCTGACATTTCTGGTTGCCTTGTGGGGTGAGAGGAGAGTCCCCACACCAAGCAATTAGATTCTCGAGCCGTTATCCAGGTATCTTAAAATCTAACGCATTTCTGACTTAGGTACCTGGAGATGGCATCACATCCCAAAGATTAGTACAGGCTCAGTCCCACAAGATTGTCCCTCATCCCCCCAACACTTCAGATGCCCGTCGAAAGTCCAGATCGTTACGCATGCTTCTGACTGGCAGGCTGGCTATAAATCGGGTTTGATTAATTTGCTAGAGCAGTTCACAGAATCCAGGAAAGCAATTTACTTTATTAGATCACCAGTTTATTACCAAATATTAAGGACTCTTGTGACACCATGGACTGTAGCCCACCAGGCTCCTCTGTCCATGGACTGCTCCAGGCAAGAATACTGGAGTGGGTTGCCATGCCCTCCTCTAGCAGATCTCCCCAACCCAGGAATCAAACCCAGGTCTCCTACTTTGCAGCTGGATTCTTTACTGTCCGAGCCACCAGGGAAGCCCTCTCTTCCCTAATTTGCCCTGGTAGATTTGTGTGGTAATATTCTTGTTTGCTTTCAATCTAGAGGGCCTTGATCTTTTTAAAAATATTTTTTATTGACAAGTAATAAACTGTATATACTTAAAGTGAAGTATTTGATATTTTGCATATGCACATCATGAAACTTACCACAGTCAAGATAAAGAACATATCAATAAAAATTCCTTCTGTTCCTACCCATTCCGTGTACAACAGATATGTTTGCATTTTGTAGAGTCGACTACAACATAAAAATTGAGAACTACATTTTATTTGGTGGACAAAACTGAAGGCTTAAGTCTGGAAGTTAGCTTCTCAGGTGGCTCTTAGAAATCAATCCAAAGAGGTAAGGGAGGAGCCAGGATATATAGAAATTTTACAAAGAAACCCAGGTAGTTGGAACATCAAAGAATTACTGTTAATTAAAGAAAACTAGACATCTCAAGTTAATGAACTTAATGTTTTTCTATGTATGATTAAAGGGTCTGGGCCCATTGAAATCATTCCTTTTATATGCACCTTAACTGTCTTGGGCCAGTGTCCTCCTTTTCTTCATCCTGAATCCCTTCAGGGTGCACAGTTGGCTTTGGCAGCTGTAGCTGCTGGCTTGATGGCAGTAACATCCTTTGTTTACTGATAATAGAAGGCAATATTTTTCATCCAGAGTTAAATTCTGTATATAGTGCATATGTTGGAAATCTAGCTTCTTTCCACATAATCACTTTGAGATTTATCTATGTAGTTACATTTACCGGTAATTCATTCTTTTTTACTGCTTGGGTATTCATTTCTTTTTGTATATACAACAATATGATTTTCCAGTCACCTGTTGGTAAACTGTTGGGTTGTTTCCAGTGCTTGCCTGTTACAAATAAAACTGTGAACCAGAGCACAAGTCTGGGTCTTCATATGGACATATGACAGTGGGCATATGGACTTGTGATTGTATGGTTGTTGGATGTTTTTTCTTCTTTGAGGTGAGGTGAGGTGAAGTCACTCAGTCGTGTCCGACTCTTTGCAACCCTGTGGACTGTAGCCCACCAGGCTCCTCTGTCCATGGGATTTTCCAGGTAAGAATACTGGAGTGGGTTGCCATTTCCTTCTCCAGGGGGTCTTCCCGACCCAGGGATTGAACCTAGGTCTCCCACATTGGAGGCAGACACTTTAACCTCTGAGCTACCAGGGAAGCTTTTTCTTAAGGACCTCCAAACTGTTTTCCCAAATGGTTATAACATTTTACACCCCTGTGAGCAGACTTTGAGAGTTCCAGTTCTTCCACATCCTTATCAACACTTGGTTTAATCTGTAGTTTTAGCCAATACAGTAGAAGTATAGAGGTATCTTACTGTGGTTTAAATATGAATTTCCCAGATACTGAAATGCTGAGTATCTTTACATGTGTTTATTTGCCACTTATGTATCTCTGGTGTCAAATCCTGTGCCCTTTAAAAAACAACTGGATTGTACTGTTAGGTCTGAGAGTTCGGTACATGTTCTAGATAAAAGTCTTTCGTCAGATACATGATTTGCAGATGTTTTTTTCCCAGATAGTAGCTTGTGTTTTCATTCTCAACAGTGAGAACTTTCAAAAGGCAAAAGTCCAATTTAGAAATTTCACCTTTTATGGATTGTGTTCCCCACTCGCCATGTGGCTTGTTCCCAGACCATGGATGGAACCCATGCTCTCAGCAGTGAAAGTTTAGAGTCCTAACTACTGGACTGCCAGGGAATTCCCTATAGATTGTGCTTTTAGAGTACTAAGCAGTCTTTATATAATGTAATCCAGGGTTGCAAAGATTTTCTCCTATGTTTTCTCTAAACGTTTTATAGTTTCAGGTTTTACATTTTGTTTGTGTCTGTAGTTCTCTTTTTTTAATAGTTGTTATTGACATATGATATTGTGTAAGTTAAGGTGAATGGTGATTATGGCTGTACCATTAGCTAAACCCTCCACAAATCACATGCATAATTATCATTACTTTGAGTGTGGTGACAGCATTTAACATCTTAGCAGCTTTGCAATACATATACAGTATTGTTGATTGCAATCATAATGCTGTACAGTAGCTCTCCAGAACTTAACCCATCTTTTTTTTTTTTTTTTTTAAATTTTATTCATTTTTTGCTACCCTGGGTCTTTGTTGCTGCCCATGGACTTTCTCTAGTTACAGTGAGCAGGTTTCTTATTGTGGTGCCTTCTCTTGTTGCGGAGCACGGGCTCTAGGGCACGAGGCCTTCAGTAGTTATGGCACATGGTGCCCTGTGGCATGTGGAATCTTCCTGGACCAAGGATCAAACTCATGTCCCCTGCATTGACAGTTCGATTCTTGACCACTGGACCACCTGGGAAGTTCACAATTCTATATATAAGTGACATATAGTGTGTGTCTTTTTCTTTCTGACTTCACTTAGTATGACAGTCTCAAGGTCCACCCACCCATGTTGCTGCAAGTGGCATTATTAGTTCATTGCTTTTTATGCCTGAGTGGTGTTTCACTGTGTATATGTACATCTTTATCCATTCATCTGTTGGTGGACCTTTAGGTTGCTTCCGTTTCTTGGCTATTGTAAATAGTGCTGGTATGAAGTGGAGGGGGGGGTGCATGTGTGTTTTCACATGAGAGTTTTCTTGGCATATATGCCTAGGAATGTGATTGCTAAAAGTTGCCACACGTAACTGGCAAACCATTATGGTGCAGTTGGCTTTTCTCATGTATCCAGCATTGTTTATGGCTACAAATTCTTTGTCTTTAGAAATGCATATTCTCTTATAGAAATGGATACATTGTGATAGTTTCATCTTTGAATTATCTTTTAATAATTATCATTTGTACTAGCTTCAATCATGTGTATTGATGATTTACTTTTTGGGAGAGTTAGTTGGTACTATAACGCTTTCTTGGGTTTTATATTAGAGAGACTCACATGCATATGAAAGAATAAACTCTCTGTTCTGTTGGCCTGAGAATTTGACTCTGTCCATCTTTCTTACCTAAGAATACACCCAGTATGTATTTGGTTTATCTGTTTGGTGGAAGAGCATGCACTGAAGGGAGTACCATATAGGCAGTAGTTTATTAGTAGTGGAAGGAGAAACTCTGTACAAAACTTTGAACCTTAAAAAGAACTACTCGAACAGAATTTTTTAGTATATTTTCAGGAATTTTTCTTTTTCTTTGTATTTGGAAATTCCTTATAATTTATAAGACATTTTTTATTTCATTTTACTTTTAAGTAGGAAAATTAAAGTTCATTTTGTGATTTTTTTTTTTTCCAAGCTCTAAATGTTTTGTGATGACTGAATTGAATTAGATATTCTATCACCCTATGGTTAAATTGTGTTATGTTACTTTGTTTTCCTTGTGTAAACATATGGACAGGCTGAACTGCCCTAACTTGTTAGTATTGTTTATTTATAAAATTGAGCATTTCAGTACATTTGCTTAGTGGTATTATTTCTCTAGTGAATTGTCTGTTAACATAGCATTAATAATTGGGTTTCTTCAAGTTTTTTCTTCAGTTTGTGAGCTCTTGTATGATATTTGCATTTTGTCAAATGTTGAGATGTTTTTCCTGTTGACTCAGCTTTGTAGGGGTTGAATTATGCTGGGTCTTCTCTGTAGTACATGGGCAGTGAGTGGACTTAATTGTCCTTTGGCATGTGGGATCTTAGTTCTGCGACCAGAGACTGAACGCTTGTCCCTTTCATTGGAAGGTGGATTCTTAACCACTGGACCACTAGGGAAGCCCCCCAACTTAATTTATTTAGTTATTTAGTTATTTATTTTTAATTGGAGAATAATTGCTTTACAATATTGTGGTTTCTGCCACATATCAATATGAATCAACATATGAATAGGTATATGTTCCTTCTCTCTTAAACCTCCCTCCCACCCCACCCTATCCAACCCCTCTAGGTTGTCACAGAGCACCTGTTTTGAGCTCCCTGCGAATTGATGGTAATTGCATGTTTCAGTACTACTCTCTCAATTCGTCCTATCCTCTCCTCCCCCCTCTCCAGTTCCTCACATGCTTTGTAAACATTCAGTTGGTCTGCATCTGAAACCCTTAATGTGATGTAGATGCCTGTGTTCCAGGTAAAGTTGAAACACTGTTCAAAATGAAGTGAAGTGAAGTAGCTCAGTCGTGTCCAACTCTTTGTGACCCCATAGACTGTAGCCTACCAGGCTCCTCTGTCCATGGGATTTTCCAGGCAATAGTACTGGAGTGGATTGCCATTTCCTACTCCAGAGGATCTTCCCAACTCAGGGCTTGAACCTGGGTCTCCCGCATTCTAGACAGACCGCTTTACTGTCTGAGCCACCAGGGAAGTCAAAACAAAGGAAAAATGTAAACAGGCAGTGGGATTCTTTAGGAACACAGAATTCTGGGCTGGAGACATAAATTTGACATACGTAGTTGGTAGTTGAAGCCTTAGAAGTGGGTGAGATTTCCTGCAGACAAATTTAGAAGGAGAAGGAAAGTGATGAGAGGATGGGTAGCACAGAAGGAAGGATTGGTCTTTGATGGGATGTAAGGAAAGATATACTTCCTTTATTGCAGTGATTCTGAAGACTGCTTACATGTTTAGAATTGCCTGAGGAGCATTTTCAAAATAAGAATTGATAATCGGATCCCACCTCACAACTCTAGAAACTGGTATGCTTTAAATTCCTCAAGTGATTTTAATTTGCAGCAAGGATTAAGGACCACTGCTTAGCATATATATGAAGGTGAAAGTCACTCAGTCCTGTCACCTGAGCCACTAGGGAAGCCCAGGAATACTGGAGTGTGTAGCCTATCCCTTCTCAAGCGGATCTTTCCAGCCCAGGAATCAAACAGGGGTCTCCTGCCTTGCAGGCAGAATCTTTTACCAGCTGAGCTACCAGGGATGCCCTAGCATATATATATGCTTGTAGTAAATCATTATATCTTGAACTTTTGTGTTTTTTCACAATCACGGGGAGGGCTTTTTAAAGCACAATGGTCTTATCCTCAGTTTGATTCAGTAGGTATGAGTTTGATCCTGAGAATTTGCATATCTGACAAGTTTCTGGATGACCCTGAGAACCACTTTCAACAGCAGGTGAAGGAAAGGCAACCCTTTGAAAAGATGGATGTAGATGCATGTGGGCTTGTAGGTTTGCCCTAAGGAAGTTTATGTTTCTTAATGTTATTGCTCTTTTTATGATGTAGGCAGGTGAGGGTCTCCATGAGTAGCTGTGGTATTAAGAGAGGTTTGGAAATTGTTAGGTGTTAAATTGCTATCAAATGAGGGTGAAAGAAGTTCACAGTTTTTATTTTACACAAGTTACGTTATTTTCACCTGAAGAAAGATCCCCTTGAATCTTAATTTTGTCATCTAGTGAATATGCACTGTCTTCTTTTTTGTCACTGGAGAGGAATATTCTTCCTGTATATCTTTGTCCATGTTATTGGTAAAAATGTGTCAACAAGAGAGATCCTCTGAGTATAGCTGTCTTCACACTGTCATCATTAACACTCTTGGGATAAAATTAATTATATACATCCTTAAACCTACGATTGCAAGTGATCTATATATTAATGTAGTTCTTTTGGTTGCAGGTAAGTGGTTTACACAGTTTATTTCAAATTGTAAATGTATACTTGGAGAAGCTAGGTAATTAGTTATAGGAGGCAGCATGGTATAAACTGACTGACCAGAAGCCTTGATTTCAAAGCCAGTCTCGTTTATCTGTGAACATCAGTTTCCTCATCTGTAAAACCAGAGTACTAACTGTATCTTAACATTTTTAGTCTAGATAATAGATGATAATAGATAAGATGATAAGACATAATAGATGTAAAGATTACAGATAAACTTTATGGAACTACATGAATACTGTATGTTAGTTGATATGAATGTAAAATCATACCTATGGATGTGATGCTTATTCTGTAATTGACAAGTGTAAAACCAACACATGAAACGATCTTTATGATGATAGGATCTACTCAGGCATTTCTTGACTTGGAATGCTTTTTGCATTATATCCTATTCTGTACTGTCTTTAGCTCCCATGCTTTTAGCTATTGTTGATTTCTTGTTAGATTCACTACCTCCTGCCCTACTTCTACTCTCAAAACAAATAAAGCAAACATGCACAAAAAAAGAAACAATTCCTAAGATTGATAATGTATACCTTAATAAATTGAAGAGAAATAGTATGGAAAGCTCATCAGTATCTCCTCCCCTGTATATTGATAGGCTAGTTTTTAATTAGGGTATATTAATTCCAAAGATGAACGTTCTCTTTGTGTATGAATGTTCGTTAAAATACTCTTCTCATATATACAGAGACTTTTGACAAGTGTACACTATTTCTTGAACACTTATTCTGTAGTGAAATAGAATATTGTGTCTTAGATTTATGAGGGAGTGTTCTACCCTTTGCAGAATGCAGAGAAAATAGAATGTTCTTTCTATTCTAGACTGTTAAACAAATAAAAGATTCTTAGACACATATTGCCTGAAAACACAGGCATGCAGTTTATAAGAAAAGGATGTTATCCTTCTGCCACGTTTGGATTCCATATGTGTAAGCTGATCACGCCAGTCATCTCAGTCCTATTAGGTTGAGTAATATTTGTTTATTAGATAGAAAGACATTCTCCATTGATTAACTGTAGTTCAACTGTTCATCTCAGTATGGCTTAAAACCCTTATTCTCTATAAAATAGTTAAGTGGTTACAACCCATAAATAATATACTCACCAAGCACATGGCAGTTTATTTTGATTAACTTTGACACATGTTGGTTGTTGGAATTTTACAGTATTAAACAGGCTCATGAAATTATTATTAATGTGAGTTATTAAAGAATGATTTAACATCTCGTTTTTATTTTTCAGAATTTCTGTGAACATTTGAATTTACTAAGTTTTTAGTAAACTAATTCTAAAATGTTCCTCCTTATTTCTCTTTCTTCTGTTAATCTTACAGACTCATTTTAAGGGGTGTGGCAGAAGGTTCTAGACTCGATGAGTTTCCACCGAAATGTCGGAGAAGTCAGGCCAGAGCACAAAAGCAAAGGATGGGAAAAAGTATGCGACACTCAGTTTATTTAATACTTACAAGGGTAAATCATTAGAAACTCAGAAAACCACAGGTGAGTAAAATCAAGCGGCCTTTATGCTTTTTGTAATTTTCATGGTTTCATTTTATTACTCTAAGTGACATACTAGAGCTATTGCTGTTAGGATCTAGGCAAACCTGTGTTAAAGCAGCCCTGTTTGTATTGGGCTTTTTATGTACGTACACATCTTTGAGGGGGTATGAAGTTTTTAAAGTTAAAAGTTTATAAATGTTTTAAAATATGTTTTTTTCCAGTTTGTTTTCAGCAGAAAATAAGTTAAACTATATAGTTCCAAAGGGGAGACTTGGTTAATGAGGTTAATAGGTATAAAGCCAAAGTTATTTTAATCAAGTGTAAGTTGATTTACAGTGTTTGTTAATTTGTGCTGCATAGCAAAGTGATTCAGTTATACATATATATACATTTTTTATATTCTTTTTCCATTATGATTTATCACAGTATATTGAATACAGTAGGACTTTGTTTATCCATTCTATATATTCTGTTTTGCATTTGCTGATCCCAAACTCCCATTTCACCCACTTCCCCTGGGCAACCACAGGTCGGTCCTATATGTCTGTGAGATTGTTTTATATCATATTTATTATTTCACATATGAAGTTTTGAGTTTAAAATCAGTTCCTTGGGAAAAAGTACAAAACAGCACTTTCAGTGATTTCTTTTTTGTAGTTTATAGAGTTCATCTGTTAGAATTTTTCAAGCATCTGTTCAGTGACTTGATAGTTAAATTTGAATACAGCGTCTACCTTAGGTTATGTTGCAGGTTTGTGGCTTGGTTTTACATTTTTTTTCTTAAAATAATTAGAAAATAATAGCTCAAGATTCCATTAATCCCTATTGTCTTTTGTGTTGTTTTAAGAATAAAATAGTTACTAAGAAAGTTGATGTTACTGATCTTTAGTTGCAGCTCGCCATGGATTACAGAGTCTTGGAAAAGTTGGTATTTCTCGGCGTATGCCTCCACCTGCTAACCTCCCAAGTCTCAAAGCGGAAAACAAAGGCAATGATCCTAATGTGAACATTGTACCTAAAGACGGCACAGGATGGGCATCAAAACAAGAGCAACACGAAGAAGAAAAGTAAGTCAAAGTCTACTAAAATATGAAACCATTCCCCATTCTTGATGTTTGAGTCCCTTCTATGTGCTAGGTGTTATGCTATGTGTATTACATATATCATGCCCTTTAAAATGTTTTATATATAGTCAGCTCTCATATAATTTTTACTAGGAGTGGGTTTAGTGGCAGTATTTTCAGGTGTCAAGATAGAACAGATGACAGAAATACTGATCACAACTTTCCTTTTATCGTACACTGTGTTAGGCTCCCTCCTATTCCTCACCAAATCAGGCATTCTCTTTCTATGATTTAAGAGCTGATTCTGTTAAATAATTTCCACAAAGCTTAGAGTTTCTGCCTGCCTCATTGAAACTACCTGATGTACATCATAGGTAATCAAGTAATATTATTTGAGTGAATAAAGAATTAACAAGAAAACTGGCATAGAATTAGTAATGTCCCTCTTAATCATAATTCATTCAATAAATATTTAGTATTCTGTGTCAAGAATTATGCAGGGTTCTTGGTTTATTGAATGACCAAGCCAAGTAGTGGTAATTTTTAAAAATAAGACAAGAAAATGAGTACTTGATACTTTTTGTCTATAACTGTTACTAAAGCTCTATATTCTGGAGAGCTTTATATGATAAATGCTACTACTTGGGTGAAGCTTATCAAGGGCTTATTGTTCTCTACTTCTTAGTTAATAGAATTATTTTGTAGTAGCAAGTCAGTTTTAGGTCTGAGTATATTAGAAATATATTGCATTTCTTAAGTCTGTTAACTGTTTTATTTTTAAGCCTTAATTCATTGCAAGGATTGAATGAAACTGAAAGTGAAGTTGCTTAGTCGTGTGCAACTCTGCGACCCCATGGATTGTAGTCTACCACACTCCTCCATCCATGGGATTTTCCAGGCAAGGGTACTGGAGTGGGTTGCCATTTCCTTCTCCAGAGGATCTTCCCGACCCAGGGATCGAACCCAGGTCTCCCACACTGTAGGCAGACGCTTTACCATCTGAGCCACCAGGGATGTCAGCTGAAACTGTAGACCCTTGTAAAACACCTTTTACTCATGGGGACACATCAGTCCGGTTGCTATGACTTCTTTTGATTAACAGTAATATGTAGCGGTGAACCTGTTGACTACTGAATGGAGAGCTTGCTTATTAGCCTTAGCTCCTGGCTAATCCCACCAGTCCAGACTGTATGTATGCCCATAATGTTATTTCTAATTATAAATGTTTACTTCTTCAAAAGTAATTTTTGGTAACTATGTGCAATAATGAGTGCTTCTATTTTCTCTCTCTCTCTCTTCCTTCCCTCTTCCCTTCCTTTCCTTCCAAAATTAAAAACAAAGCTGTCATCTCCTTGGGTTATTCAAGGGTAGAAATAAAAGAGGACAAAAATAGCTGTACTTCTTTTAAAGGAATGTTGCAGAGAGAAAGCATGGAAAGGTGCATCCGAGTAAATATGTAGCCAAAATCATTTGTATATGGATTTAGCTTAAGTGAAACAATTATTTTGTTTAATCATATAATATCTGAAATAATGGATTCATATTTTTTTAAGAGCACCAGAAGTTCCACCAGCACAACCAAAACCTGGGGTTGCAGCTCCCCCAGAAGTAGCACCTGCTCCCAAATCATGGGCCAGTAACAAGCAAGGTGGGCAAGGAGATGGTAAGTAGACATTAGCTGGGGAAACTGGTTAGGCTTGATAGTTACTGAACAGCCATACAGAAGATAAGGGACAAATTATACTGTTTTGACAGGGGCAGAGAATACTGTCAGAAGAAATTATTAGACTCTTAAGAAAAAAAGGGTCTTTTAAAAAAATCTTCTGGTCTAGTTAAGTTTCAGTATTAAGACCTATATATGAGCCAGTAATAGGAATCAAAGAAGTAGTCTTTAAGATACCCCAAGCCCCACATTACTCTGTCGTTACCCTCTGTAACCAGACAAAATCTTGTGCCTTCAGTTCTGAAACAGAAAATACCCAGACATTAATGTTGATTGCTGTAAACCATATTAAGCTCCATCTGTGCCTTTGCTTTTCTGTTTCAAGCATGCTACTCCCAGTTTCCACTGTAGAGAAGATCTAGGAGAATAGCCATCAAGGACAGTAGCTGTAATACTTCCCTCCCCTGTAGGAATGATGGACTCCCCAACAAAATTTAATTTCCCCACTTGCAAATATGTCTGTAAAACATACAGAGAAACCCATCTAGGCCCTCAAGCTAATAAAGCCAGTTCTTTTAGTTTATGGAAGTGTAAAATAAATAGGCAGGCAGGTAGATAGGCAAATGAGTGAAGAGTGAGGTGCCATCAGTATCCCAGCAGTTAAACAAAAACATCATTGCCTCACCATATTTGCAGTGTTGATTCATAAATTCTGTTTTAGTAATGTTGTTTGAACTGGTTCTTAGTGTTATGTATTAGCAAAAAAAAATTTAACTTGTGTTGAAAATGAAAGGAGTCATAATAAAAGAGAAACAGAAGTGAAACTCTCCTCGTTTACTGCACCAAGTTTAATGAGTCTGCCGGAACGATGTCTGGCAGATGCCTTACTCAGATTTTTTTTTTCTCCTCATGGCTGTTCATTAACTTTCCAAGGGATTCTAATTCTAGATAAATTGAAAATTTTATGGATATGAACAGTCACCATTGCAGTGTGGAATAAATTACCAAAAAAAGGAGAGAGCTCTATCCTGGGAGAGTTTTTGTATTATCTTCAGTATTGTATGTATTTTTTTTTTAATGCATAGGAATCCAGGTGAATAGTCATTTTCAACAAGAATTTCCCAGCCTACAGGCAGCTGGGGATCAGGAAAAAAAAGAAAAAGAAGCAAATGATGACAGTTATGGACCTGGACCCAGTTTACGCCCACCAAGTAAGAATGTTTTCTCTTAGTGAAAATATAGAGTGAGATTATATTTGTGTTGTTTTGATATAACCTCTTGCCTGCTGCTGTTGTATGTAGTTTGAAAAGGCAGACAGTAATTATAGTTGATTGCCATTCAAGTATGGTTTTTACATGAACAGCATCAGTTTAACTTGAGAACTTGTTGGAAGTATATGTCTTGGGCCTCACACCCAACCTACTAAATCAAAAGTTAGCTTTTTAACCAAATGACTAGGGAACTTACATCAGGATTTGGTTATTTTTACAGTAGTCAAAATTTTTAGCAAACCTCCCCAACATGCAGTGTTTATGTATAAATTACGTCCATTCACTTGCTTTCTGCTAATATTCAGGGAGCCCTTGCTTTCTGAATTCAAACTGAGGAGCTAATCAGTTTGAATAGTAAGAGATACTTGTATTATGTGCATTATAAAGCATAAACTAAAAATAGAAATGTAAAATCTTTGAGAGATTTTTTAATGTCTAATTAGTTATGTTGGATTCAAAGTGTTGTTACCAGATATCTCAAAGGACCCTGGACCCTGTACAGGGTATTCCTCTTTACAGTAATAGTTACAAATCCATGTTTTTTTTATAACCTAATACATTTTGTATTTATTTGGCTCATTTCTTGTCAGATCTAAATAATTTTTTTTTTAATTATAGTTATATGATTGATGAGTTTATATTAGGAATAATAGTGTCAACTCCAATATTTTCTTGTTTAGTTTCTTTTCACCAGTTATCTGTTTCTGTGTAATGTATTTGGCAGCTTAAGATAACAAACTGAACTGGACATTTCAGTCTCTGAGGGTTAGGAATCTGGCAGCCACTTAGCTGGGGGTTCTCCCTCAGGTTTTGTTGGTTCTCTCTCTTCAAAATTACAGTGAAGCCCTCATCTGATGCTGACCTGACTAGGGCTGCTGTGTCAAGCTCTCTCCTGGCTCGTTTGTGTGTAGGCAGCTCACAACATTACTTCCTCAGAAAAAAATGAGGGACAGACAGACATCTCTCGCTCAAGATGGAAACCCCTAGGCTTTCATAGGCTGTTTCCAGAGAAGACTGCCAACACATCTGTCTTACTCTACAGGTTGCACAGATCAATCCTGGTACACAGTTGAGTGGACTACATCAGGTGTGAATAGGAGTAGAGACCACTTGAACCAAACAGGGTTTCCTTGTAAAAACCAATTATCTGTTTTATCTGGTTACGTGTAGTTGAATCAGGTTACACAGACACATGCCTCACTATCAATCCTTTTGGGGTATAGAACTCCCTTCCCTCAGGACTGCTCTGGTATAACTGATTTTAATCTCTGTATCAAAAACTGGTGAAGCTTGATAGGGAATTCCTAATATTTTCTTCCCCAACCTCAGTGTTTGCTTCTGGAGGTACCCTCTGAGGTATATCCTCTCTGCTTTGGAAGTCACTGCTCTGACTGCCTAAACACCTTCAAAGCCTAGATATCTAGTACAGACTAGACTAGACTTCACTGTTTCTTCACTATGCTTGCTTGATTTCTAGTACAGAGTAGATTAGACTTTACTGTTCCTTCACTGTGCTTACTTGCTAAAATATTCTTGAAATATGCCTCACTCGGTTTCACTCTGTTCAATTATGAGATTTTCTTTGTTTTCTTGTTTTCCTGTCTCTCCACACCAGATGTTGCTTGTTGGAGAGATGGTGGTAAATCTGCTGGTTCATCTTTAACATCTGATCAAGATGAAAAGCCTGGCCAGGATGAAAGCACAGCTGGAACATCAGAGCAAAGTGATATCCTCAAAGTGGTAGAAAAGAGGATAGCTTGTGGTCCTCCACAGGCTAAACTGAATGGACAACAGCCTGCCCTTGCTTCGCAGTACAGAGCTATGATGCCTCCTTATGTGAGTATTGTTGAATCAGCAAGGGGTTAAATAAGAGGTTTTTGATCTGGATACCAAGGAAAGAATTGGAATGGGGAAAAGTTTAGGTTTTTATTTTCATTAACATCTAACTGAAAATTAACATTTCCTTTGATTATGAGTTTAGGAATCAATCACAGCAATACCTGAGTTTTACCCTTAATAGGCATCATTTGCTAAGTCACTTCAATCGTGTCCAATTCTGTGTGACCCCAGAGACGGCAGCCCACCAGGCTCCCCCGTCCCTGGGATTCTCCAGGCAAGAACACAGGAGTGGGGTGCCATTTCCTTCTCCAGTGNATTATTAGACTCTTAAGAAAAAAAGGGTCTTTTAAAAAAATCTTCTGGTCTAGTTAAGTTTCAGTATTAAGACCTATATATGAGCCAGTAATAGGAATCAAAGAAGTAGTCTTTAAGATACCCCAAGCCCCACATTACTCTGTCGTTACCCTCTGTAACCAGACAAAATCTTGTGCCTTCAGTTCTGAAACAGAAAATACCCAGACATTAATGTTGATTGCTGTAAACCATATTAAGCTCCATCTGTGCCTTTGCTTTTCTGTTTCAAGCATGCTACTCCCAGTTTCCACTGTAGAGAAGATCTAGGAGAATAGCCATCAAGGACAGTAGCTGTAATACTTCCCTCCCCTGTAGGAATGATGGACTCCCCAACAAAATTTAATTTCCCCACTTGCAAATATGTCTGTAAAACATACAGAGAAACCCATCTAGGCCCTCAAGCTAATAAAGCCAGTTCTTTTAGTTTATGGAAGTGTAAAATAAATAGGCAGGCAGGTAGATAGGCAAATGAGTGAAGAGTGAGGTGCCATCAGTATCCCAGCAGTTAAACAAAAACATCATTGCCTCACCATATTTGCAGTGTTGATTCATAAATTCTGTTTTAGTAATGTTGTTTGAACTGGTTCTTAGTGTTATGTATTAGCAAAAAAAAATTTAACTTGTGTTGAAAATGAAAGGAGTCATAATAAAAGAGAAACAGAAGTGAAACTCTCCTCGTTTACTGCACCAAGTTTAATGAGTCTGCCGGAACGATGTCTGGCAGATGCCTTACTCAGATTTTTTTTTTCTCCTCATGGCTGTTCATTAACTTTCCAAGGGATTCTAATTCTAGATAAATTGAAAATTTTATGGATATGAACAGTCACCATTGCAGTGTGGAATAAATTACCAAAAAAAGGAGAGAGCTCTATCCTGGGAGAGTTTTTGTATTATCTTCAGTATTGTATGTATTTTTTTTTTAATGCATAGGAATCCAGGTGAATAGTCATTTTCAACAAGAATTTCCCAGCCTACAGGCAGCTGGGGATCAGGAAAAAAAAGAAAAAGAAGCAAATGATGACAGTTATGGACCTGGACCCAGTTTACGCCCACCAAGTAAGAATGTTTTCTCTTAGTGAAAATATAGAGTGAGATTATATTTGTGTTGTTTTGATATAACCTCTTGCCTGCTGCTGTTGTATGTAGTTTGAAAAGGCAGACAGTAATTATAGTTGATTGCCATTCAAGTATGGTTTTTACATGAACAGCATCAGTTTAACTTGAGAACTTGTTGGAAGTATATGTCTTGGGCCTCACACCCAACCTACTAAATCAAAAGTTAGCTTTTTAACCAAATGACTAGGGAACTTACATCAGGATTTGGTTATTTTTACAGTAGTCAAAATTTTTAGCAAACCTCCCCAACATGCAGTGTTTATGTATAAATTACGTCCATTCACTTGCTTTCTGCTAATATTCAGGGAGCCCTTGCTTTCTGAATTCAAACTGAGGAGCTAATCAGTTTGAATAGTAAGAGATACTTGTATTATGTGCATTATAAAGCATAAACTAAAAATAGAAATGTAAAATCTTTGAGAGATTTTTTAATGTCTAATTAGTTATGTTGGATTCAAAGTGTTGTTACCAGATATCTCAAAGGACCCTGGACCCTGTACAGGGTATTCCTCTTTACAGTAATAGTTACAAATCCATGTTTTTTTTATAACCTAATACATTTTGTATTTATTTGGCTCATTTCTTGTCAGATCTAAATAATTTTTTTTTTAATTATAGTTATATGATTGATGAGTTTATATTAGGAATAATAGTGTCAACTCCAATATTTTCTTGTTTAGTTTCTTTTCACCAGTTATCTGTTTCTGTGTAATGTATTTGGCAGCTTAAGATAACAAACTGAACTGGACATTTCAGTCTCTGAGGGTTAGGAATCTGGCAGCCACTTAGCTGGGGGTTCTCCCTCAGGTTTTGTTGGTTCTCTCTCTTCAAAATTACAGTGAAGCCCTCATCTGATGCTGACCTGACTAGGGCTGCTGTGTCAAGCTCTCTCCTGGCTCGTTTGTGTGTAGGCAGCTCACAACATTACTTCCTCAGAAAAAAATGAGGGACAGACAGACATCTCTCGCTCAAGATGGAAACCCCTAGGCTTTCATAGGCTGTTTCCAGAGAAGACTGCCAACACATCTGTCTTACTCTACAGGTTGCACAGATCAATCCTGGTACACAGTTGAGTGGACTACATCAGGTGTGAATAGGAGTAGAGACCACTTGAACCAAACAGGGTTTCCTTGTAAAAACCAATTATCTGTTTTATCTGGTTACGTGTAGTTGAATCAGGTTACACAGACACATGCCTCACTATCAATCCTTTTGGGGTATAGAACTCCCTTCCCTCAGGACTGCTCTGGTATAACTGATTTTAATCTCTGTATCAAAAACTGGTGAAGCTTGATAGGGAATTCCTAATATTTTCTTCCCCAACCTCAGTGTTTGCTTCTGGAGGTACCCTCTGAGGTATATCCTCTCTGCTTTGGAAGTCACTGCTCTGACTGCCTAAACACCTTCAAAGCCTAGATATCTAGTACAGACTAGACTAGACTTCACTGTTTCTTCACTATGCTTGCTTGATTTCTAGTACAGAGTAGATTAGACTTTACTGTTCCTTCACTGTGCTTACTTGCTAAAATATTCTTGAAATATGCCTCACTCGGTTTCACTCTGTTCAATTATGAGATTTTCTTTGTTTTCTTGTTTTCCTGTCTCTCCACACCAGATGTTGCTTGTTGGAGAGATGGTGGTAAATCTGCTGGTTCATCTTTAACATCTGATCAAGATGAAAAGCCTGGCCAGGATGAAAGCACAGCTGGAACATCAGAGCAAAGTGATATCCTCAAAGTGGTAGAAAAGAGGATAGCTTGTGGTCCTCCACAGGCTAAACTGAATGGACAACAGCCTGCCCTTGCTTCGCAGTACAGAGCTATGATGCCTCCTTATGTGAGTATTGTTGAATCAGCAAGGGGTTAAATAAGAGGTTTTTGATCTGGATACCAAGGAAAGAATTGGAATGGGGAAAAGTTTAGGTTTTTATTTTCATTAACATCTAACTGAAAATTAACATTTCCTTTGATTATGAGTTTAGGAATCAATCACAGCAATACCTGAGTTTTACCCTTAATAGGCATCATTTGCTAAGTCACTTCAATCGTGTCCAATTCTGTGTGACCCCAGAGACGGCAGCCCACCAGGCTCCCCCGTCCCTGGGATTCTCCAGGCAAGAACACAGGAGTGGGGTGCCATTTCCTTCTCCAGTGCATGAAAGTGAAAATTGAAAGTGAAGTCGCTCAGTCGTGTCCGACTCTTAGCGACCACATGGACTGCAGCCCACCAGGCTCCTCTGTCCATGGGATTTTCCAGGCAAGAGTATTGGAGTGGGTTGCCGTTGCCTTCTCCCAATAGGCATCATAGGTATTTTCATATAACATTACATTATTTTAAGATACTGCAAATATTTTTTATACTCAGCATAACTTCAAATTAGTGTTACCTATTGAAGCATGCATGTTACTATATCACAAATTTTGTTTTTTAAATATCATGGTGACAGAATTTTAGTATAATTAATCTCTTAGTAATCCTGTGTTTTCAACTGTGTATTTAAAAACATTTTTATGAGATGAGGTCCATAGGATTTATCAGACTGCTAAAGGGGTTGTTCATGGCACCTTTTAAGTATTCAAAATCTTTTTATAATGAAATATTTTTAACATTCAGAAATGGAAAGCATGAACTTTCTTCCACCCATATGTGCCATATATCTCCAACAATTACCAATTTGTGGTACATCTTGTTTCACTTACATCTCTCACCATCTGGGATTACTAAACAAATCCTAGTAGATCATCTCATCCATATATATTTTAGATTAGATTTTAAAAGAGAAAGACTAGGAGAAAATTCACAGTGCCATCATCACACATATATTTAAAAAAATTATTTAAATACTAAGTCATTGTTCTAGTTTCCCTGTTTATCTTTTAATTAGGATCCAGATACCACCTATTCTGGAGATTGGTTGGTATTTTTCTTAGCAATTTTATTATCTATGGTTATCTTTTCCTCCATCTCTTATTTTCTTTGGAGCATATCTATTACAGTTTGTTATCCCGTGGAGTTTCTCATAGTCTGGATTTTGCTGATTCTGTCCTTGTAGTTTCATTTAATATATATTTCTGAGAGGACTTCCCTGGCAGTTCAGTGGTTCCACACTCCCAGTGCAAGGGGCACAGGTTCGATCTCTAGTCAGAGAATTAGGTTCCACATGCCACATGTTGCACCCCCACCTCAAAAAAAAGAACCTAAGAGTGGCAGGGGAAATTTAATTTTGAAAGTATATGTTACTATATATACTTCTGATCTCCATATTTCCTATAAATTTTCTGCCCTCTTTTTGTTTGCTCTCAGTCTACTGTGAAATTATATGGCGAGTTACATGTGTTCAAGTAAATAAATTTACATTTTATTTAACTATTCTAAGATAGAGGGAAATAAATTACCAGTACAATTGCTTGTTGAGTATTTTCTTTAATTATTGGAGTGTATAATAAGATCAGTCTTAAATGCTAACCTGACCTTGAGTAATGCTTTGTATCCAAATACTTGTCTCCTGGTATTTTCCAAGTTGTGCTTCCAAGGACCCCTGAATTTCCAGATGTGAGGGTGGGATAAGGGAAGGGAAGAGGGAAGATCAAGTGAGCTCTGTTACCAGTTTCATCAATGCATTTATTCAAATAAAATGTTTCACTAAACAAACATTTTTTAAAATATTATATATTGAGAAGTTGTTTCTACAATGTTTTTGAGGCAAATTCCTAAATTTTAAACATTTAACACCACATAAATTAATATCTATGCCTAAGTAATCAGCAGAAGGATCTAATGCAACTTAAGCTATGACCATTTGCCTCTAATCATCTATTTGCTAATTTCAGTGTGGAAGTGAGATGGAGCCAAAAATTCTCTGGAGTATTCCCGAAACACAAAGTTTCCCCAGTTGAGTTTCAGCTGTTGCTTATCTTAATTAACTTTTGCTCCGACCCTGCTTAGAAATTTTGTCTTTACATAGCACAATCATATAAGCATAGCTTTTCTTCAAGTATGAAGTAATTTCCTCATCTAATGGTTTTTTCTGATTTTAAAGAAAAACTAATCTATTTCAGGATATAAATTATGTATTTAAGGTAATACAATTTCATTTTTTTAAAACATAATTTAACCTGGATATGAGCAGAGTAAATAACCAAGCACTGTTTGACATTTCTTCCCTTATAAATCATAGGATAATTCCCTTGGTATTACTAGTTGTCTTCATAAACTATCTTACAATTCTCCTAAAGTCAGATTCACAGAGCCGAGTTCCCATGGAGAGCATCATCTTTGGGCCTTTGTATGTAACTACTGTGTGTGTAATAACTTGACTCAGAATCCACTTGTGCCCTACCCATAGAAAATCCCTCAGTTAGCTGCCTGCCCACTTCCTCCTCAGCTTTCTTGGGTTATGGGCTGTCCTTGTATCTGAACTGAGTTCTTTACCATCAAATCTGCTCTCAGTTAATCTACTGAGACCGCATTAGGATGAGGTTTCACATTGTATCATTTCACATCTTTAAACTTGGTTAAGGAAATTGAAGTTTTCTGAGGTGCATGCATGTTGTGTTTGTTATATTTTCAATTGGGTGCACAGTTATTTTTATGTAACTTTGTTAATGAGATAACAGAAGTTCTTAATATGATGTGTCCTAGTTCTTACCTCTTTGTAATGACTTGGTAGAGGCAGTAGTTTTATAAATGGCTTGTTATTGACAGTGAATGTTAATCTATACAGGTAGATAAAATTCTATATTCACAGTGCTATTTATTTTAATCATTTCTATATATTATAATTTCAAGCTTAGGGGTAACTTTATTTTTTAATAACTTAGTAGCTAAATTTACCAATTTTTGTTTCCTTTATGCAGATGTTTCAGCAGTATCCTAGGATGGCCTATCCTCCTCTACATGGTCCCATGAGGTTTCCACCTTCTTTATCTGAAACAAACAAGTAAGACTATTAAATGATTAAAGTTTGCAGGGTGTGTATATATATATATATATGCTTGTTCAGATTTTCAGGAGTTTGAGTAGATTGTGGGGATTTATTATTCTGTCTTCAAGGTACATTTGTCATCAACAAGTAATTGGTTAACTTTCATCAAGATAGAACAAAAATACTTTAATCTTCTAAAACATTAACTCACTTGACATAAAATACTGAAAAGTGAAAATTGTGGGCCCCAAAATGGATAGCACTTGTTTACTCCTTCTTCCTTCCATGACGTTGATAACCCCATTCTTTTTTTTCTTAAATTATAAACCTTGAGCATCCTCCTGAATGACGATTTTCCTTCAAGTTCTTATTTTCAGATGAGTAGTACTCTTAGCCATATAGACTTCTAATGTATATTTGTTTTATTTTAAATGCTTGAAAATTTTACTGTTAAATATCTGCATAAGAAATATCATTATGTATTATCTTAAATTTATGTGTTAATCTTACAGTCTCTTCATACACGTCAGTGCAGAATACTTTGTATATCACCATGTAGAAAGCATTAATGTTGAATTGAAATTAACTAAATTCCAATCTTTTACTATTTTCCTAATTTAGTATCATTAAAACTTAGTATCCTTTTTTCCCTCATAACCTGTCACTGCTTAGAAGCCTTCGAGGAAGAGGCCCACCTCCTTCATGGGCCTCTGAGCCCGAACGTCCCTCCATCCTTAGTGCGTCAGAACTGAAGGAGCTTGATAAATTTGATAACCTAGATGCTGAAGCTGATGAAGGTTGGGCAGGTAGGAGACAAGATTAATAAAGCACTTTTAGATTTTATACACTTTGAAAGAGTCAGTCTGAATTCTCCTTAATTTAATAGGTGCTCAGATGGAAGTGGATTATACAGAACAGCTGAATTTCAGTGATGATGATGAGCAAGGAAGTAGTAGTCCTAAAGAAAACAGCAGGTAAGTTGTGATATCTGTTACTAATAATAGTGTGAATTTGTTAATGTAACATGGAGCATTTATTTAATTTTATTTTTGCCTCCTCTAGGTCTTTGTTGCTCACAGGCTTTCTCTAATTGTGGCGAGTAGGGGTATTCTCTAGTTGTGCACTGACTTCTCTTTGCGGTGGCGGCTTTTGTTGCAGAGCACGGGCTCTGGAGAGTGCAGGCCTCAGTAGTTACGGCCTATGGACTTAGTTGCCTCTTGGCATTTTCCTAGACCAGGGAGTCCGGGAAGTGAGTCCATGTCCCTTGCAGTGGCAGTTGGATTCTTAATGACTGGACCACCAGGGAAGTCCCACATGAACCATTTATGCAGAGTTTTCATTGATAGGTATTTCCTCCCTGCTTATAGAATTTCTACGTTCTACTCTAAGGATTTTTACTGAGTGGGAAGGTGATTGATGAGCCAAATTTTCAAAGTATCAATAATCAAGGAATTAAGAGTCTAATGTTTCTAAAGAAAATACTTATTTTTTTAAAAGAAGCTGTTTATATGGCTGAGTCCCTAACCCATTCGCCTAAAACCATCACAACATTGTTTGTTAATTGGCTATACACAATACAAAATAAAATGTTAAAAACTACATAGATGCTTGTCATCTAATAGAGATACTTTGAGAGACAGTATCAGGGATCATTTAAAACTTTTTACTTGCTTGACCTAATCCATATTTATAAAATTGGAGAAAACTTACTTAGATTACAATAGCTGTTTCAAGTCTTTGATTTTTTTAAACTTAGCAAGGAGCAATAAGCTCTTGGGAAGTGGGAGCTTTTCCTCTTTTTTTTTTTTTTTTTTTTAATTAAGCATAGGGGCCAGGTCAGGAATATATGGGTCATAAAGCATAAAAATTGGGGCTCTTAAACAGGAGCTTGCATGTACACATCAGTATAGTTTTTCAGCCATAATGTTGTAATCATTGCTGTTTGATGATCAGCTGTGAGATGCCTATGATTTGTCATTACTTTTAAAATACTATAGCTTGATTGTTCTTTTTCATTAAATCAGAACAAATTAGAGTAAATGAGAATAATTAATTTTCTGGAGCATTAGATGCATTCAGATGAGAGTTTGGGGTGAGAATAATAGAATAATAGAAAATGATGGAATCATATTGAGTGTCAAGTGTGAGTGTCTGTATTTGACAAGTACTCTATTGCAGCTTATATCGTGTGAAAATCTGGCCAAGCCCAGGCCCCATCACATTGTAGATAATAGTGTATATTTCTTGAGTGAATAAATTAGCACTGCTCAGTTAAAAAGCCGTCTCATTCCTTAATGCATTTTTCCCCAAAAACTGTATGAAAGTAATATCTTTTTTATGTTGAGAAAATGCATTTACTTAACATTTATATTTTGTCCATTCTACTTATTATTTCACTTGGGTTTTGATTCTTCAGTGAGGATCAAGGTTCAAAAGCCTCTGAAAACACTGAAAACCAAAAAGAACCAGATGAAGTTTCCAACACCAAATCATCTCAGCTACCTACCCAGCCATCAGTAGCAAAAGGTCCCTATGGGAAAGGACTGCCGTTTAATCAGGTTTGTGGAAATCATGAGATTCTTGTCACTGCGGACAAGGGACAAGGATGAATTAATCTTATAATCATAGAGTTGGAAAAAGACTTAGGAAATAGAAACTATATATTTTTTCTTAAAGAGACATAAACCATAGATTTATTGCATACCAACGGGAACTGTCAATACTATAGTAGCTAAAAATATCGAGTAGAAACTAAAGTTTCACTTTTTCCTTCTTATAGCAACTTGGTCAGGTCAGAGTGGAAGGATAAATTGTTTTTCCAAACTAACATACCTGAAGTGCTTTACAGTTTATTGGATGCTTTGTAAATCCTAATTAGTATTCATGTGTGAAATTATATATTATGCCAGTAGGGAAATCACACTAGGGAGTAAAGAAATCTATGAAGTCTGAGCTACTTTGAAAAACATTTTTTTTTAAAAGGAAGCATATGGGCAGTAGATACACTTGATCTTGCTTCAAAAATGTAGTAAGAACTACATTACAATGCAAGAATTTAAAGGGGCTGTCTTCCAGAAAGCCTACTTTAGTAATTCATGGTATACTCAGCATGAATGTGTTGAATTCATACAAAACAAATGGAGGAATAGTGCCTTCAGGGAGGTTAAAAATAAGTAGCTAGCAGTGCAGTGACAGAATGCACATAGTTCTTAGAACTGTGTAAAAGATTTCATAAAAGACGTGCTACTTAAAGCAAGAAATAGCCAGTAAAAGGAAAGGAGCAATTCCAAAGGGAAGGGACCAATTCCTACTTCAGAGGAGAGAAGTATGAAAACATCATGGAGAAAACATGGCCCTGTGAAGAAGTCCCCAGCAGTATGATATCGGAGAGGAGTAAGACAGCTGTGTGAGAACTTGTAGTTGTGCAGTAGTATATGCTATACCAGAAGTTTGAATTTCATAAGCCATTGGCAAGTCATTGCAAAATAAATCTGTGAGTTCTGGAAAAGCAGGTTTTTTAAAGTAATTTTTAAGTAAAACCTGTATTTTGTGTGACTTTTAACTGACATAATAGGAAATGATGAGTGAACGAGAAATATAGACAATATCTTGATGTGTGTGTGTGTGTGTGTGAGATACTGATATATAAAAACAAGTGACTAATCCATTCATATCTGGTTCCAGTGTTTTAGATGTTTCTTTTCTTTATATTAAACTTAAAAAGTTTAGTCTGCCATTAGGAAAAAAATTCCATAAAAAGAATTAGACCTATATAAGTAAAAATTTGAAACTAAAGGAATAATTCTTCACAGCCAGATTACTTGGGCTACAATTCTAGAATTTTTACACTAAGAATCTACTTTTAACAAAGTTATTTTGTGTTTGTAACCTTATTGAAATGCCTGATTCTATAGAATGTAGTTATAGGGACTGCTGTACTTTTATTTAAAAAGGAGAAGAGTAATGATGTTTTACTTTTTGCAGTCTTTTGGTCTCACTGAAAAACATTACAGTCAGAAATATTTGAAGTAGACATTTTTTATCATTTTGTAAAAATTCTTTTCTTTATAATAGGAACGTGGACCATCATCACACTTGCCACCACCTCCAAAGTTGCTTGCACAGCAGGTAAATCTTAACTAAATGCTTGCTAATGGTCTGTAGGTATTATTTGCCTTATTTGTTATAGTGGAAAGGGTCTGTGTTTCTTATTGATAATTTTTATGAAACAGTTATCAACTTTACCTTGTAGCTGCACCTCTTCCTTTAGCCTGTCCCTCTTCCTTCTCAGCTGATTAGCATGCTCCTCATTTTTCTAAGAAAATAAGAAGCACCTGTTCTTCCCAATCAAGTACCTTTCCTGTACTGACTTTTTTTATATTGTCCTTGTTCCTTAGGACCACCTTTCTACTTGCTCCCTGGATCCCATCTTTGTTGGTTACCAGTAATATTTTCTCTCACCTTGAAGAAAAGTTTTAAACACCATCTCTTCTTCCACTTCCACTACAGTTCACACCTCCCCATCACCACCACCAGTTTCCTCCCTATATCTCTGTTCTCATTCGTGGAAGAATTGTTTTAGTGAGTTATTTACACTTCCTGCCATCACTTTCTCATTAACCCTCTCCAGTTATACTTTCGTCTCCCAGTATACCTTTAAAAAAATGTTATTATTGAGGTTAGTAACGACTATTCCATCTTGCCACAATCAGTTCTCTTGTATTCATTTACTTAATCTCAGCAGCAGTTAGCATAGGTAATCTCTTTGTCCCTCCATCCTTCTAAAATTTTGCTTTTGAGATATCACAGATATTAACAGTTCACAAGCCTTCCTTCCTTGATCACTCTGTTGGGATAGGTGCACGTACCATCACCGTCATCTGCACTAGTCATTTTCCTTTTAACCGCTGCATGCTCTTTGTAGTATTTCTGTACACATACAAGCTAAAACTAAAATATTTAGCAGAAAATATAGAAGAAAGTCTTTATGAACTTGGGCCAACAAAAATGTCTTGGATAGGACAAAAAAGACATGAATTAGAAAGAAGAGACTGATCAGTTTGATTTTTGAAAAACATCTCTAAGGCAAAGAAAAGATATCACAGGAAAAATATTAGTAATTCATCTGAAAAAGAACTTATATTGGGCGTGGGGGTGCACGTACGTGTATTTAAAAACTCTTGTAACTCAACAATGAGACCAGAGAGTCCAACAGAATGATTTGAACATTCATTTCATAAAGTAAGGTATACAGATGGCTAATAAGCACATGAAAAATGTTCAGTATCTTTAGTTCCTGCAAAATGAAAACTAAAACCACATTGAAATTTTGTTACATGTCCAGAATTTTCAAGGCTGATGGCACCTGATGTTGGCAAGGCATAGAGCAGGTGACACCCTCACACATTGCTGATGGAGCCATAAAACCTGTAATCACTTTGGAAAACAGTTTGCAGCTTCTTGTAGGATGAAACACATAGTTGCTATATGACGTGGCAGTCCCATTCCTGGGTATTCATCTAAAGGAAACGAAAACATGGCATTTGCACAAATACTTAAGCAGGACTGTCTGTAGCTGTCTTATTCCTAGTTAAAAAACTAGAAGCAATCCAAAGGTATGTCTGCGACAGACAAAACGGTGTGTTTCTGATGCCGTAGTATCTAGCAATAGAATTGAGCAAACGGTTGTTGCACACAGTGACCCCAAAACCACTACCCTGAGCACCAGAAGCCAGATACAAAACAATATAACTAATTGTATCCATTTTTGTGAAATTTTAGGAAAGGCAGAACTACTCAGTACTACAGAAGTACTGGTTGCATGGAGTCAGGGATTCATACAGAGGACTGACGAAAATGCTCTGTGTTGAATGGGGCAGTAGTTACATAAGTTTATCATTTGTCCAAAGTTATCAAACTATACAGTTAAAATATATGCATCACGTTTTATGTAAATTATACTTCAGCAAAGTTGCATTTCAAAAAATGCTTACCCTGTGAGTTTACAGTGTAAATTAGGTGTGCTTATATAATTACTTTGTTTTTGCAGCTTGTCTTTGAGGTATAGATTAAGTAACAATACCAAACAGATGGAGCAGTTTTTCTAAAATAGCACTTAGTAAATGGTAGTGTGGATTCATGGTTTGGTTGGTTGGTTGTTTTTAGTATTCAGTCCAGTGTTTTCACCATATCATTGTTTTCTCTTTTGTAGGAATTCTGAATAGTTAGATGGCTTTTAAGGTTTCTTCACCCTAGTAGCTCTTAAAAATCAATATTTTTAAAGCACATTTTTAGTTCCTTGATGTTTCAGCTCTTCGTGTGCTTTTTTTCATTCTGCTTGTCTTTGCATAGTTGCTGGCATTGATTTTAGACTTTGTAGTAATTGTTTTAGAGCACATCAGTTGAAAATTAGTAAAACTCAGTCTCTCAGGTGATCCCCTCTCCACCATGGGCCCTAGATGTGAATCTCTTTTTAAACATAGACTTCTCCAAAAAAAAGAATTCTCTACCCAGGCTGCTTTCTAGGAGTTTCTTCTCCTTTGGCGTGTCAGCAGCAGCAGTGTTTCTATGTGCTTCACTTAGCATCTTTGTCCACTCTTTCCTTATAACTATACCCCGATCTTGGCTCGTGTGGTAGACTTCTTTTCTCCCTCTTTAGGCATTCCATCTCTTGCAGTTACTACTAAAGTACACATATTCTAAATTTCCTTTGTCTCTAAATTTAGATTTTGAAATACATGTTGTGACAGCTTCTAATTTTACTCAACAAATACTGAGTGAGCCATTAATGTCTGGCACAATAGATAGGTACATGCTCAGTTAATATTAGATGGCTGTATTAACTATTCTAGAAACTTATTGAGATATATTGTTCTCCCCACATTGATTTTGCATTTAATGTGTATGTTTTTCAGGATATTCTGTGGAGAATTTTGCTCCTGTTATTTGTCTGTGATATATCCTGTGTTGTCATACTCATCTGAGAATTTATTTTAAAATTTCAGCATCCTTCTCCAGACCGACAGCCAGTACCTGGAAGACCAGGCCCTTTCCCTCCCAAGCAGCAGGTCCCAGATGAAGATGAAATATGGAAGCAAAGAAGAAGGCAACAGTCAGAACTTTCTGCAGCAGTGGAACGTGCTCGTAAACGGCGTGAAGAGGAAGAGCGAAGAATGGAAGAACAAAGGAAAGCAGCATGTGCAGAGAAACTTAAGCGACTGGATGAAAAGCTTGGCATAGTGGACAAACAACCCTCTCCAGAGGAAATCAGAGAAAGGGAGCGAGAAAAGGAACGGGAACGTGAGAAAGAACTTGAAAAAGAACAAGAGCGGGAGCGAGAGAAGGAGAGGGAAAAAGAAAGGGAAAGGCAACAGGAAAAGGAAAAAGAACTGGAGCGAGAACAGGAAAAACAGAGAGAGATGGAGAAGGAAAGAAAGCAAGAAAAAGAGAAGGAACTTGAACGGCAGCAAGAAAAGGAAAAAGAACTGCAAAAGACGAAAGAACAGGAAAAGGAATGTGAGCTGGAGAAGAGAGAGAGAGAGAAAGTGGACGAAAAAATTGAACACAAAGAACCTACTTCAGAACCTATAGTAGAAAAACCAGAAAGTGAAAACAACTGTAACAAAGGTATGATAGTCTTGTTTGTCCTTACGTAAACTTTGCAGAAGGCTTCCTGTTACTTATATTGTGAATGTTGAACGTTTGTGTATTTTTAAAATATGTAATCCAAATAAAAGTGATTGATGTTTTTTGGTTATAGGTTGAATTTTACTGGATACTTTTTTTTAATTTGAATACTTGAAAATGTGGGTTTTGTTCTGTAATTTTTTTATTGTGATAAAATTCATGTAGCATAAAATTTAGCATCTTAACCATTTTTTATTTTAATGATATTAAAAGCACTCATAATGAACCATCACTGCCATCTATCTCCAGAACTCCTTTCATCTTGTGAAATCAAAATTCTATATCTCTTAAACAATAATTCCCCAGCCCCTGGGTGGTGATTCCTGTGGGTGTGATTGTAACTGTTGGCAGTGCCTCATGTGGCACTCATATAGTATTTTTCTTTCTGTGACTGACATTTTTGTTTATCATAATGCCCTTAAGTTTCATCAGTTATAGCATGAATGAAAGAAAAAGAGAAAGGATAGAATTCCCTTCGTTTTTAAGGCTGCTGATTCATCATATAAATGCACACACACTATATTTTGCTTACCCAATCTGTTGATGGACACTTGGGTTGATTCCGTGTTTTACCTATTTTGAATAACATTGATGTGACTGTGAGTGTACAGATATCTCTTTGAGACCCTACTTTCATTTCTTTTTAGTCAAGCATACCTCATAGATGGTGTAGGTTTGTTCCAGACCACAGCAATAAAGCAAGTCGTGTGAATTTTTTGATTTCCCAGTGCATTTAAAAGTTATGTTTGCACTATTCTATAGACTATGAAGTGTGCAATAGCATTTTCTTTAGAAATATATATATATCTCTATATATAGTATGTGTATACCTTAGTAATACTTTATTGCTAAAAATGCTAACCATCACTAACCCTTCAGTGAGTCATGATCTTTTTGCTGGTGTGGAAGAGTCTTGCATCAGTGTTAATGCTGCTGATGATCTGGGTGGTGGAAGGTTGGAGTGGTAGCTGTGGCAAATGTCTTAAGATAGCAATGAAGTTTGCTGCGTCAGTTGGCTCTTATTTTACAAATGATTTCTCTATAGCATCAGTGCTGTTTCATAACTTTTATCCACAAAAAATCCTTCAAAGTTGGAGTCAGTCCTCTCAAACCTGCTGATGCTTTACCAAGTAAGTTTATGTAATAATTAAATCTTTTGTTGTCTTTTTAACAGTCTTCATAGTCATCCCCAGGAGTAGATTTCATCTCATAAAACCACTTTCTTTGTTCATCCATTGGAAAGCTGCTTATTATCTATTCAAGTTTTGTCATAAGATTTCAGCCATTCAGTTGTATCTTGGCTCCACTTCAGATTCTAGCTCTCTTGCTATTTCTGCCACATCTGCAGTTACTTCCTCCACTGCAGTCTTGAACCTCTCAAAATTGTCCAATACTAAGTTGAATAAAAGTAGCAAAAGGAGGCACCCTTGTCTTCTTCCTGATCTTGCAGAAAAACTTCTCAGCCTGTCAACATTGAGTGTGGTGTTAGCTGTGGGTTTCTGATAAGTGTATTTTATTATGTTGAAATAGTTTCCTTCTATTCCTAGTTTGAGTATTTTTATCATAAAAATGTGTTGAATTTTGTCAAAAATCCTTTTCTGTATTAATTTTGATGATTGTGTTATTTTCCCTTCATTCTGTCAGTGTGTAGTATATTGATCAATTTGTATATCCATACTTGCATCCCAGGAATATATCCCACTTCTAATGGTAATTAGTGTACTTTCAGTATGTTGCTAAATTCTGTTCCCTAGTATTTTGTTGAGAATTTTTGCATCAGTGTTCATAAGAGATATTTGTATTTGTCTGCAGTTTTCTTGTGTCCTTGTTTGGCTTTGGTATCAGGGTGATGCTGGTCTTGTAAATGAACTAGGAAGTGTTCCCTCCTCTTCGCTTTTTGGAAGTTTGAGAAGAATTGATGTTCATTTTTTAAATGTTTGGAATTCATTGGTGAAGCCATCAGGTCCAGGACTTGACTTTGCTGCAAGATTTTTGATTGCCAAGTCAATCTCCTGACTAGTTAAAAGTCTGTTCACATTTTATGTTTCTTTGTGATTTTTAGTGTTGGTAGATGTTTTTGTTTTGGAGACTGTACATTTCATCTAGGTTATCCAGTTCATTGGTGTACAGTTGTTCATAGTTCTCTCATAATCCTTTTTATTTCTATAGAATTGATAGTAATTTCCCATTTTCATTTCTAATATTAGTAATTTGAGTCTTTTTTTCCTTTAGTTTACTGTCCCAGCTAAATATTTGTCAATTTTGTAGAGCTTGTCAAAGAACCAACTTTTGTTTTCATTGATTTTTCTCTATTTTTCTGTTCTCTATTTTCTTGATCTCTGCTGTGAATTTTATTTCCTTCTGGTACCTTGGGTTTGGTTCTTATTCTCATTCCTTAAGTCATAACTCTAGGTTATTGATTTTGAGAGCTTCCCTGTTCTTCTTTAATGTAACCATTTATAGCTATAAATTCCCCCCTTTACTTTTCCTACATCCTATAAGTTTTTATATGTTGTGTTTTTGTTTACATTCATCTCTTAGGTATTTTCCAACTTCCTTGCACTTTCTTTTTTAATTTTTTGTTTGTTTAAGAGTGTTATTTAATTTCCTCAAATTTATGAATATTCCTTACTTCTCTAGTGTTTTTGAACTTCTTTCCATTTTGGTTAGAGAAACTTTCTATATCTGTCTTTTGAACTCTTTTGAGAGTTAATTTGGGTCCTAGCATCGTCTGTTCTGAAAATGTCCTTGAAAAGAATGTACATGCTATTTCTGAGTAGAGTGTTCTGTATGAGTCTGTGAATCTAGTTGGTTTGGTGTGGTGGTTTAGTGACTAAGTCGTGTCTGACTCTTTTGACCCCATGAACTGTAGCCTGTCAGGCTCCCCTGTCCATGGAATTCTCCAGGCAAGAATACTGGAGTGGGTTGCCATTTCCTTCTCCAGGGGATCTTCCCGACCTGGGAATCAAACCTGGGTCTCCTGCATTGTAGGCAGATTCTTTACCAACTGAGCTACAAGGGAAGTCCAGAGTTGGTCTAGTTGGTTTATTAAGTCCTTTTTCCTTACTTCTGTGTGGCTGTTCTATTCATCATTGAGATGGGGTTGTTGAAGCTCTGAATGTACAAGTATGTATCCCCCAGTATTTTGCATCATAGTTTTTTTGATGGTCCTATTAGTAGGTGTATAAATATTTATAATTGTGTCTTGCTGTGTTGAACCTTTTATTAGTATTTAATGACCTTCTTTGTCTCCCTGCTCTCTTTTGGTTACTGTTTCCATGGAATATGTTTTCATTTTCAGTTTATTTGTATCTTTGGATCTAAAGTGAGTTTATTGTAGATATCATATAGTTAGATGACCTTCAGTTCTATTTTGTCAGCAAAATACTATTGGCTTTATACTTAGATGCTGATTCTTTTACTCTTTTCTGATTCCACCGCATTTAACTATATGAAATCTCCTTTGTTTATACACGGGTTAATACCTGTAAAACTTAAGTTGAATAGAGCTTAATGGGAATTTTGGATTAGCATAATTAAATGACTGCTCTGTTCATAATTTCATGTTTGTTTTTCTACCAGCTTGGATATATAAAAGTTTTCATAGGTTATCTATATGCTTACCAGAGTGCTTCCCCTCCCCACCCCCCAAATAAAAAAACAACTTTGCTGGACTTCCCTGGTGGTCCAGTGGTTAATACTCTGTGCTTCCATCACAGGAGGCATGGGTTCTTACCTGTTGATGTGTGGCACCGCACCCCCCTACCCCCAAAAAAGCCATTGCTAGCTAAAATCAGCTAATGTGTTCTTCCCAAAATTGGATCAGAAACTCTAATTAATAGAACTATGCTCCAAATTTAAAGTTTGGTCTTAGTAGAGTTAACAGTGATTTAAGATAGAAATAGTTTTATTTCAGTACATTTCTGTTATGAAAGTACTAACATTTTTTTACAGTAAAATCCATGCTGTTTCTATAAGACAATGCTGCTTGAAGTTATAAAGCTATTTAAAGTTTTCCTTTAAGTTTTTAATCTGTATTCTAAGTTACCTTCAAATTTGGTCCTTAATGTCACTATAAAGAGAAATAAGAGTGTTTTATCTGAACATTTTCTTATCTCAACATATTGCACAGATTTCTTATATTAAGCAGTCTAGAGATAATTTGGTGTTGATTATGGGCTTTTATTATATATCCTAAGCACTTAGTTCTCACCACAGAAATGAAAAATATTTTTATACTTTAAAATTGATGAATTCTGAAAGAACAATCTTAGAGAATTTTATTCACAGTTAATGAGAAAAGACCATGAATTAGAAATAAAATTCATTTTAGTCATAGTTTTCCAAGCAAATACATGTATTGACCCTGATTAATTTACCATCAACAGCGACTATATATTGTACATGAACTAATTTTGGTTTTGTTTTTAGTGATCATTGTTTAGTGGCACTTATATTTTCATTCACATTTTATATGTCCATAATTTCTGTTCATGGTGGCAATTTAACTTTAGCTGGGTTTACCAATAAGGTGTACCCATTTCATTTTTAAATGTTGCACTTTCTTGGCTGTCTTTTCCCTCTAATATTTTATTCTTGACTTTTGATTCTTTACTGCATGTTTTTACATTGGCTTTACATTAGCTTTCCCCTTAAAATTCACCTGTGATTCTCTGAGAAAAGAATTTATAACATAACATGGCTTTGTAGTTGTAACAAATGTCATTTTCTAGAATGAATATAACTCTGGTTTTCTTTGGGATGAGAACTTTTTTTGGTTGAGGAGATGTGTATGGTTCTCCTTTTTGTGTATCATAAATGAAGCCCTTTACAGAGAACAATGATTTATGTATTTAAAGATACTGGTGATCATTTAGTTGTCATGATCATTCGTTTTATGATCATTAAAATGAGTGATCCTAGTTTAGATTCATTAGTTTTCTCTGTAGATAGTCGCCTAATCAAAAAAATGTTATAAACCAACATGTTCTATTTTAAGTATTTATAGGCCATTCTTGTTTTCATCTAAATGCTAGTGAACCACAAGTAAATGTTGACAGCAGTGTTAATATTTACTGAAACAGTGAAAAATAGAATTTGAAATGGTTTATTATCACAAAATATCAAATACAGACTTTTGCATGATAAAGCATCTGGTCATGTGAGTTCTGTCTTAAGAATCCAGCTTTGAGAAAATCTGAGGTTTTGTTAAACTAATCGTACCTCATTGCATTGATGGTTACCAATATTAAAGTACAAAATGGTGTTTTGGAGTAAGGATACTTTCTTACTCATTAACTTTTAAGATATGTCTGATTATTTCACTCTAGTGTGAACAGCATGTATTAATGTTAAGTGTCAGAGATGAGTATAATTATCTTTCACCTTTTCTTTGGACAGAGGATGACCCGGTTTTCACTAGACAAGATAGCAATCGCAGTGAAAAAGAGACCACGCAGGTAGCACATGAAGCAGAACCAGAGTCAGGGTCTCAGCCTCGGCCTGCTGTATTATCTGGCTATTTTAAACAGTTTCAGAAGTCTTTACCACCACGATTCCAGCGGCAGCAGGTAACAATAAAAACATTTTATCTTTTATATGTGATTTGAAAGGTTTATTGTTCAGTAGTATGAGAAATAATTTAACATAAAATTCAAAATACCCAAAACATACAAATTTCCTCTGAAAAGTTTGCCTCTTTTAAATTAGTAAAAGTTTGTTGATGTGGGCTTTACACGTTCCTTTTTTTCTTCTGCCTCATCTTCCTTTCTAGGAAATGGTTTCTTGCAGTGTAATTGATGAATGATTAGTTGCTGAAGTGTAAGGCAAAATGTCATAACTGAACCTTTGTTCTCTTGTCTTGCCATCTGTCACTGTCAAATGTGTTTTGAATTCTTTTCCCTCAGAGTTTCAAAAAAGCCTGTTTTCCAATATGCCTGGTTGTATTATTTATCACATGGAACTGAAGGCTCAAAATGTGAGATCCTGCCTATTTTTTCAGGAACAGATGAAGCAGCAGCAGTGGCAGCAGCAGCAGCAGCAGCAAGGTGTGCTTCCACAGACGGTTCCTTCTCAGCCATCCAGCAGTGCTGTCCCTCCACCACCACATAGACCGCTTTACCAGCCCATGCAGCCTCACCCCCAGCATTTGGCTTCCATGGGTTTTGATCCAAGGTGGCTCATGATGCAGTCATACATGGATCCTCGGATGATATCAGGTAGACCTGCTATGGATATTCCACCCATTCATCCTGGTAAGTTGAAATTGGCATTGTCTCCTGGCTTACTTACAGTTGTGCAAGTTAAGAGTTTTTCATTTTCCCCACAATTTTAGTCTTACTTCCTTTGAGAGTTAAAATCAAGTAAGAACTTATATAGGACTTCTTAGTCATAAAATGATGTATCTTCTTTGAGTACAGAGTAGTTAAATTCCAATTACTGTACCAACAGTGTGGTAAGGCCAAAATACTGTACTTTCTGTTTTGTGAGTATTATTTCAAAAATTTCAGATGGAAAATTACTGTCTTAGTTATAATATCTATTGTTTGCTGCATTGTTTTCATTCTTTCAGATGTTTCAGCATTTTAATTTTGTCCATATGTTATATGTTACAGCTATTTTTTTCTGTCATTTACCAGCCTACCACCTGAATTTCCTAATAGGTTAGCTAAAAACAAATAAAATAGCTGTGTTTACCAGAAAAAATTCAGATAATCCAGTACCAAGATGGTACAGAAGAAAATTTAGAGGTGATAAAAATACGATCAAGAATTACATCTTGATTTTAAAATGTATACTGAAATATTTTTTAAATTTATTTATTTTAGTTGGAAGCTAATTACTTAACAATATTTTAGTGGTTTTTGCCATACGTTGATATGAATCAGCCATGGGTTTACATGTGTTTCCCATCCTGAACCCCTCTCCCACCTCCCTCCCCATCCCGTCTCTCTGGGTCATCCCAGTGCACCAGCCCTGAGCACCCTGTCTCATGCACCGAACCTGGACTGGTGATCTATTTCATATAGAATATCATTGAAATATGTATATTATCATATATGAAAACTTTAAGAGACATAATGTATGGCATACTGATCAACTAATTAATAGATTTTCTGTGGAAAATTTTTTTCTGAAAATTCAACACTTGGTGTAATTCTCAAAATGTTTAATGTGCACAGAGTCATGGTACTTGTTATCTGATTTTTATAGGCATTACCTTTTCTTTCCTTTAAAGTAAAATAGACTGTTTCTATGATTTTGCTTGTGTTGCTTCCTGAATTTTTAAATCTATTTATTTAACAGCAACAATAAAAATCTCATTCACAGAAAAATTCAATTTTCACTGATGATTTTTTGAGTTAATCAGTTTTACTTGCCAAAAGATTTCTTTAAACACAGAAATGTCCAAATAGTAATTAAGTATTAACCTGGATACTGTGTCTATAATGATTCTGTTTCCTTTGTTTTCTCCCCACACCCCTATCTTTTTCTGATCTTCTGTGTAGGAATGATTCCTCCTAAGCCATTAATGAGACGAGATCAGATGGAAGGGTCACCAAACAATTCTGAGTCATTTGAGCATTTGGCTCGCTCTGCAAGAGATCATGCGATTTCGCTCTCTGAGCCTCGAATGATGTGGGGGTCAGATCCCTATCCTCATACTGAGCCTCAGCAGGCCACCACTCCCAAGGCAACAGAAGAACCTGAGGATGTAAGGTAATTATTAAAGTCATTAGCAAGCCAGTAGAATATTGTGGGGAAATGAAAACTGTGCATTTCTCCCTGGAGATCATTCTGACTTAGGACTGAGCCACAGGTCTGATTTTCTCCCATTTAATACGCCTTATTTCATTCTAGGATGTATTTTCCTTTTCCCGCCATTTAGTATTGATTGATTAGGGCATTTTGTAACATAGTTCTTTCTGTATACTTATTTAAATACTGAAATTTAGTGGTAGCTGTCAAAATTGTCAGGATTCTCCTATACTTGACATATAATCTGGCTAAAGTGTTGATATAATTCTTCCACTTATTTAGAAATGTTAGACATTTAATTACCAATATCTTATGGAAGTTTTCTGAGGTCAAGTTAAGGATAAACACTAATTTACAGTTACTTTGAAGTATCAGACAGTTGGTGATCTTCAGTCATTTATAATGATAAGTTAGAGCTTTTGCCCTTTAAAGGAATTTGTTTTATGATGTTTTAAAATTCTGATTCATTGGGAAAGATGGACCTACTCACAACAGGCCTGTGACAAGATGTACTCTGGTTATAAGTACTCTAATGTACTCTGGTTATAAGTGAAAATTACCAGTTTTGATAGATATAACTTCCACATAAGCATGGTCTAAACTTCTTTTTCTTAAGGACTGAGTTTCATTTCTTTTTAATTGAGGAGAGTAGAAACATAACAATATCTACTCTCTTGTCAAATTTTTAAGTATATAGTACAATGTTGTTAACTGTAAGCATAACATCGTATAACGGATCTCTTAACTTTTTTATCTTGTACAACCAAAATTTTTTACCCATTTAATCACAACGCATTTTCCCCTTCCTCCTAGTCCCTGGTAATTACTTCTTTATGGACTAGTTTTATTATATTAATAGTTTATATAAGTGGGATTATACAGTATTTGTTCTTCTGTGACTGCTTTATTTCACTTAGTGTAATCTCCTCATCTTGATGTAGCATATAGCAGGATTTTCTTTCTTTAAACAACATGTTATTTGTATGCATATACATGTTCTTAACCCATTCATCTGCAGTAGACATTTAGGTTGTTTTGATATCTTGGCTCTTATAAATAATGTTGCACTGAACTTTTTGTAGAGACATAAGGTTCTTTATGATTAGGACCCATTTTTTGTTTTTAAATTGGACAGATTATTTTGCTGTACATATACATGTGAAAAAAATTTTTTGCTGTGATGGCTATTATTTCTTTGAATTCTCATTGTCGTAGGCCTGAAGCTCCATTGGATCAGGAACAGATAACTGCTGCTTATCCTGTAGAACATGGTCAGTTAGAGACTCATCCAAAACCAGACTTTGTCAGAGAATCAAGTGAGACAGACGTACAGAAGTTTTTAAGCAGATCAGTGGAAGACATTAGACCTCGTCATACTGACACAAATGGTCAGTCTACTTGTTTTGATGTACCTGATCAAAAGACTATAGCCACTCCTCAAGAAGAGCGAATTTCAGCTGGAGAAAGTCAGCCTGCCCGGAAAAGAAGTGTTTGCCATGGATCTAACCATACTCAAAAATCAGAGGAGCTGAGGAATGAGCCATCTGCAAGCATTCCTAAAGTAACTGGCAGAGGTATTGATTCAAAAGAATCAGCAGAAAGGCCAGAGGAGAAACCAAAAAAAGAGGGCTTTATCCGATCTTCTGATGGACCAAAACCTGAGAAATTGTATAAGTCTAAATCGGAAACTCGTTGGGGCCCAAGGCCTAGTTCCAACAGAAGAGAAGACGGTAACGACAGGCCTGTGAGAAGATCAGGTCCTATTAAAAAACCTATACTTAGAGATATGAAAGAAGAACGGGAGCAGAGGAAGGAGAAAGAAGGAGAAAAGGGAGAAAAAGGAGAAAAGGTCACTGAAAAAGTGGTGAAACCTGAAAAGACAGAAAAGAAAGAAGCTCTTCCTCCACCACCCGCGCCACCTGCAACACCAGTTCAGCCACAGTCGGCTCCACCACAACCTCAACCAGAGCCAGAGAAACTTCCTTCAGTAGAAACTTCGCCTTCAACTTTGGTACAAAAGCCACCTCAAGATACCGAGAAGCCTTTGGAATCTGTAAGTAGTGTTGAGGTAGAGCCTGCAGTTAAAACCATAAACCAGCAAACTGTCACAGCACCAACAGGCAAGGAAGAAAAGCAGCCTGAGAAAGTCATCAGCAAAGAACTTGCTACAGAGAGAACTCGACCAGACTCAAGACCAGCAGCTAAAAAAGAGTCCGCTTTACCCCCTAGGACCTACTGGAAAGAAGCTAGAGACAGAGACTGGTTTCCAGATCAGGGATACAGAGGTCGAGGCCGAGGTGAATATTACTCCAGAGGGCGAAGCTACAGAGGCTCCTATGGAGGACGCGGCAGGGGTGGCAGAGGGCACACTCGAGATTATCCTCAGTACAGAGACAGCAAGCCCCGAGCAGAGCATGTGGCCCCAGGGCCCCTCAGGCAGCGAGAAGAAAGTGAAACACGAAGTGAGAGCTCGGACTTTGAAGTTGTTCCCAAAAGAAGACGACAGCGAGGTTCAGAGACTGACACAGACAGTGAAATTCATGAAAGTGCAAGTGACAGGGATAGTTTAAGCAAAAGTAAGCTTCCCAAAAGAGAGGAACGGCCTGAAAGCAAAAAACCTATAAAGCCTCAGTCTTCTTTCAAGCCTGAAAATCACATCCGAATAGATAGTAGACCTCTAGAAAAACCTTTTGTAAGGGATGATGATAAATCTAAACCAGGCTTCCTTCCTAAAGGAGAGCCTACAAGGCGAGGCAGAGGGGGAACATTCAGACGTGGTGGAAGAGATCCTGGAGGTCGCCCATCACGCCCTTCTACCTTACGAAGACCTGCTTATCGGGATAATCAGTGGAACCCGAGGCAGACAGAAGCTCCTAAAGCAGACAATGGGGAGCCACCAAGGAGACACGAGCAGTTTATCCCTATCCCAGCAGATAAACGGCCTCCAAAATTTGAACGAAAATTTGACCCAGCTAGAGAGAGGCCCCGAAGGCAGCGTCCTACACGGCCACCAAGGCAAGATAAACCTCCCCGATTTAGACGACTAAGGGAGAGGGAGGCTGCTTCAAAAACCAATGAGGTGGCAGTGCCCACAAATGGCACAGTTAATAATGTGGTTCAGGAACCAGTTAATACTGCTGGAGATATTTCTGGGAATAAGACACCAGACTTATCTAACCAGAACTCTTCAGATCAGGCAAATGAAGAATGGGAAACAGCCTCTGAAAGCAGTGATTTCAATGAGAGGCGTGAGAGGGATGAAAAAAAAAATGCTGATTTGAATGCACAAGTGGTGGTAAAGACAGGAGAGAATGTTGTACCTCCAAAGAGGGAAATAGCAAAGAGAAGTTTTTCTAGTCAGCGACCTGGCATAGATCGCCAGAATCGGCGTGGTAACAATGGTCCACCCAAATCCGGAAGGAATTTCTCAGGTCCTAGGAATGAAAGGAGAAGTGGCCCACCATCAAAAAGTGGAAAGCGAGGGTGAGTATTTTATGTTACATATAATTACTTTTGCATCTTTTTGGGGGGGAGGATGTGGGGCATGCTACTCAGCTTGTGGGATCTTAATTCCCCAACCAGGAATTGAACCTAGGCACTTGGCAGTGGAAGCGCAGGGTCCATGAATGGCTGCTTTTGCACCTTTGCAGAAACAAAAACTATACTTCTTGGTTGAACTGTGCAAAGGCACCAGTCTGTAGAGGATCAAGACATTCTTCTGTAGGTTTGTGGGGTTTTTTTGTTTGTTTGTTTTCAATTCTAAAAGTGTAAAACTGCTTGAGAAAGAGGTTAGTGGATCACAAAAGTTCTTGCCCATTGTAATGTTCAGTTCAGTTGCTCAGTTGTGTCTGACTCTTTGCGACCCCATGAATCACAGCACACCAGGCCTTTCTGTCCATCACCAACTCCTGGAGTTTACTCAAACTCATGTCTGTTGAGTCAGTGATGCCATCCAGCCATCTCATCCTCGGTCATCCCCTTCTCATCCTGCCCCCAATCCCTCCCAGCATCAGAGTCTTTTCCAGTGAGTCAACTCTTCGCATAAGGTTTGCCAAAGTACTGGAGTTTCAGCTTTAGCATCATTCCTTCCAAAGAACAGCTACNGATGTTGGCAATTTGATCTCTGGTTCCTCTGCCTTTTCTAAAACCAGCTTGGACATCTGGAAGTTCATGTACATCTCCTAAAAGAGTCCTGTTAAAAATTTGTAGCTTTGGGGAAATCGACACACCCGAGGACAGGACATATACAATGTCTTCCATTTGGTAGATCGTCTTAGTGATGATGAGTTGCCTGCCTTTCTTGATTTCCCTCTGGAAAACTGTGTGCTCACTGGTGTCTTCTGGGACTTAAATTAGTATGTTGTAATCATATTCAGTCCCTCTGTACTGTTTTCTAGAGAGTGAATGTTGAAACTTAAGGATACATTATATTCCCCTCTCAAGTTGCAAACCTACAGTAAACCATCTAGCTTACAGAGAGGCCTAGAAAGCAAATTCCTGCCCCACCTCCAGGGCCACCAGTAACAAATAGCATGACATTGGTGTTTTTAAAAGAATTTTTTTCAACTGTGCTAAATTTGGTCTGTTCTTTTTAAATATTAAAATGATGGTTATAGTAAATTATTTTTTAATACTAAAAAAGTTATAAAGTAGCATTATTTCTAGTTTTAAATCTAGGCTCTGGTACTTCCATTTGTATAAATTCTCTGCTTCCTCACCAGTATAATGAGGAGAAAGCAGTAGAACTTTAAAAATATGTGAAGATTCAGTGACATGATATTTACGAAACAGTGTAACACCTGGTATATAGTCAGCAACTATTATTATGGTGTGCTGGTTTTTAAAAAAGAAAATTCCCAGATTTGCTGCCTGAGCTGATAAGAGATATATTCAGACAAAATTTTATCTTAATCTCTACTGGTGAGATACACTTAGCATGTCAGGTTAATGTAACAGTCAGTAAAAAATATTTTCACTTCCTGATAATTTAGAAAAAGTTCTAGGAAAGTAAACCAGTTGTGTTTATTGACTACCAGTTTATCACAGAATTTAAACCTCCCTTTAAAAGTCAAAAGAATAGGATAATATATATAGTTACATTAACAATGTAGTTGTTGACTATATAACCAAGCTATTCGAATTTCAAGTAGTAATACTCAAGGTTTCAGCTACTTTAGCAAGTCTTTTGTACCATATAGATGGTAGTAACTTGAACCTGCAGACATAGCAGGCTATAGATTAATGTTTTCTATGTATCACATTTAGAAGAAATGAATTCATAGCTCACGTTTGAGATCATGTTTTTTATCAGGCTAATACTATAGATTGAGCTGAAAGTGAATTGATAAGCCCATTTTTCATGGTGTATGTTCTTGACGTTTTTATAAAATGAACCCAAGAAAATAATTTAACAGGAAAAAACCCTGTAGAAATACTTTTGATTTGTGAAGTGAATTGTTTCCATATTAAAACTGGTTTTTAAAATGTTTATATATATATATATATATGTATAAATCTGATTGAACTTTTAAAACAAAGACTTGTAAGCATGGAATTCTTTACACTGTTTTTTTTTCATATACCAGCCTCTTGTGGAGAAGATCCACCATTGAATACTTTGGATTAGCTTAGATCACAGAAATTTTCTGCTATGAACAATGTCGATTAGCTCATTTATAAACATAATGAACATGGTAAGAATAGACACAGTAAGAACCTTCAGGGAATAATCAGAATTCTAAAATTTAATTGCTGAAAAGAACTCTGAGGAGCTAGTCTGATTTCCTTTATTGGGAAGCTCCATCTTAGTAATGTTGTACCCAACAAAAATCACTGAGGCATTTCTATCCCACTATTATTTCTTCTTCAGTTCAGTTCAGTCACTCAGGCATGTCCAACTCTTTGTGACCGCATGAATCACAGCACGCCACACCTCCCTGTCCATCACCAACTCCCCGNTTCTAAAATTTAATTGCTGAAAAGAACTCTGAGGAGCTAGTCTGATTTCCTTTATTGGGAAGCTCCATCTTAGTAATGTTGTACCCAACAAAAATCACTGAGGCATTTCTATCCCACTATTATTTCTTCTTCAGTTCAGTTCAGTCACTCAGGCATGTCCAACTCTTTGTGACCGCATGAATCACAGCACGCCACACCTCCCTGTCCATCACCAACTCCCCGAGTTCACTCAGACTCACGCCCATCGAGCCAGTGATGCCATCCAGCCATCTCATCCTCGGTCGTCCCCTTCTTCTCCTGCCCCCAATCCCTCCCAGCATCAAAGTCTTTTCCAATGAATCAGCTCTTCACATGAGGTGGCCAAAGTACTGGAGTTGCAGCTTTAGCATCATTCTTTCCAAAGAAATGCCAGGGCTGATCTCCTTCAGAATGGACTGGTTGGATCTCCTTGCAGTCCAAAGGACTCTCAAGAGTCTTCTCCAACACCGCAGTTCAAAAGCATCAATTCTTCGGTGCTCAGCCTTCTTCACAGTCCAACTCTCACATCCATACATGACCACAGGAAAAACCAAAGCCTTGACTAGACAGACCTTAGTCAGCAAAGTAATGTCTCTGCTTTTGAATATGCTATCTAGGTTGGTCATAACTTTTCTTCCAAGGAGTAAGCGTCTTTTAATTTCATGGCTGCAATCACCATCTGCAGTGATTTTGGAGCCCCAAAAAATAAAGTCTGACACTGTTTCCCCATCTCTTTCCCATGGAGTGATGGGACCGGATGCCATGATCTTCGTTTTCTGAATGTTGAGCTTTAAGCCAACTTTTTCACTCTCTTCTTTTATTTCTTCTTAGATTGAACTTTAGAAACTGCCACTAAGGGCATTTTTCTTTTGATCAAGGATATGGAGACAGTGGGCTTCCCAGGTTGTTCAGTGGTAAAGAATTCACCTGCCAATGCAGGAGATATAAGAGACACAGATTTGATCCCTGATTTGGGAAGTAGAAAATGGCAACCCACTCCAGTATTCTTGCCTGCAAAATTCCGTGGACAGGTGAGCCTGGCGGGCTACAGTCTGTGGAGTCAAAAAAGAGTCAGTTAGGACTGAACAGCTAAGCCACACACCACACACATGTGGAACTAGTAATAAAATCTCAGATTATTATTTTGTAGGCCATTTGATGACCAGTCGGCAGGCACAAGTGGTGCTGATCCTGTCAATGGCAGCTCTGCACATCATCAAGAAGGAGCACCTAATGGTACAGGACAAAAGAACTCCAAAGATTCTACTGGGAAAAAAAGAGAAGACCCCAAACCAGGCCCTAAAAAACCCAAAGAGAAAGTGGATGCACTGTCACAGTTTGATCTCAACAACTATGCAAGTGCGTTTCAGATAACCTTTGTCTATCTGTTGTGTGTCTGTCTGTCTGTTATATTTAAGTAGATACTATAAATAAGTCATCAAAAAAAGAAAGTTGGACTTCAAAGTAGAGATAGAGACTGATGATGAATCACAGATAGAGCTTTAACTGAAATAACACCAACTTTTACCATACCTGTGAGTGCTTGATAAAATTCTTGTTAAAGATAATCCACAGTTTCAGTTTTCTTAAGAAAGTAAATTAACCACTCTTCCTTGCTAAACAGATGTGGGGGGATGCACAGAAAACAAAATGAAGATGCTTTGTATATATGCTGTGTTTGAAAAGAGAGAAGTGTTAACCTCAGTGAATTATGACCTTGAGAAAATTGGTATCTAGGATATGGTAAACAGAATAAATACTAGGATGGGAGGTAGTATTGCTGTGGATAAATACTTTCAGAAAGCCATGGAGTGATAGGATGTCAAATGTGAAGGATAACACAGCCAGAAGGAAATATATGATGAAGACGTTAACAAGGAATCTCTTAAGAGTAGACACTTACACAGACGAATATTGGTATTTCCCATTCATTCAGATGAGACTTAAGCTCGAAATACTGAATAAGACTGAGAGATTTACTAAGTTGAGACTAGATAGTAGTATGGGAAACTGTTTAGGTACTGTTATTGCATATTAGAGATGTTGATAAGAGTTTTCTTTCATCTAGTTAATGGTTATTTATACATATTCCCTGGTGGCTCCAATGGTAAAGCATCTGCCTACAATGCGGGAGACCTGGGTTTGATCCCTGGGTTGGGAAGATTCCCTGGAGAAGGAAATGGCAACCCACTCCAGTACTCTTGCGTAGAAAATCCCATGGACAGAGGAGCTTGGTGCAGGCTACTGTCCATGGGGTCGTAAAGAGTCGGGTACGACTGAGCGACTTCACTTTCACTTTCTATACATATTCAATTTGATTTGGGCCCAGGACCTTGACACTATTATTTATAGACCAGCTATTTTCAAAACAGGGTCTTCAGACCATCAACATCACCTGGAAGTTTGTGAGAAAAACAAAATCTTGGGCCCTACCCCAGGTCAACTGAATCAGAAACTCTTGGCATGTGAAGCAATCTGTGTTAACAAGTTCTCCAGGGGATTCTAATTCCATTGCACGAAAACTTGAGAGCTAATTCTGGACTATCATTTTAGGATTCATGTGGAAAAGAATCTTAACTGTATGTTTTAAGATTTTAGATTCTTTAGAACTGTGGTTCTTAATAGGGATGATTCTGTACCCCAGGGGCATATGACAGTTTCTAGAGACATTTTTGGTGTTCCAGTTCCCCTGCACTGGAAGGTGGATTCTTAACCACTGGACCTCCAGAAAAGTCACCTACTGACATATTTGTGAGTTTAGCCCAGAAATGCTGCTAAATGTTTTATAGTGCACAGAACAGCTAACTCACAGTGTTAATAGTGCTAAAGTTTTAAAGTGGTTAAAGTAAATCCATAGGAAATTTGGATGATTGTGTGGTCCATGAGAAGAGACTAGCATCCATCTAGACATCACATTTGGAAAATGACAAGTGAAGATAACAAAAGTCCACAGAACATGGCAGATTTGTCTTCTCAAATATTTGTTTATTAATTTATCCAAACAACTTCTGAAATACGTTTGCATAGTATTATTAAGACAGTATAAAAAGGTAAGTATTGTTTCTGAATTGATAATGAAAATTGAGCTGTTAGTTTTAACTTGTTGAAGTTTTGTGTCTTTTTTTTTTTTACAACATTTTAAAAAAATATTTTTGGCTGTGCTGTGTCGTCATTTCTGTAAACAGCAGCTTCTCGTTGTGAAGGCTTCTCTTATTGTGGAGCACAGCCTCTAGCCACACGGGCTTCAGTAGCTGTGGGACACTAGTCTAGTTGCCCCACAACATGTGGAATCTTCCTGGACCAAGGATCAAACACGTGTGCACTGCTTGGCAGGCGACCTCTCAGCCACTGGACCACCAGGGAAGCCCTTTAATTAATTTTGAGTCATCTGTAGGTTTTTTAAAATATTCTAAATTTCCTAAAATTAGTTCCAAACATTATATAGCGCCAGACAGGAACAGGGTGTTGATCACCAAGTATTGTTCTCATGTCCATAAATGCTTTACACATGTGAGTGAACTATTCAAAAGGTTTCTAAAAGAGCTTTTTGGCAAGAAAATGAAAATAATTAGCGATGGTATGACTATGAAGACAAGCTTTACACACACTTTCTAGTTTAAGTGAAAAACCAAGACAAATTTAGAATTATGAAGGGATCTCTTGGAGTGCATAACACCTTTTGAAATATTGAACTAAAATCTTGCATTGAGATAAGCATATGCTTTGTTTTACACAGTTAATTTCTTAAAGGATTTAAAACATAAATAAAAGTGCCATAGATAAATCAGAATCAATGCTTTTCCTTTTAAATCAGGTTTTTACTGAACAGACTAACAGTAGTAGGTTTGTAAGGAGTGAAAGCCAAACTTAGTATTTTTTTCCCCTGTCAGTATTTCTATGAATGTGAATTTTTAGCTATTTAAAAAGAACTGTTTCCAGGTAGATTCCCTTTGATCTACTCTGGGTCATATTCTCTTGGCAACCCCCACAAGTTATCACCGTTCTGAATTGTGTGTATATCATTGCCAAGCAGTTTTTAATTATGTGTTCCCCATTCACAGCATAGTATAGGAGTTTATGGTACAGTGGATAGCAATCTGCCTGCCAATGCAGAGAACATGGGTTCGATCCCTGGTCTGGAAAAATCTGACATGCCCTGGAGCAACTAAGCCCATGCACAACAACTACTGAAGCCCTCATAGGGCCTGCGCTCCACAACCAAAGAATAGCCCCTGTTCTCCATAGCTAGAGAAAGCCCACACACAGCAACAAAAGACCTAGTGCAACCAAAATTTACAGTAAATTAATTAATTATATTAAAAAAAGAATCCACCTGCTTAAAAAAAAACAACATTTATATTGTTTGGAAAATTAATTTATTTGATTTGCCTCACCCTTTTCTTACGTTCATTGTGTAAGCTTTATACCTGCAACCCAAAATCACATCACCTGAACTGTTTTTATTTTTCTTTTAAGCATTAATGGGTCTAAATTTCTTATACTCACTAGAATGTATAGGATAATTTAACAAGGTAGAATAATTGTTAGACAGTGCATTGCAAGTATATCTTGAATTATTCTTTTGCTGGGTTATTATGATATATGTACATCTTTATCACTTTACATTCCCATGGAACTTTGTAACATATATTTCATGTTTTTAACAGCTCACATTGTAGACAGTAGTCTACATAAACTAAAGGCATTAAGAATCAAAAGAGCAGCTTAGCTTGTCAGGACCATGTTGTTAGCAAATTAACCTCTTAGAGCTTACTGCGTCCTTTGAAAAGGGGAAACAATAGTAATGCCCACCTCTTAGAATGGTTAGATGCAAATAAGGTAAAAGTGCTAACATATATCTTCATAGCACAATACACATCTTGAGACTGGGAGAGGTAAAGTGATTTGACTATAATATAAAAGACTTTTTTGGTTTTTCTTTTTTTACAAAAAAAAGGCATTACCACTTCATTGCTTAAGGGAAAAAAAAGATGTATATCATTTACAGCAGGTAGTTTTAGGAAAGTTTTATGAAATCTTCAAATTTTAGTAACGGCTATTTTATGGTGTGGAAAATGGGTTATTTTATGAATTATAAGTATTGAATTTTTGCCTTTTTTATTTTTAGTCACTATTGGAGTAAACATTTCTGTTTTATCTTTTCAGTTGAAAAAATTTCACTTTAAATCTTATTCTGTTCCTATAGGTGTTGTTATAATTGATGACCATCCTGAAGTAACAGTAGTTGAAGATCCCCAGTCAAATTTGAATGATGATGGTTTTACTGAAGTGGTATCCAAAAAACAGCAAAAGCGTTTACAGGATGAAGAACGCCGAAAGAAGGAAGAACAAATCATACAGGTTTAGTGTTTCAATTTGTTGCTGCTTATTTGGATTATTGTCCAAAATATACTAGGAAATGTTTGAGGTTTCTTCCCACCTATAAGATCAGGGCCGTATTTATTATTCAAGTGCTGAGAATGACCTGATTTTTCACAACTTTAAACTGTTTTTAACTGCAGTGAGATCAGTTTTAAATAAAATGTAATTACTGTATCTCACTATCTGCCTTAGAGAAGATCATCTTTATTTCAGAACAGCTTATTTGCCCCATCTTACTTCATTGCAGTGTTAAAGTTTTTAAATCATCTTGGAAATCTAATGAACACAACTGCCATGATCTCTAATAACTTGCAGATTCTTGACCTAAGCCAGTTTCTCTTATAATCTAAATTAGTTTATTTAAATGCCTAGTACGAACCACAGTAAGTTAAATTTTTCTTTTTATCGACCCAAACACCCATTTTGCTAAAAGCTGGATCAGTATAAACATAAATAGAGCACGTGGGTCACAGTGATAAAGAACCCTAATAGATTAGAAGGTTGTAAAACAGGAAGCACTGGAAAAATCTTATGTGTGTGATAATATTGAGTTTAATTGAGCATAGTCCTTGAACTAGGTATTTTCAGAAGTCATTTATTGTTACTGTGTTTTAATAAGTAAATTAGTGCATACATTCTGTATGGCATAACATCCACCAACACTCCCAGAATTAATGTTTTTGTGGCAAACATCAGTTGAGTGGAACTAACAATTTTTTGTCAGGTAGAGTCCGATTTTGCTGCCAAATGAAATTAGTCCAAATTTACTTAATTTCTTTAATTTCAGAATTGTGGAAAAGAGCTTATAGACCTGTGTATTAAGAATATATGTTTTTTCCCCTATAGCATATTGGCTTCTCATAATTTAAAATCTCATTAGCAACTTTGATGTTTTTATTTGATTGAAGTAGGTATTTTGTAAAGGAACTAAATTAGTAGTAGGTAACTTTGTTGGAAGATTTGTTCATGAACTATACATTTCAGCTATGTTATTGACACAAATGATTCCTGCAAATTTTTTAAGGTCTGGAATAAAAAGAATGCAAATGAAAAGGGAAGAAATCAGACTTCTAAGCTCCCACCAAGATTTGCCAAAAAACAGGCTACAGGAACCCAGCAAGTACAGCCTCCAGCTTCAGCTCTAACCTCAGCTCCGGGTCCAGGGTCAACTTCAGCTCCAGTTCCAGCCACAATCCCAGCTCCTCCAGCCTCAACCCCAGGTCCCCTTCTAGCATCACCCGCAGCTTCTGTTCCAGCCCCCGCTACAGTCCCAGTCTTAACCTCCACCTCTGCTCCACTCCCAGCCTTAGCCTCAGCCTCAGCTCCAGTTCCAGCCTCAGCTCCAACTACAGCCACAGCCTCTTCTCCACCTCCGGCTCCAACCCCAGTCCTTGCCTCAGCTTCCTCTCCAGCGTCTGTCCCCATCCTTGCCTCAGCCTCAATTCCCATCCTTGCTTCAGCCCTAGCACCAGCTTCAGCTCCACCTCCAGCCATCTCAGCCCCAACTGTCCCTGCCTCAGCCCCGACAGCCCCAGCCCCAGCCCCAGCCCCAACCCTAGTCCAAGTCTCAGTCCCAGCTCCCACTGCCCCAGGTCAGACGCAGGGACAGACTCACAAACCAGTCCAGAGTCCACTACAGACTACAACACAATCTTCGAAACAGCCACCTCCTTCAATTAGACTACCTTCAGCTCAGACACCTAATGGCACAGATTATGTAGCCACAGGAAAACCCATCCAGACCTCACAGTCACATGGCACTCTTACAGCTGAATTATGGGAGAACAAGGTGGCCCCACCAGCTGTGCTGAATGACATTTCTAAGAAATGTAAGTGTGCAACAAAGAAGTGAGGGGTGGGGAATGGTGTGGGAATTTAGGGTTTGTTTTCAATTTTATTTATAAACTCATGGGGTTTTTCTAGCCATCTCTTTTTTTCTTAGTAGGAAGCATAACAGTAATCTGTAATGTTAGCTTCCTTTCTTAAAACCTTTATTTCTAAGACAGGTATGTTGCACTTTTAATAGCCATATTTTATGGACACAACTTTTTGTTGTTAAAACAATGTACAGTTTTTCTGGGGAATCATTTATTTTGGTGTGTAAGAATCTCTTTCAATAGCATGTGAAAATTCACTCTTTTATTGTCTAGCTACCATTAAAAGGGTTAAATGGATTATGAATTATTAACCTCTAAATTTTAAAGGTCATATTTCCTGTGATTTCTTCTTTTTAGTAGGTCCCATTAGTCCACCACAGCCACCTTCTGTCAGTGCGTGGAATAAGCCCCTAACATCATTTGGATCAGCTACTTCATCAGAGGTAGGAGCAGATTTAGTAATGGTTTTTGTGGGGTTATTGTGGCAGTTTCCTTAAAACAGTTACTCAAACTTTGGCCTGTATCAGAATCACCTGGAGAGCTTAATTCCTGATCCTTAGTCTGCGAAAAACACCTTCCACTAATCTTGTATTTTAGACTCAGTTTCAGTGTGACCTCTTAAGGCCTTTTTTCTTAGTGATTTAGCCATATCTTAATTGTTGCACATCTCTTATCTAAACTTGTTACTTATTTTCTTTATCCATTATAGTGCAGATTCTGCAAGTTAGATTGGTAGTGTCTGCCTGGATCAGTGCCTAGCACAAACAAGGTGTTACGTAAATTAGAAGTTTAATTGATAAATTCCTCGGGTGTGTGCACTCTGTTACCAATTACGAAGTGCTTTCATGTATATTAATTTTTATTTTCAGAGCAGAAGTGGATGACACTGGGATTCCTGTCTTTTTTCTGCTCCTCCATTAATTTATTCATCATTGTTTTACATTTGTTTTAAATGATTTTTTACATTTAAGGGTGTGATTTGCCCTACAGTTAAGAGCAATTAAAGCCAGAATATTAAAACTTAGGTTTTGCCCTAGTTTTTATTTTATCAGTTGTTTTCTAATACAGATCAGTATTGGTTAAAGGAATACTTTCTTAAAATACAACCAGTGTCAGCTATGGGACTTTTCAGATGGCACTATAGTAAAGAACTTGCCTGCCAGTGCAGGAGATGTAAGAGACATGGGCTCAGTCTCTGAGTCGAAAGGATCCCCTGGAGAAGGCCATGGCAACCCACTCCAGTATTCTTGCGTGGAGAATCCCATGGGCAGAGGAGCCTGGTGGGCTACAGTGCATAGGGTCACAAAGAGTCAGACATGACTGAAGCGACTAGCGTGCATGCATTATCAGTTAATCTCAATTAGATATAGACTGCTTTAAACCTTCTATTGTACTTTTAAAATTTGTAGTATTACATAAATCATTCAGTCAAATTGGAACTCTACTTTGAAGCAAGTTTTTAAATGTTCTTTTACTAGGGAACAAAGAATAGTCAAGAAAGTGGAGTTGAAATTGGAATTGACACAATTCAGTTTGGTGCTCCAGCTTCAAATGGGAATGAAAATGAAATTGTTCCTGTGCTTTCGGAAAAAACTACCGACAAAATATCTGAACCTAAAGAACAACGGCAGAAGCAACCACGGGCAGGCCCTATCAAAGCCCAGAAGGTAAATACCGAATAAATACGTTTTTTAATTGGATTTAGTTTTCAATGAAATGTCTTTGATCATGATGTGTTTTTGTCATAAATGTTGAATTTAGCTTCCAGATTTGAGTCCAGTTGAAAACAAAGAACATAAACCTGGTCCTATTGGAAAGGAACGTTCATTAAAAAATAGAAAAGTAAAAGATGCCCAACAGGTGGAGCCAGAAGGACAAGAGAAACCAAGTCCTGCTGCAGTCAGAAGTACAGATCCTGTGACCACAAAGGAAACCAAAGCAGTTTCAGAAATGTCTACTGAAATAGGAACAATGATCTCAGTTTCATCCACAGAATATGGCACTAATGTGAAGGTAAGCAACAAGCAGTGATTACCAAGTCAGTTGATGGAAGCCAGGTCTAACATGAATTGGGAAAACAGCAGCAGTATACTTTTTGTGTGTTTTTTTGGTTGAGGCATATAATTCTGTAGCTTATATGGGTTATTATGTCTACAGAGATTTTATTTCATGGTGTGCATATGTGATCTAAAATTCCTTACAGTAAATTATTTTTTTCTTTGGAAACTAACTCTTAATTCTGGACTACTGAGTAGTTTAAAGTGAAAAAATATTTACACAAGATTAGAATGCTTTTCAGTGAGTTTATAGACTTTGAAAGAATTGCTGCATATTTCTTTTTATTTTGTGAATGGAGTTATAATGGACCCCCTCCTTATCTTGCACACTAATGAGATTCTGAGGTCAGGAAATAACATAAACTTAGTAACTCCAGGTACTAAGAGAAGGAAAAGGAAATAGCAACCCCCTCCAGTTCTCTTGCCCGGAAAATCCCATGGACGGAGGAGCCTGGTAGGCTACAGTCTATGGGGTCACAAAGAATTGGACACAACTGAGGAACTTCACAAGCCAGAGTAACTCCACTATAGCCAGTTTTCTTCCAGAGTTGGAACAAGTCTTGTTTCATTGGTTGAGCACCAGAGGAATGACTGACTTGCATTTAGGGTCTACATTGAATGGGAAAATGCGTGTCTTTAGAAATACTCACTCACTGAGTGACTGATGGGGACTGACACTCATGGGAGTAGCAAATTTCTATCTGCCATTTGGTGTTCACTCTGGAACATATGCTCACTGAAAAGAAAGGTGGATGGAACCTTTCATGTCACTTGAATATTTTTCTTTTTTTAGTTGCCGTGCAACTTAGTTCATGGAGGTGAAAAGCTCGTGTGATCTAACTACCATGTTTAAAGGAGATGATAAACATGGAGTTTATCCTAAAATCTAATTGTGACAACTAAGATCTTGACATTCATTATCCATGTTTTATTTTAAAGAAAGCAAAAAATCAATAGTTGAAAGTAAGCTATAGATTTGAGTATAAGAACCACACAGAGTTATTTTAGAAATCCACAGAAATAAATATTTGGTACTGTTGACAGCCTCCTATATTGCAGTATATATTTTAAATGTATAGGACTCCAGCAATGGTTGAAATGTGATAGGTCCATGTTTGTTTTGTCCCACTGTTGGTCTCTAAGATTTGAATGTTAAGGTTTGGTATCCTCTCCTGCTTTCTTCCAAAATAACTTTACAACTGTTAGGCTGTCATTAGAAAGTGACTAACTCAATTTAAAACTTTTTTTTTTCTCTTACAACTCCACAGGAGTCTGTAACAGACTATACCACACCTTCTTCCTCTCTGCCTAACACTGTGGCTACTAATAATGCAAAGATGGAGGATACTTTGGTTAATAATGTAAGTAATCAACTGGAGATGTTGCAGGTTTGGATAGGAACCTGGCTATTGTTACCTAAGAGCTGGTAGTAAGTTTCTATTTAGGAGCTCTGTAAGGTAATTAGAGGAAATAGTCAAAGCTGAGTTGTTGTTTTTCCCCTGAAAATCATCACTTTAATACCCAGGCTTGTGATGCTTAAGCTTGGTTTCATATGTACTAACCCTGTTAACCTGGTTTTGTTAAAAAAAATTTTATTCTTAGTTTTCACATTCCACTGAGTCAGCATTTAATTTTGTTGGTAAGTTTGTTCTTAAATGACACCTTTTTATAATGCTGTGAAAGGTCATTCACTTAAAACAAAAAGACAATTAGATTATTACTGAAGATTTATATGTTTCTTTTTTAATTTGAAAAATGATACTGGACATTAACGACTTCATTCCTCTTGTGAAGACTAAAGGGTTTATCTTCATAAACCCTTGAATACTCTGTTAAAAGATGACAGTCAGTTATGTAAATCTGGCTCTCGCCTCCCAAAGCAACCATATTATAATTTAAGAATCTGTTAAATATTGGTACAGTCCAGTACTTTGCCTAGTTCACAGACTGACAGGTGAAAAATGGATAAGCAGGAAAAAAAAAGCATTTAGAAGTTACATGTGTGGCTCTTGTTTTGTAGAGCAGATATGGTAGAAATTTGGTCATCTGCTTTCTTTTTTAAACATAGTCCTCGATAAACAAAGGCTTTTCTTTAAAAAATAATAACCTTTACAAATACATTTAGAGAGCTCTTAAAAGGCTTCAGTTCTATAACTTTGAGTATAAAAACTCTCAGTTATGTTTTATTACAATGTCTTTGCTATGTTTTCTGTTTTTGTCTTTAGTGTCAGGTATAGAGACTTTTAGGTGAAATGCATTGGGGATCATTTTCAACTTTTGTAGTCTGGCTGAAGGAAAAGGTATAGAAAGGAAGAAGTCACACATTTTGTCTCTGATAGGAGAGCACTTTTGGAGCTAATAAATGTAATTTGTCCAGTTTCTTCTTCCCCTGACCTTTTGAGGAAAGGTTTATTTAACTTTCTGTAGGAAGCAGTGGAATACTAGGGAAGGACAAAAAGGCTCGGTCAGTTTAATTCCTAGTGTCACTATGTGGATTATCAAGTAATGATAACTGAAATTGAATCAGTAATGTTTCAGTAAGGTTTGATTATACTTGAATTGTGTCTTTTCTCATTTTAGAAAAATATAGAATATGTTACCTTTTCCAGAGTGTTATGTTGCCTTCTGCCAAACTATCCTTTTCTAAAAATTTAATTTATAAAATATGAATATAGAAGGAAAGATCATTAATCTCAAAACCCTTAAAACTCATTAAATATCCTCATGAACGTTTTAATGGTTTCCGTCTGATCTGCATAGTGACTTGTATACAGAGGACTACTGAAGGGAAGATGCCCCATCTTGTATATAAGTAAATAGTCTGTGTTTGATTTTTAGCAATGTATTCAGAATGTATTTGAAAACAAGCTTAGTTTGGGTCAGGAGCAGTTATAAAAAGTCATCAGTGTGAAATGATGTCACAGTGTTGCTTATTTGTGCCAAGTTTGGTGGTGATTCTGAGCTTAATATAGTGTTAGAAACAAACAAATTTCCTATATGGGGAAGTTTTTAGGACTTTTTGAAATGTCCCTTTTTTATTCATTAAGCTAGGGGTTCCATTTTATGCATAGAACTATGGTCTTTTTAAAAATTAAACTAGGGAATTCTTTGATAGTCCAGTGGTTGGGACTCTGCACTTCTAGAGTGCATGAGTTTGATCTCTGGTCAGGGAGCTAGGATTCCCATAAGCCACTTGGCATGTCTAAAAAATAAAAATTAAACTGAAAGATGGCTTATTTCCCTTGTTGAGGCTTAACATACTTTTTTTCAGGATCTTAACGGATTTATTGGTTGTGGTACCTAACATTACAGTTGTTTTGAATCTTGAATGATTCAAATCAGTTTAAATCTTGAAGATTTAAATGCAGGTGGTCTTTTTGATCATTAAAGCGCAGCTGTTTTAAAGATTTATAAAATAATCTCCATTAGATTGCCCATAATATCACAAAATGATTATCTTAAACCCCTCCCCAGCATTTCATTTTATTTAATCAACTGACTGAACCATCAAAATCAGTCATGTAGTAGTACATAATAAAATCTTAAGATCCAGAGAATTAGAAGAAAAAAAGAGATAAAGTAGCAAGTTTCTAATATCTTCAAGTTTCTATTAAATAACAGTATTTATCACAATTATTGCTACCACGATTTGTTTAGTGTGGAAGTGATAATTATAGCCTTTCCTCCCACCGTTACTTTTGTTCTTGAATCTAGTTATAAGTTGACTAGGTTGCTGTAGAGAGACTGTCTTATATTTACTCTATCATGTTAAATGCTTCATATAGAACCTGTGGGTTCTGTAAATGGTAGAAATTATATTCCCTAGAGCTTTGCTTTACAGTGTATGGTCCAGGGACCAGCAGCATCAGCATTACCTGGGAGCTTATTGAAAAGCAGAATTTTGTGACTTACCCAGACTAAGTGAGTTTGAATCTGTGTTTCAGCAAAAACCCCAAGTGTTTTGTATATACATTAAAATATAGGAGCATGGCCTTTAAGTTTATACCTTATACCTGTGACAGATTCTTTTTCTGTCAGTGATGTATAAATAAGCAGATAGTATTTCTTTTCAGAAGTTTGATCTAAGATGTCCAGAGTTATCAATTAGTGTAAATGCAGTGTAGCTTCAGTCAAATATTCCTGTTGGTTCTAGTGAAAATAACCTTAGAATACATTTAGCATTATATTAAATGGGGCTTTTGCAGCAGACTTAGTTAGATTGTGATATGTGTTGCCTACCTTTTCAGGTGCCCCTGCCCAACACCCTCCCCCTCCCTAAGAGGGAGACTATACAACAGAGCTCCAGCCTAACTTCAGTTCCTCCCACTACTTTCAGCCTCACCTTCAAGGTATGTACAACATCCATCTCTAAAGGTCCTTGATTGTTGCATGCAAGGGGACATAAGTTAATACTCGCAGCATTCTTAACTAGTGTAATGCAATAATCAGCAATACTAAGCTGAGGAAATGGAGTGATGTCAAATTACACCTTAAAATTTTATTAGTTTTTAACACCACATAGTAGTAGGTTGATATCTTCATATTTAAAATGAGGCCTATGCTTGTGAATTTTGTCTTAAAAAATACAAGAGAGCGTTTTATGTTCAGTTTCTGTTGGGTTCCTCTTAGAAACTGTAATAGTTACTGGAAACATTAGTTGTGCAGAAAGCAAGTAACCTGGTGTTGCATGTTTGTTTCTTTTTTTTTTATCATAAGTACCAATAATGGTTAAGAATGCTAGTTTTCTGTCTTTCCTGTAAGTCATGTGTGAATTGAATGAATGCAAAGTGGTAGTTCTAAAGATAGAATTGATTAAAACAAGTAATTTTTTATTTGATTTTTGTTGGATAATTACTGAATAAAGAGTCCAAAAGAGATTTTACACAGCACATGCTTTTTGTTGTCAAGAAGTTTAGGCTTATTTTTTTTTTAATCTCCTATTACACTTAAAACTTTGAACTGTGCTACATGTTATTAACTCTTGTACAATTGAGTTATTTGAATTTTATATCAGTTGTTCACCTCAAGAGTAGTCAGTGGTTAAAAAGAACAGATGTACAGATATGGAATTAAGGGAGGGTTATTTTTAGCTGCAATTTATCTCTCTGGTGCTATGTATTTATAGTTTTATCACCTGGACGAGTATTTTTCCTCTAATACAGCAGGACTTTCTCATGCTGCACTGGTTGCCAGTGAATCTTTTTGATGATGGTCAAAAGAGGAAGTAACTAAGTTGTTTTATAATGTGGTCATTGTTTGTTTCTAGACTCTTGGTGTTTGATTCTCCAGCCTCTTGACCACTTGCCCCCTTGACTCCCACCAACATCTTTTTTTTTTTTTTTAATACCCCCAACTACTTTTTAAGAAGCTGCTTAAATATAAGTTTGAGATGGTAAAATTTTTACAAGGCAACCACTTCTGCTTTGTGTCGTCTCCATCTTTACCCAGTCCTTACTGTTTACTGCCAGTTCCTCCTACTCAAAGTCAAAGCTGTGGTTTTTCCAGTAGTCATGTATGGATGTAAGAGTTGGACTGTGAAGAAAGTTGAGTGCCAAAGAATTGATGCTTTTGAACTGTGGTGTTGGAGAAGACTCTTGAGAGTCCCTTGGACTGCAAGGAGATCCAACCAGTCCATCCTAAAGGAAATGAGTCCTGAATATTCATTGGAAGGACTGATAATGAAGCTGAACCTCCAATACTTTGGCCAACTGATGTGAAGAGCCGGCTCACTGGAAAAGACCCTGATTCTGGGAAAGATTTGAAGGCAGGAGGAGTAGGGGACAGCACAGGATGAGATGATTGGATGTCATCACCAACGTGATGGACATGAATTTGAGTAGGCTCCGGGAGTTGCTTATGGATAGGGAGGCCTGGCGTGTTGCAGTTCATGGAGTCGCAAAAAGTAGGACAACGACTAAGCCACTGAACTGAACTGAACCTCATACTCGGCCTTTTTTGTTTTTTTTTTTTCTCCTTGAATGACTGTCTCAACCTGTGTTTCATACTTATATCTTACATTTGATTTCTCAAATAAGCAAATATAATATCATTAGTTATTCTTTAGGCTGGATGTTGATTCTTCACATTGCCTTTCACTGGATGTTTTTAATACCCCCAAAAATACAGTTGAATTAAACTAAATTTAAATTGTATGAGCTTAAGACTTTTTCTAGTTTCTCTATTTTTATTTTTTTAGTGTACTTTTATTCTATACTGGAATATAGTTGATTTACAATGTTTTGTTAGTTTCAGATGTACAGTGAAGTGATTCAGTTCTACATATGCATATATACATTATTTTTGGGTATTTTCCCCTTATAGGTTATTACAGAATAGTAAAGTTCTCTGTGCTGTACAGTAGGTCCTTGTTGATTATCCGTGTTTTTTTTTAATGCCTCTCTTTATTTGAGAGATTTATAAAGTATGGAAATCTCTATTAATATTATATGGGTATTACTGACAGTATGTTTGTCAAAAGGAAAAATGAATATAGTTAAGTAATTATACTTTTTAGGTTCTTTGAATTTCTAAAATTAGAATTAAATTTTCTTGCTACTTAAACGAAACCAATGTGTATGGCTTAAATATTATGTAGAATTGGTAAGCTATAATTTATTTCCAATACAACAAAAGTGGTTTTAAAAGGCATTGTGGTCTTTAAAACTGCTTTAAGTCATAAAATTTCAATTCTAGCAAATTGCATTTTGTTGGACTTCTTAAGTGGTAGTGTGTGGGATTTTTTTGCTTTTGTTTCTTACCCTCTTTTGTTTTAAAATTAAACACATTTGAAATCAGCAAGGTGACTGTGAGGAACAGGAAAGAAGCAAACCTAAAAGTGTCTTATATTTTGAATTTGTAGTAATGATATTAGCCATCAAGGTTAAATTGTATATAGTGCGTGTTTTAAGAGGAAAGTAGGGAGATATGTAATATTTCTAAAATTATTAAAATCAGGTTGAAATTTTTATAAAGTTGGTACTTCAGGGACCTACAAACTTCCTAGCAGTGGTATTTTAAAATCTTATTTGTGAAAAGTGTTCTCATGGGGCTTACCTGGTGGCTAAGATGGTAAAGAATCTGCCTGCAATATGGGAGACCCAGGTTCGATCCCTGGTTGAGAACCATCCCCTGGAGAAGGAAATGGCAACCCACTCCAGTATTCTTGCCTGGAAAATCCCATTGACAAAGGAGCCTGGTGGACTGCAGTCTTACTTGGTTGCAAAGAGTCGGATACAAGTAACACATAGTATACATATACCCATATAAGTCATTGCTGCTGGATTTTGTAGATTATCTTGGAGTTTTCCTTTCCACTCAATATTTTGACTAGTAGAACAAGAAACTTCAAAATTTCTGTATCTGTTCCTTTCCTGTTCAGTGAGCCTCAGGATAATTAAGGATCTACATCTTTGCGCTCCAATTCAGTATCTACACACCACATGTAGTTACTGAGCAAATTAAAACATCTCAATGTTTATATTGATTATAGGTTTTAGTTATTCTTGTAGATATATTGGGTTGAATGAAATATGTTACCAGAATTAGTTTTACCTCTATTTTTTAAAGTGTGGCTACTAGAAAATATAAAATTACATGTGGCTTACATTTATGTCTGTTGAACAGCTCTAAGTAGATTAAATAAGACCCATTTCTACGTTTTAAGAAACTAAGACTGCAGGTAAAATCAGCACCCACAAATGCAAATGGTGGCAGTCAGACCTGAAATGCTTAATGGGGTCTGGACATGAAACAAGAAATAATTCTACTGTACCCAAGCCTAAAGCCTGTCTGGTTACATTGCCTTTAAAATGCTGTGAACATAAAATAGCCAAACAGAAGATACATCTCACTGTATCTCACTTGAAGGCTTAAAGGCTTAAAAAGAAAGATTGGAGAGAATGGATATTTAATGGAGGACCTTTAACGTCTTGCTTACTAGAATCAGAGCCTCAAATCAGTCCAAAAGGACATGGTATTTCCATTTCCTTATTCACCGGTAGGAATAGGGACTCACATTTAGATGATTAAAGCTGTCACTATATTTCATTGATCTGCTTGCCAGTGCATTCAACAAACTCTATAGAGACAAAATTAAAAACCATTGCAATTTGAGTAAAGGAGTGGAGATAAAGGAGAAAATGAAAGGTTTAAAAGCCTTATGGTCCTAATCTGAAAGACTGTATTTGGAATACATTTATGTATATATATTTGTTTATATATGTGTATTAATTCTGTGTTAGGATAGTGATTTTTTTTTTTTTTTGGCTTTTAAAAAATGTTCTTTTTGTTCCAGATGGAGTCTGCTCGCAAGGCGTGGGAGAATTCTCCAAATGTAAGGGAAAAGGGATCCCCAGTAACTTCCACAGCACCTCCAATTGCAAGTGGGGTCAGCAGTAGTGCCAGCGGACCAAGCACTGCTAATTACAATTCATTCTCAAGTGCGTCGATGCCTCAGATTCCTGTTGCTTCAGTCACTCCCACAACTTCACTATCAGGTAGAAATCCTCATGTACCTTTTCTGTAATGATCTTAAATTATTTAAAATTTCTTTAAGATCTTTTCCTATTTACTCTTCCCAAAAATATATTTATAAAAGATGTAAAATTGTACATGAGATCATTATCAGCTCTTTTATAAACTTCTTACCAGTTTGCATTTTGATTTTTATTATTTAACTCATACAGCTAATTAGACCCATTCAGAAATAACACAGAATCACAAAGCTTTTAAGTTTTCTGTGATCTGTATCTAATTTGAAAGAGCTCTTGGCCTAAGTCTATTGATTTGACATATTTTCTGGGGAAGAGTTACAGGGTAGAGACTTTCCAGTCTGTTACTTGAATAAATGATATCCATTGGCTTTGGTGTTTGGGGTTTTATGTTGTTTTTAAGGAGAGTCCGTCAACACCCCAAGTTAGAAGATATTTTTCTTAAATGTTTACTAGTGTGTAATCCTTTATTTCATATGGGGCTTTATCATTCTTAAAGAATCAGAGATGTTTCTGATGTATTTGACTCTATGAAGGTACATCCTTTTACATTATGCATAACCATGTTTCTTCTGAAAACAGAAGTTTCATTTTAAGCTTTCCTAATACTGTCTATATTTCCGAAACAGTGGGAAACTCCTTTTCCAATACATGTAAAGTGTATACAGCACAGAATTTACTTTCTCTGACTAGTTTTAATGATTGCAGTAATAATTCTCAGAATTCCAGTTTTCTGTGCTAGTTTGAAGCACCAAAAGGACTAGACTTTCTATTATAGTTATTTGATATTATCTGGAATCAGACATGTGTATTGAGACAAACCCAGAGGTTCCCATCAAAGACAGTGTTCCAACTATACTTCTTCCCCTATCCATTTGCAAGACATCTTCATTATATAAATATTAACAGCTTAGGCCCCAGACTGCTTGGGGATAGGGAGTGAGGCTGCAAAGGAACCAGGAGGAGAGTATGGTAGGAAGATTAGGAAATGAAGAGATTGAGAAGTTTCTTGCTTTTTTCTTTGGAACCCAGCTACTTCCTTTCCTTGGAGTCTAGTTACCCTACCCTTCCCTCAAGTAGGATAAGTTTTTAACAAGGACCTTCTTGCCTGGTCATCCAAATGAAAGAATAGAGATACCTCAATATTGGTCCTCTCTTAGAACATCATTTGATGTCTGAAAATAATAACAACTACTACATCCGACTTTTGAATCAAATACCTATATTGTTATTTACGGTAGTATTACTAATAGTTTGTCTTGTTTTTAAAGTATTACTAAATACAAGGAGAGAAAAGAATAGTCTTAAGTTTGTATGTCTTTCTAGGAGCAGTTTACATTAAATTTTTATATTACATTAATAATAATTACTCTTAAGGTACAGCACTTTTTCCTTTGTTTCTTATGTTTATGCCTAGCCTTTAATAGATGTTCAGATATTTATTTGACGTTCTAAAGCTCCTTAAGGTATTTTGCCACAAAGAGGAAAAAAATCTAACCTTAAGTTTCTGTGACATTTGGGGAACAGTTGTGGTCTGTCAAGGCCCATTTATGTGCTTGTATTTATGTCTCACCATAAATGAATAAAGTTCTTGATTATCCTTTGTGATGATTGAAAATTACATATTAGTTTGACATTAAGCTATGACAGTGTTGTGGGCTCTCGGTCTCCTTGTTTTGTGAGTTTATATTTTAAATTTTCTGTTCATATTTCTCCAGATTTCGTAGTCCTATTTGCATCTGATAATTGTTTCTTCCTATTATAAGCCACTTCATATCCACTTTTGGTCTGAGATGCAGTATATAAGAACATAATTAGTACTTACTTGGCATGCATATTAATTTTCCAGTTTCCAGTTGGTGCTTGAATTTACTTGAATTTACTTAAATATACACTACACTTCTCTTATTTTATTCCTCTCCGCAATGTAGGAGCTGGTACATATACTACCTCTTCTTTGAGTACAAAATCTACAACCACATCAGACCCTCCTAATATCTGTAAAGTGAAACCCCAACAATTACAAACGAGCAGCCTGCCTTCTGGAAGTCATTTTTCACAGTTAAGCTGTATGCCTTCCCTTATTGCTCAGCAACAACAGAGTCCACAAGTCTATGTGTCTCAGTCTGCAGCAGGTAAGATTTTTAAGATTTGAAATAAGGAATTTAGAAAATGAAGATGTTTTAGTGCTTCTGGTTTTTTTTTCTCCTTCCCTTACCTTTTCAAGTTTGTTTTTTTTTTTTATTTGCATTGCAAATTTGTTTCCTCACAGAATTGAATGCTGTCTCTCTTTGATAAGTATTCAGGGGCTAGTGACAGTTGTTTCTTACACATATGTTACATAGATAGTAGACAGATTAGTGTACTTATGGATTCCAAGTCTGCAGATTTAATCAGCTGTGGATTGAAAGCATTAAAAAAAAAAATTGCACAAAGTTCCAAAAAACAAAGGTTGTATTGTCTGTGTAGGGATAACTATTTATGTAGTATTTACATTGTATTAGGTACTGTAAGTAATCTAGAGATTTAAAGTATATGAAAGGATATGCTTGGGTTATATGCAAACAATGTACCCAATTTTACATAAGAGACTTGAGCATTTGCAGATTTTGATATCTGGGCCGGGGACAGTGAGGGTGGTATCCTGGAACCAACCTTCTACAAAGAGCCAAAATTTGTTATCTGAAACCTGACAAATTGATAATAAAGTACATGAGGGAAGAATAAACATAAGAACAACAAAGAAAGAAATTTATATATTGGGAGAGGTGACATCCTACTAAATTCCACAACATTCAGTTCAGGCGCTCAGTCGTGTCTGACTCTCTGACCCCATGGACTGCAGCACGCCACGCCTCCCTGTCCATCACTAACTCACAGAATTCACTCAAACTCATGTCCGTTGAGTCGATGATGCCATCCAACCATCTCATCCTCTATTGTCCCCTTCTCCTGCCCTCAGTCTTTCCCAGCATCAGGGTCTTTTCCAATGAGTCAGCTCCTTGCATCAGGTGGCCAAAGTATTGAAGGGAGTTTCAGCTTCGATATCAGTCCTTCCATTGAACACCCAGAACTGATCTCCTTTACAATGGACTGGTTGGATCTCCTTGCAGTCCAAGGGACTCGCAAGAGTCTTCCCCAACACCACAGTTCAAAAGCATCAATTCTTCGGCACTCAACTTTCCTAATATTCCAGCTCTTGCATTCATACCTGACTACTGGAGAAACCATAGCCTTGACTAGACAGACCTTTGCTNACTCCAGGTGTTTCTTGACTTCCTACTTTTGCATTCCAGTCCCCTATAATGAAAAGGATATCTTTTTTTAAGTGTTAGTTCTAGAAGGTCTTATAGGTCTTCATAGAACTGTTCAACTTCAGCTTCTTCAGTCTTACTGGTCGGGGCATAAACTTGCATTACCGTGATATTGAATGATTTGCCTTAGAAACGAACACGTTAATCAGAGTTAAATTGTAACTAAACAATTGAAAAATATTCAGGCTCACTCGTGATTTAAATTCAGAATAAAAGGACAGTAAGGCTATTTGGGAAATACTAGGACAATTGATAATACTTAGCATATTTAATACCCAGTATCTGTAAGGATCCATTGATATTATAACTAGACTCTTAAAGCACATTGCTAGTGAGCATATAAGTTGGCAGAATTCTTTTAGAAAAGTATCTCAGTATGTTTTATGTGTTCATCATCACTATCTGTGGTTTGAGGGCTTCTCACTGCAGTGGCTTCTTTTGTTGCATAGCACAGGCTCTGGGCACTTGAGCTCAATAGTTGTGGCACATAGGCTTAGCTGCTCTGCAGCATGTGGGATCTTCCCAGACCAGGGATCAAACCTGTTTCTCCTGCATTGGCAGGTGGTTTCTTTACCACTGAGCCACCAGGAAAGCCAGTTTAGAGTCTTATTGTATAGATAAACCTACTTGTTAATCAGAGATATATGTATGGGTGTGTTCATTCATTGCAGTACTGTTTATAATGATAATAAAAGCAATATGGGAAGTTCTCCCAAACATACTGTTATATAAAAATAGCATAACACAAAGTAGTGAATATAAACATGGAGAAGAAATCTGATAAGAATCTATACCAAATTCTTTCAATTATTATGCTCTTAAAGCACATTGCTAGTGAGCATATAAATTGGCATAATTCTTTTGAAATATTTTGCCAAATTCTAGTTGGTTCACTTTAGTTCAGTTGCTCAGTCGTGTCCTACTCTATGCAACCCCATGGACTGTAGCATGCCAGGCTTCCCTGTCCATCACCAACTCCCAGAGCTTGCTCAAACTCATGTCCATTGAATTAGTGATGCTATCCAACCATCTCATCCTCTGTCGTCCCCTTCTCCTGCCTTCAGTCTTTCCAGCATCAGGGTCTTTTCCAGTGAGTAGTTTCTTTGCATCAGGTGGCATTGCCATAATTCTTTTGAAATATTTTGCTCATTTCTAATTTGATAGATTTAAAATTAGGGTGGATTTGCTGGTTCGTTTTCAATTTTTGTGGATTATATAAAATTTTGCTAGTTTATACCCCAGTGACAGTATATGAAAGTGTTTTTTTCCTACCTTCCACAAGTACAAGAGTATCATTGTTTTAACTTACATAACCTGTCAGAAGTGTTACATCTTTTTCTTTTTGCATCTTTTCACATTTCTAGTTTTTCCTTAGCTATTTGAATTTTCAGAAGGCTCACTAAATATGGAGTCTGCTTTAAAGTTTGGTTTGGGGTTACTGTTTGGAAGATTCTAAAGGTGAGACACTCATTGCTTCTTGTTTTTCCTGCTAATCTGTAGCTCAGATCCCAGCTTTCTACATGGACACAAGTCATCTATTCAATACCCAACATGCACGACTGGCTCCACCATCCTTGGCTCAGCAACAAGGCTTCCAACCAGGTCTCTCTCAGGTAAATATCACAAGCTTCTTTCACCCTATCATGTTTATGGTATAATAGTATTTGGGGGTTCAGTTTAGGACTAGTAATGGATTGAAAAGGAATTTTAGATGTTTACATTTTCTTTTGTTTTCAAAGGGAACTGATACATAGTATTAATGTTTTGTTTCATGTCTCACATTTTTATTTCCAAGTGTGTCACTTGTGTATATGTGTTCACATACGGTTTTTACATTGCATTGCAGCCAACTTCAGTTCAGCAGATCCCAATCCCTATTTATGCCCCACTGCAAGGACAGCATCAGGCCCAGCTGAGTTTGGGTGCTGGGCCTGCGGTTTCCCAGGCTCAGGAACTATTCAGTTCTTCACTTCAGCCATACAGGTAAATGCTTTATAATTATGTTAGTGATGATGTTGGAAACAGTGTAATTGCTGAACCTTCTTGCCATGCCCTGTCTATTCCCTCCTTCCCCCCAAAAGCAAGATGACCTTATAAACTGCATTATATAACTGTGTTGCATGTATGTCATGAACTTCAGCCTCTGGTAATTCTGTCAGACTTTATTGAACAAAGTGAAGCTTCAGAACTTCTTGAAGAAGAGGCTAACAGCAGTCCCATAAAAATTAGAAATCACAGAGAAAAACTGCTTAAGGACCTAAAAGTGTAAGTGCCACCTCACTGCTAACAACTGTAAATCAGACTTGCTCTGTGTAAGAGCTAACACACACGGCAGATGATAGCAGTATGTGAGGAGGCAGAGGCCAGGATGGAGTGTAATAAAAGCGAGAGAAGTGGGGTGTCTAAAACAGAACAGAAGTAGTAGTGATGAGTATGTTGTAGTATATGAGTACAGTATAGAAGAAACCATTCTTTTGAAAGATTCATCCTGTGATCTTTGCAATTAAGCAAGTAATAAAAACTGATCTTTATCCAACTTTATATATATTACTCAGCCCTTGACATACACTAATTTATTTGGTTCTCCCAAAACCAGATAAAGTAGGTTAAGTCATCCCTATTTGACATTTGAAGAGGTTGTGAGTTTTGTTTTTATCCTGTTGTTACAGTACAAATAAGTGGCAGATCCTGGATTTAACCCAGGTGTTTTCTCCTCTCCAACTTAGTGAGACTGGCAGGGTGGGGTAAGAGTTGAATGACAGCAGTGATCATAGCATAACTCAGTCGTCATCATGGTACATCTGTCACCAGTTCTCATGGTAATGGCTCTGAACCACCAAAAAGAAAAAGAAAATCCGTTCGGGACGTTTAGTGTAAATAAGCTTGCAAAGTTAGGCATTTCCTTTTAGAAATTTGCTTTAAAGTGATGCAGGTAGAATTTCCATACTTTATAGATTAAAATTGGCATCGATTGATATAGCTCATTTCTACAGATCATGTTTCATTCCTAAAGAAGGTAGTCTCAGCTAGTCACACTTTCTCAAAGGAGCAGAATTATGGGTAACTTAATAAATGTGGCTCTCACTTTTGTTTTTTATTAAAGATTATTCAGTAGCATTGAGTACATCTGTATAATTAATACTAATTATATAATTCTGATATTATTCTTATTATTTAGTTTGGTTATTCCAAAAAATTCTCAGTACAAGTAAAATTATTTACCCTAAATACAATTGCAGGCAGTCTCTTTCATGTTGTTAAATTTGAGATTATATTGAAATTTGTAGTAAAACTTAAAAGTTGAGTAGAGGAACTTCCAACCGAAAAACCAAACTCCACAAATGTAAAAATCCAGAAAATATATATTCATTAAAAAAACTTTAGTAGATTTAGAAATAGCAAATAGATAATCTCAAAACCAATCTCCTTTTAATTGGCTATGTGAAACACTGTTAAAAAGTTTGCTACCTTTGAGCTATGTTAAACAGAGTTCAGTAATTAGTAGTGTCTTCAATGCACCGACATTCTGTATTTGTAACCCCCATTTGAACAATTGCCTTGGAAGATGAACTTTTTAAGTATATATATGTAATGCGTGTGTGTATATATGTAATGCGTGTGTGTGTATATGTAAATATCTATGTAATTGTGACAAATGGCTACCTGGAAGGTGCCAGTTTCTACTTTGAAAGTAGTTGTTTGTATCCCTTCCACATCATTCTGCTGTTTCATCTTCTGAACCTAATTAGCATAGTAATTATTAACAAGGAATCGTTGGAATTAATTTCTGCCAGGAAGGGATAGTTTTAACGGTATCCTGATATTTTCTCATTTTATGTTTGAAGCATTATAGGTAGATGTTGTAAAAATTAGTTGAGTCCCTAGAAAGGTGTTCCTGCTTAATGGGTTTTGTTCCTGCCTCCATCCCAGAAATAGTAGGGCAGTCTGGGGTTAGACTTCAGCATTGTATGTTTTTAAAAACCCTTCAAATATGCAATACAGTATTATTAACTATAGTCACCATGTTGTACATTACATCCCCTTTATAAGGGAGTCATATACCCTTTGACCATAATACTGTTTTGCATATTTGAACATTGCTAAGAAAATAGATCTTAAAAAGTTGCTCATCACAAGAAAAAAAAATGTGTAACTATGTGTAGTGACTGATGTTAACTAGACTCATTGTGGTGGTTATTTTGCATATGTATGAATACCAAATGATGACATTGTACACTTGAAACTAGTGTAATGTTATGAGTCCATTATGCTTCAGTTAACAAAACAGAATTTTGTGGGTGCTCCTTTTGTTAACTACTACTCTGCTTTATTCCATAGAGGTCTTGAAATATATGTACTACATGTTTATATATGTATACTGGGTATATATTATCAGTAATGAAATACAGATATTAAAAATCAGAACTGTTGGTGCTATAAATTCGAATAGATTGGTAATACCAAAGAGAAAATCAACAGATTTGGTTCTGAGCTTGCTAATGAACACAGGAAAATAGAATTATTCTCATTGTTAAAGAGAAGAAAATCTTTAGCATTTTCTCAGCAAGAGTACTAATAAGCCTTTTCCCAGAAGTTTAACGCACAGAGCTTTACTGTATATAGGGCTCAATAAATCTTGAAACAAGTGCTTTAGACACTGTCTGTATTCTCTACCTCTTTAGTTATGCTAAGTAGAATATTTGGTCATTTGAGATAGTCATTCTTAAGAGTCCAGATTAAAACATGCCTTTCTCTTTAATATTTCTGTAGATCTCAGCCAGCCTTTATGCAAAGCAGTCTGTCCCAGCCGTCTATGGTCCTTTCTGGTACTGCCATCCACAACTTTCCAGCTGTCCAACACCAGGAACTCGCCAAAGCACAGTCAGGTCTTGCCTTCCAACAAACTTCAAATACTCAACCTATTCCCATATTGTATGAACATCAGCTGGGTCAGGCATCAGGACTAGGAGGTTCTCAACTGATTGATACACATCTTCTCCAGGTAAGGCAAGAGCTAGAATCACGCACTGTATTTGTATTCCTATTCAGCAAATTATTTAAGAAAGAGTTTTGAAAGAAAAAAAAATGTTAAAAGACACAATGAAAAAACAAGATCTTCCTTTCTGTCTAATGCTAATAAGATTCATTGAGATTACTTTGAAGTCATAACCTTTTGATATCTGAATTGGAAAATATTTCAATCTTACTTCTTACAAAATATTTTCTAGGCTAGAGCGAATCTTACCCAGGCTTCAAATCTTTATTCTGGACAAGTACAACAGCCTGGTCAGACAAATTTTTATAATACTGCCCAGTCACCAAGTGCTCTCCAGCAGGTAAACTATGGCATGGTAAATTTCCTCAATTTTCTTTATTATTATTGTTGTTGCTGTTGCTTTTGTTGTTGTTGGGGGATTAAAATAGAACCAAGATGGGGAGATGGTCCAGTGGCCTCAGGCTTTTTTTCTGAGGAATTTAGGAATTCTCTGGGGTCCACTGGTAGTGGGACTTGTTTCAGTCTTATACCACCCCTCTTCTTACCCCCACTTACCATAAAATCAGTAATGCTCTTTACCTCTTTTTAAAGGGGACTTCTTTTTATTTATTTATTAATATTTATTTCGTATCAGTTGCGGCACACAAGGTCTTTTTTTGTGGCATACAGCATCTGTAGTTTGGCATGTAAGATCTAGTTCCCTGACCAGTTATCAAACCTAGGCGCCCCCTGCATTGGGAGTGTGGAGTCTTGGCCACTGGTTCACCAGAGAAGTCCCTAAAATGGATTTTTATATAATCAATTATTTTAACAAAAGATTCCACAAGTCTATTAAGATTTGAAAACCATTGTCCAGGACATGCAGTTACATGTAAGTGTGATAAATGTTTTACCCATCCATGCTAGAGGTGAAGGAAGACCCTGAAGACCACCCACACCAGTTGATATAATACATAGGACTGTGTAGCAGAGTATGACAGAGTGAAAATAACAAAAACATTTCTTAAGTATATGAATGTAATAATAATTTTCAGTGAAATGTATATGTGTATGAAACTGTCTTCTGACAATCTCATAAATCAGCTTACTCTTTAAAAAGCTGGTGGAGGGCTGGAGGAGAGAGGCAAACCACTGGTCATTTTCTCGTAACTATTTTTGGTGGGTATTTTAGGGGGAGAAATTAAGAAAACATTACTGTATTGACATTCAAATTAAATACTGTTTGTATGACACCAGAAAGTTTTTTTTTTTTTTTTTTTTTTTTTGCCAAAGCTCATTTTGACCACACCTTAATATAAAAAATGTCTATTGTAAAAATGAAAGTTGTAACTACTTTCTTAAAATGTATGTTCATGATTTTATTGTATTCTGGGGTTTTTAAGACGTACTGTGGATTCAAAGACAGTCATAATTATTTCCTACAGAGTTTCTCTGCTGCTAATCTGCTGTTGCACATTTAATAAAAGAATGGAGGTAGTCACTGATCAAGATATTTACATGTGAAATATATTAATAGATTGAAGTATTCTGTTTCAGATTTGAAGAGTCATGTATATAGTTAAAGGGATATACGTACAACAGATTAAGCAAATTGCTGCAGTTTCTGTTTGCTTATTTTCTAGGTTACAGTACCTTTACCAGCATCCCAGCTTTCTTTGCCTAATTTTGGATCTACGGGGCAGCCTTTAATTGCTCTGCCTCAGACTCTTCAGCCCCCATTACAGCATACTGCCCCACAAGCACAGGCCCAGAGCATGAGTCGTACTGCACAAGTAAGCCAGGCTTTCAGGGGATTGATCCCTGCTGGAACACAGCATAGCATGATCGCAACCACAGGAAAAGTAAGTGAAGAGAAATGTATGCAGTTTCTTTGAGAATTTAAGGCCATGAGTTTAGATTTATGTATCTGTATAGTCTATAAGAATCAAGTCCATCAGCTTCTTTTCACTCCCCAAAAAATGTCAGGCTCAGTATACTTATTTTTTAATCCACTCACTATTAATGTGTTTAGGCCCTTTGATTTTACCTTACAACAAAGAAATCATAAAATCTTGTTCTAAGATTGTTTGCTCTGTGCCAGATGAAATTATAGATACTAAACACAGCACTTTAATTATGGAGTTGCAAAAATGTTAAGTTTACTTTATGCTCTTCCTCAGATGTCTGAAATGGAACTAAAAGCCTTTGGAAGTGGCATTGATATAAAACCAGGCACTCCTCCAATCAGTGGCAGAAGCACCACACCAACATCTAGTCCTTTCCGGTAAAATGGGCATTTAAATTTGCTTATAGAATTTCCAAGTACCATGTTTCTGTTGGATACTTAATATGTCACTTTTCATATAATTAGCATAAGACATTCTCATAATTTTACCCACAGTGTTAAGCTATTATTTAAGCTTAATTATAATAAGGAATGTATTTGTTATACTCTATTTTAAGGGGGGAAAAAATTTAACCCTGGGAAAATCAAGCTAGTATGCTTTCTCACATCTGCACTTCCATTCCCAGCATAATGTTTGGTAACTCCAGTAAATTTTCATCAACTATCAAGTATGATGAATCTACCAAAAACAATGTCTCTAAAAATCTAACAGCATTACTTATGTGGCACTACTGTTACTGACCAGCGATGGCTTCTTTCCAAGGGCTACTTCCACAAGTCCGAACAGCCAGTCCAGCAAAATGAACAGCATTGTCTATCAGAAGCAGTTCCAGTCAGCCCCTGCCACTGTGAGAATGACACAACCATTTCCTACACAGTTTGCACCCCAGGTGGGCAGATATAAATGAGAAATGAGTATTACTTACTTGCAGATGATTGCTAATCTGGCTAATTCTCTGACTTTATAACCCTGCCATATTATAACCAGTTTAGAAACAGTTTTTAGTAAATTTATGACATTCAAATATATTCTGTACAGTTTTTAGCTAGACACAAGTAGTAACCATATAGTTCTAAAGCAGACAATTGAAATATAGTCAAAAGATTCCCCACACAGCTCTAAAAATTTATTTTCATCCCAAACCTGTTATCTTTTGAAGAAGCTGACTTTTCAGAGAAGGGTCCCAGTGCTTAACATTTTCTAGTTTTAAAGTTGGGGTGGGGGGTTTGGTTTTTGTTTTCTAAAGGCAACTATATGCAATTGATATAGAAATTCTAAAAGACATCCTAATCTATGTGTAAACATGTTGGCTTCTCTTCCCTTCGCTGATCATTTGGAAGGACTAACTAAAGTTGATAAGAACTCTCATATATTTGTTGATTAGTACTATTTTCATTTATCTTCAGATTATATTTATTATATGTGCCTTTTCTGCAGTTATATCTTTTTTAAAAGATATCCTGTTTAATAGCTTTTCTATTTCCCCTTCAGAATTTGTAGCTGAAATGCTAGAACCAGCTGACATGCTATAGCATGCTTTGCCTAATTTTTGTCAGATTCCCCAAGCATGGAGAATGTTTCTTCTTGGTCCTGTAATAGAATGGCACAAACCCATACACTTCCTTTTGCTGGCAGAATGGGCACAGATTTACTCTGGGATAAGCCAACCTAGTCTAGTTGGCAATTTTTTTTTGTAACAGTTCAATGTTGTATGTTTTGTTTTTTTCACTCAGATTCTCTCTCAACCTAACCTGGTCCCTCCATTGGTAAGAGCCCCACATACTAACACCTTCCCAGCGCCTGTTCAGAGGCCACCAATGGCACTGGCCAGTCAGATGCCTCCTCCGCTGACCACAGGCCTCATGAGCCATGCTCGTTTGCCACATGTAGCCAGGGGTCCTTGTGGATCACTATCTGGAGTCAGAGGTAATCAGGCCCAGGCTGCGTTGAAGGCTGAACAAGACATGAAGGTTAGTACAGTGTTAACAGCCAACAGAGCACGAATCTGTCTCTGAACCATGTCTTAAGATGCCTCTGGACCCATAACTGCATATCCAGGCATTCATTGTCTTAGCAGACTTAACCAGACTAATTACTTTTGTTCATCCCCACCTACTTTTTTTAATTTAATTTTTTTTCTTCCTACTCCCCCAACCCCCCCACACACACACACACTTTTCTTTTTCTTTTTTATGTTTTTGTTTTTTGTTTGTTTCTTGTTTTTGCAACTATAGTCAGCAAGCAAGTTAACATTTTAAACTCTGTGGCCAAATGAATTGTTTATACAATAAATGTTTGAGATCTGAGTTTAGCTGCTATATTTTTTGGGAAGAGCAAATAAGTAATATGAATTATTACAGGCTTCCCCATTTTCTTTCTTTTTGTTTTTTCTTCCCTTCCCACCCCCACCCCCATCCCAAGATATAAATCATTGTTGTGTGAAAACTCTGGAATGAGTAAGGCATGTTGTCTTGATTTTTCTTCCTTCATGAGTCATCCAAGCATCCAAGTATAGTTTTCTTCTCAAACTGGTTTCATATCTTTTTTTTTTTTTGCCTGCCATCTGAGGCATCCGTATTCCACAACTGATTGTGTAGTTGTAGATGAAGAACTCAGAAAGCACTTTGGGATCCTTCATGATAAAAGGCACTGATAAACATGAGGTTTGCTAAACGCAAAAGGGTGCCTTGGAGGAGTCTGTGTGGGGACAGTCCTTGCAGCTTAAACTTAACCTGTCTGCCAGGACAGCTAGCTGAATAATTTGTTTCTGTTTCTATATTTACTTAGACTTGACTTTTGAAGTCTTAGTACTTCTGCCAATTTTGTCACTATATATATCAGGCAAGATGAGAACAAAAAGAAAAAAAGCTTACTGCTTTCAAACGGGAAATGTCCATAGTCACACTTTATTCTGAATTAGAAATGTTTAGGACAATCCTGTTAGAAAATTCAGTTGATTCAGTAAAGTTTCTTTCTGGGTTGATGTCCCTTATTTGTGATCCTGAATAATCAAATTTAAAGATTGCCTGCAGTGAAATACTTGTTGAATGTTATCTACTTTTATTAAGGCTGTGTACCTAGAATTTCCATCCATTTGTAACTATTAAAAATACTATATGTGTAGAGATCTTTGGAAACCATTTGGCCTTGGTTTCCAGTTCTGTTGCCTCCTTGCCACTTGATTATCCTACATCCGCATGTTGGAAATTACATTAGAGCTTAATAATGGGGTGGAAAAGGATACAGATGTCATGAAGTCGCTTCAGATCTTTGAATAGTACAGGTTACCTGTAGAACATGAAGAGTTTTTGTTATATGCAAGAGGTGTAGAAACTTTAGTCTTAATTGTGTATGTTATGGTGGTATAATTTACAGACTGACGTAAGTATATTCTTTGGGGGCACAGCGTCAATAAAACTAGGAAATTATTTTACCAGCTCAGAATGTGGTAGGAGCTATCAGAACTTAGTGATCAAGTGAAGTTGTAGTTACTAATTTCTGATGCTCTTCCCCTGCAGAAGAGAGCTGTGGGAAGAGGACTCAGCCACAAGACATTTGGTCCTAGGTGTTGGTAATGCCACAATATAAGTGCTTCCTTTTCATTTTATTGTAGACCACATATTGATAAATAGAAGTTTTAAGTATTACATTTATATGTTTTCAAATTTGCAAGCAGGCTCCCTAAATAAAATTTGATATCAATAAGTTTTTTACAGAAAAGATACAAACCAACAGCAATTTATATTTTATTATTTTTTTACAAGGGCAGACTTTGGAAAGATGGTGGGAGGTGGTCCTATTCTTTTCAGTTTTTTGTTTGTTTGTTTTGTTTTTTTTTGAATCACATGGAATATTTTCAAAAATAGGAAGAAATCTATCCATTAAAAGCTGACAGATCAATGAGGTACTTTGGGGCCAAACCAACGTGGGGAAAACTGATTTGTGATTGGTAAAAAAAAAATTTGAACTGAGATTGACAGGCTTTGGTTATACTGCAGCATTTTCAGTTGTTGTTTCTCATTTTTTAAGGCAAAGCAGAGAGCAGAGNATCCATTAAAAGCTGACAGATCAATGAGGTACTTTGGGGCCAAACCAACGTGGGGAAAACTGATTTGTGATTGGTAAAAAAAAAATTTGAACTGAGATTGACAGGCTTTGGTTATACTGCAGCATTTTCAGTTGTTGTTTCTCATTTTTTAAGGCAAAGCAGAGAGCAGAGGTTCTTCAGTCCACGCAACGGTTCTTCTCTGAACAGCAACAGAACAAACAGATAGGAGGCAAAGCCCAGAAAGTGGACAGTGACTCAAGTAAACCTCCTGAAACCCTGACCGACCCTCCTGGTGTCTGTCAGGAAAAAGTAGAAGACAAGCCACCCCCTACACCCACCATAGCCACCAAACCTATTAGAACTGGACCAATCAAACCTCAGGCGATCAAAACCGAAGAAACAAAATCTTAAAGGCTGTGGGTTATTGCAGGGGATAAGGGAAGGGAGAGGGGAAAGAGGGAGAATGAAGTTAGACAATGCCGTCAGCCAAAGGGGTAAAGTGGCCTCTGACATTATCCTGTCCAGAGCTTGGAGGTGCACAAGGGACATAGGAGCAATTTACACTGACACACAGCTGCTGCACCAGTAAAATGAGGCTTTGCCAGCTTGCACCTACTGTATGACATGCACTTTGTTGACGGCCATGCATCTTCAGTCAGAATTTGTACCTGAATACGTGCACACATTCCTTGAGTGCATATAATGTAGAACTAAAATCCTTATGGTTAGATGAAACATCAGAAATACGAGTGAAATAACACCACAGAGGACTAAGCTCAGCCTGAACAATGTGATGATCCCAGCTAAGACATCAGATTGGTTTCTGTGCTCCCTCATGTTCTTGGAATATGGGTATAGCATTTATGGGCTTGGTGGTGAAGAACAGAAGATAACTGGTGCTGGATAGAGGAGACTTATTTTTTATTATGGCAGCTTGCTATTTTTGTAACATGGTAATTGAGTTGAACACAATCAAAGTACAGTAACTGATCTCCCCTTCTTCCTGGATGAGTGAGCAGATGATGAAATACTGACATCAACATCCTTGAACATATCCAAGTGGGCAGTGTTTGGCTACTGCTTATGTTTGAAATGATGCTGTGTTTTGGTTGTGGCCCAAAGCTTTGAAGTGCTACTTGGCATTCTCCTTTCTTCCATGAAGCTCTTAACCATTCAGACATGACAGAGTTGGTCAAATGCTACTTAGGTTGAGTCCTGCTTGCCTCTCTTCAGTCATCTTTGTATGAATCCAGTGGTTGGTTTTTGTTTATTTTTTTTAAACGGTTTTTAGCTGATGTTCATGAAGAGCAGTGAGTACCTAGAACTATGCCAATAAAGAAAGGAAATCCTATCTAAGAAGGTGCATTTCTGTACCAGAGCTGTGTCATAACCATCCTTTGGGCCCTCTGCTGGAAAAGTAGAATCAAGTCTCAAATAATGCCTTTTTAATTATATCCTCTAGTATTATAGATGTAGGACAGTACTGTATCATACCTCTGTGAATGTAAAATATCTTGTACCTGCTTTATGATATGTAGTAGTGACCGTGCTTTATCAGATCTGTTTTTAATGATGTTATTCTAGAATGTTTTCTTTTCAGATGATGATTGAGAAATGTAATTAAAAAAAAATGGTGCCAGGTACCACAACAGTAACAGAACTTTGCTGTTTTCTGAGGTTTTGTTTTTTTACTTTTTTTTTTTTAATGGAGTGTGCTGGATGTCTCTATAATTTTGTTCAGATGACTGCAGAACTTGGAAAAGCTGTTGCTGCTATTGATGCATAACATACTGCTATTGGTCTTTTTATATAAATAAATAAATCTATATATATATACATATATATATAATTCGAATTTTTGGAAACTTTAGCTGTGCTGTCAACTTTGGAAAAAGTATCCCAGTTGTACCGTGTTGGGTTGGCATTGTACAGAAATTAACAGCCATATTGGTCTAGAAACATTAAACATAATTTTTTCCATTTGTACAGGGGTAACACACTGTATTAAATACATAAGGTCTTATCTACATGGGTTTGATTACAGAAACTAATAAAGTATTCTCTAAATAATGAGTCTTGGAGCTTCCTATCAATTCCTAAAATCTGAAGTAAGAGTACGTTATGCTCTAGAGGAAAAAAATACCACCCCAAAACTTGATTTCTGACTTTGAAGAACTATAAAGCTTATTCAGTCAAAATAAGACTGTCTTTTGAGGATAGTATTTATGGCCCCTGTTCTCAAGGTAGCCATGTTCATTTGAAAACAGCCTGTCAAGGAAGAGGAGAGTCGTCTGTCTTGGTATTGTAAACTGCTGAATGTAGACAATAGAATCGCCATTCTTCTGGCTGGAAATGGAAGGACCCAAAATAAATCTTCAATAAAGCCTGGGTAAGACTCACTAATTTACTCCATATTCCAACATAGAATTACTCCAAAGAATTATTGTCAAAAGCACACACATTTTCCTGGACAGAGAAATATCAAAGGAGAAGGATATTTTACCTGAACTAGAGTTTAAGCAAGAGATGAGGCTTTGATATAATTTAGTCAATTGAACAAGTACATATATGTGTCGGGTGCTGGGAATGTAAAAGAGTATAATCTAGTGGTGGCTTGCAGGTTGCCATCACTGATACCTGACCTCTATTTCCTGGGACCGTTTTCCAGTCACACTCTTCCCCTGCCTATATATGACCCTACTGCTTAACTTGATTGTATGATTAAAACCTTCTAAAATTACTTGGGTAATAACTAATTGATTTATTGACATGCTAGCTAATAAGTAGATTTATATGTAAATTTTGGTCTTAACTGGTTTCTGAGCAAAAAAAGCAAAGTCAACAATTTATTAACCTGAAATGAAAAGGGAGCTCCCAAATGTGTTAGTATTCAATGGAGAATTAAAGGAAGGAAGTTTCATTAATCAGGCTTGAGATTCCAGATGAGAAAGTCCTAGGTTCGAGGAAGATGTAGAGGGACAGAAAGAGGATGGATCAATGTATTCTTTTTTGCCAAGAGATGTGCTCAGTTGTGTCCAACTATTTGTGGCCTCATGGGAACTGTAGCCTACTAGGATCCCCTGTCCAGGGGATTCTAAGGACAAGAATACTGAAGTGAGTTGCCATTTCCTACTCCAGGGGATCTTCCCAACCCAGGAATCAAAACCACTTTCCAAGTCTCCTGCATTGGCAGGCGTGTTCTTCATACCACTTAAACCACCTGGGAAGCCCTTGCCAATAGGGAGTGTTCAATTTCAAATTTCAGGGGAAAAACAGGTACTCACAGATATTACCAACTTTTCCTCAGCAGCCCAGAATGATGTGGTTCAGGTGCTGCTTTTTTTTTTTTTTTTTTTTTTTNAACTTGGAAAAGCTGTTGCTGCTATTGATGCATAACATACTGCTATTGGTCTTTTTATATAAATAAATAAATCTATATATATATACATATATATATAATTCGAATTTTTGGAAACTTTAGCTGTGCTGTCAACTTTGGAAAAAGTATCCCAGTTGTACCGTGTTGGGTTGGCATTGTACAGAAATTAACAGCCATATTGGTCTAGAAACATTAAACATAATTTTTTCCATTTGTACAGGGGTAACACACTGTATTAAATACATAAGGTCTTATCTACATGGGTTTGATTACAGAAACTAATAAAGTATTCTCTAAATAATGAGTCTTGGAGCTTCCTATCAATTCCTAAAATCTGAAGTAAGAGTACGTTATGCTCTAGAGGAAAAAAATACCACCCCAAAACTTGATTTCTGACTTTGAAGAACTATAAAGCTTATTCAGTCAAAATAAGACTGTCTTTTGAGGATAGTATTTATGGCCCCTGTTCTCAAGGTAGCCATGTTCATTTGAAAACAGCCTGTCAAGGAAGAGGAGAGTCGTCTGTCTTGGTATTGTAAACTGCTGAATGTAGACAATAGAATCGCCATTCTTCTGGCTGGAAATGGAAGGACCCAAAATAAATCTTCAATAAAGCCTGGGTAAGACTCACTAATTTACTCCATATTCCAACATAGAATTACTCCAAAGAATTATTGTCAAAAGCACACACATTTTCCTGGACAGAGAAATATCAAAGGAGAAGGATATTTTACCTGAACTAGAGTTTAAGCAAGAGATGAGGCTTTGATATAATTTAGTCAATTGAACAAGTACATATATGTGTCGGGTGCTGGGAATGTAAAAGAGTATAATCTAGTGGTGGCTTGCAGGTTGCCATCACTGATACCTGACCTCTATTTCCTGGGACCGTTTTCCAGTCACACTCTTCCCCTGCCTATATATGACCCTACTGCTTAACTTGATTGTATGATTAAAACCTTCTAAAATTACTTGGGTAATAACTAATTGATTTATTGACATGCTAGCTAATAAGTAGATTTATATGTAAATTTTGGTCTTAACTGGTTTCTGAGCAAAAAAAGCAAAGTCAACAATTTATTAACCTGAAATGAAAAGGGAGCTCCCAAATGTGTTAGTATTCAATGGAGAATTAAAGGAAGGAAGTTTCATTAATCAGGCTTGAGATTCCAGATGAGAAAGTCCTAGGTTCGAGGAAGATGTAGAGGGACAGAAAGAGGATGGATCAATGTATTCTTTTTTGCCAAGAGATGTGCTCAGTTGTGTCCAACTATTTGTGGCCTCATGGGAACTGTAGCCTACTAGGATCCCCTGTCCAGGGGATTCTAAGGACAAGAATACTGAAGTGAGTTGCCATTTCCTACTCCAGGGGATCTTCCCAACCCAGGAATCAAAACCACTTTCCAAGTCTCCTGCATTGGCAGGCGTGTTCTTCATACCACTTAAACCACCTGGGAAGCCCTTGCCAATAGGGAGTGTTCAATTTCAAATTTCAGGGGAAAAACAGGTACTCACAGATATTACCAACTTTTCCTCAGCAGCCCAGAATGATGTGGTTCAGGTGCTGCTTTTTTTTTTTTTTTTTTTTTTTTTAACCTTCCTGCCAAAGGTACATTGAGGTATAATTAGGGAGAATAAAATGGCTAAGTAGGCCTCCCACATAAAGCAATCACTTTCTTAAGCATAGGGAAAGGCACATGGGTACTCCTGTGTATTCCAGGAATATCCAAAAAAAGCACCCAAGGCAGAAGTCATGATCTTTTTATAACTTGGTCTTGGTCGTGTTGTTCAGTCCGTCATGTCCAACTCTGACCATATGCACCACAGCACGCCAGACTTCATTGTCCACTATCCTTGGAGTTGCTCAAACTCCTATTCATTGAGTTGGTGATTCCATCCAACTGTCATTCGCTGGTCACCCACTTCTGCCTTCAATCTGTCAGCTCTGGATCTTTCCCAATGAGTTAGCTCTTCCCATCAGGTGGTGAAAGTATTGGAGCGTCATCATCAATCCTTTAAATGAACATTCAGGACTGATCTCCTTTAGTATTGACTAGTTTGATGTCCTTGCTGTCCAAGGGACTCAAGCACCACAGTTTGAAAACATCAATTCGGTGCTAAGTCTCCTTTATGGTCCAGTTCTTAAATCCATACAAGACTACTGGAAAAACTATAGCTTTGACTATAGAATCTTTGTCAGCAAAGTGATGTCTGCTTTTTAATACACTATCTAGATTTATCATAGCTTTTCTTCCAAGAAGCAAGCGTCTTTTAATTTCATGGCTGCAGTCACCATCTGCAGTGATTTTGTAAGCCCAGGAAAATAAAGTGTGCCACTGTTGCCGTTTTTGTCCCCATTTATTTGCCGTGAAGTGATGGGACCAGATGCCATGATCTTCGTTTTTTGAATGTTGAGTTTTAAGCCAACTTTTTCACTCCTCTTTCACCTTCATTCAGGGAGTCTTGAATTCCTCTTCACTTTCTGCCATTAGGATAGTCTCTGCAATATTTTGGCCACCTGACATGAAGAACTGATTAATTGGAAAAGACCCTAATGCTGGGAAAGATTAAAGGCAATAGGAGAAGGGGATGATAGAGGATGAAATGGTTGGATGGCATCACCGACTGGAGGGACTTGAGTTTGGGCAAGTTCCGGGAGTTGGTGATGGACAGGGAAGACTGGTGTGCTGCAGTCCATGGGATCGCAAAGCGAGCCATGACTGAACTGATCTGCATATCTGATCTGCATATTCTCCCAGCAGTCTTGATTCCAGTTTGTGCTTCAGCCAGCCAGACATTTTGCATGATGTTCTCTGAGTTTAAGTTAAATAAGCGGGTGACAATATACAGCCTTGAAATACTCCTTTCCCAATTTTGAACCAGTCTGTTCCATCTGCGGTTCTAACTTGCTCCTTGACCTGCATACAAGTTTCTCAGTAGGTAAGTAAGGTGATATTCCCATCTCTTTAAGAACTTTCCAGTTTGTTGTGATCCACACAAAGGCTTTAGGGTAGTCAATGAAGCAGAAGTAGATGTTTTTCTGGAATTTTCTTGCTTTGTGTGTGATCCAACAGATGTTGGCAATTTGATCTCTAGTTTCTCTGCCTTTTCTAAATCCAGCATGAACATCTGGAAGTTCTTGGTTCACATACTGTTGAAGCCTAGTTTGGAGAATTTTGAGCATTACTTTGCTAGCGTGTAAGATAAGTGTAAGTAAGATTGTGGGGTAGTTTGAACATTCTTTGGAATTGGAATGAAAACTGACCTCAGTCTTGTGGCCCTTGCTGAGTTTTCCAAATTTGCTGACATATTGAGTGAAGAACTTTAACAACATCATCTTTTAGAATTTGAAATAGCTGGAATTTCATCACCTCTACTAGCTTTGGTCATAGTAATGTTTCCTAAGGCCTGCTTGCCTTCACACTCCAGGAAGTGTGTGTGTGGACTTCAGACTTCCACGTGCTCTAGGTGAGTGAGCACAGCTTCATGGTTATCCAGGTCATTAAGACCTTTTTTGTACAGTTCTGTATATTCTTTCCATCTCTTACTCTCTCACTCTGTTAGATCCTTGCCATTTCTGTGATTTATTGTGCCCATCTTTGCAAGAAATGTTCCCTTGGTATCTGTAATTTTCTTGAAGAGCTCTAAAGTCTTTCCCAGTCCATTGTTTTCCTCCATTTCTCTGCATTGTTCACTTGAGGCTTTCTTATTTCTCCTTGCTATTCTTTGGAACTCTGCGTTTGCCTTTTTCACTTCTCAGCTATTTGCAAGGCTGAGAGATACCCTTGGTCTATGTTCCACACAACTAAGGGAGCCTAAGAGAGGTTTCAGTGCCCTTGTTGTAAAGTTAGTAATAATACTGATAGTTGTACATTTTTCTCTTATGTTACAGAGAATACTTATTCTTGTGTTCTATTTTGTGAGTGGGAAACTGTAGTCATTAAATTTGTGAGGGTTTGTGAGAAAAAGCTTACATTCATGGTAGTACGTGAGGGGCAGTATACATATATGTTCATATTCATCCTGGGTTTTATATATACACACACATACACATATATATGGAAATGTTTATATAGACATGCATTTAAATACTTAAGACCAAAACAGGGTTAGGGATTTTTACAAATATTTTCTCAATCCTCACAACTGCCCTGGGAGAGAGTATTGCTTCTTTACTGTAACTGCAATATACTTGATTTATAGTGTTAATTTCTGCAATACAGTGAAGTGATTCAGTTATATATATTCTTTTCCATTATGTTTTATCAGAGGATATTGAATATAGTTTCATATGCTATACAATAGGACTTCATTGTTTATCCATTCTTTATATTATACAGTGGTCTGTATCTGCTAACCCCAAACTCCAGACCCCTCGCTCCCCATCCTCCTCCCCCTTGGCCACCACAGTCTGTTCTCTATGTCTGTGGGTCTGTTTCGTAGACGGGTTCATTCGTGTCATATCTGAGATTAGAGTGATATCATATGGTATTTATCTTTGCCTGTCTGACTTAGTGTGGCCATCTCTATGTCCATCCATGTTGCTGCAAATGGCATTATTTCATTCTTCTCTGTGGCTAAGTAGTATTCCATTGTGTGTGTGTGTGTGTGCGCGCGCTCATCTTTGTCCCTCCCCTGTCGGTGGGCCTTTAGGTTGCTTCCATGTCTTGGTTATTATGAATAGTGCTGCTATGAATATTACTCCTCTTTTACAGGTAGAAAAACCTAGCCTCATAAAAGCTAAAATTACTTGCTCAATATCATTTGGCTCAAAATTGAGAGTCATGAAATCAATCAACCCCTTTCATTTGAAAACCAAAGCACCTACAACCTCAGCAGAAGTGCTGAGTCATCAGGAAGGAGGGAAAATCAATCATGATGCTGCTGGGAGGAGAGGAGGACATGAATTAGTTTTTTAAATGTCAATAGGTCATGTCAAAGATGTCATGCTTTCTGGCCTCTGTGCTTCCTCATTGCACATGTGGCTGAAGTCCCTTCCCCTGTTCTGCATTCAAAACCCGTCTCCTGCAACATCTTTGGGGCTTTCTCATAAAGGTCACAGGGAACACCTGTGTCAGCTGTTACCTTTGAAAGGCATGAATCAATCTAGTAACACAAGCTGCTGAGAAAGATTGACTACAAGAGGATAAAAAGGTCCAGGAGGCAGTTGGCAGCAGTGAGCTATTCTGGGCCTTTTCCTTCACAGAGGCTGTGGAGTAACTGATGTGTGGGAACAGAGTCTGTGCAGAATAAGGGTGTTTCTTTAAAGACCATGAGCTAAGGTATGGAAGGGGTCATATCCTGAGCTGCTCTGACAGCAAAGGTGAGTCTGTTGGGCTTCCTCCTGAGAACAGACTTTTGCAGAAAGAACGTCAGGCTGGTGAGTTCAGGCACTTGGAACTCCTGGGAACAGCCATGTCACGTCGAGTGTGACTGGATGTTCAGGAACGGAGATTCACTTCTCATTCCTTTGGAAATGGCTTGGCACTGAGGCAGAACTGGAGAGTCGCCTGGCTCTGCAGTGGTGTCTTTGAAGCCAGAAAGACCTTAGGTTCGGACTGTAGCTCTGTGCCCCTGGGGAGGCTGCCTAACTGCTTTGTTGCTGTTTCCCCATCAGTCGCTTCGGTAGGGATCATATAACTTATATTGCAGTTACTGTGGTTATCAGATGAGATACTGTAAAAGGATATCCCACAATGTCTGACTCTTAAGAGCTCCCACTGCTGCTGTTTCTCTCCTCAATATCAAGCCTCCAGTGCCCTTGAACAAGTAGCCTTGTCAACTCCATGTCCCTTTTTCCGGCTGTGCTGGGCCTTCGTTGCTGAGTGGGCTACTCTCTAGTTGTGTGTGGGTTTCTCGTTCCAGTGGCTTCTCTTGTTGCTGAGCACCACCTCTAGGGTTCGACAGCTTCAGTAGCTGTGGTGCAGAAACTTAGTTGCTCCACGGTGTGTGGGATGTTCCCGGATCAGGGATCAAACCCGTTTCTCCTGCATTGGCAGGCAGATTCTTTGCCATGGAGTCACCAGAGAAGCCACCTCTTCCTATTCTTTAGAAGTGTTCCAGGAAGAGGGCTCTGTGTGCCTCAGTGATGCCAAACAGCCCTGTGAGGGAAGGTCTGTGAGGGAGTGGTGCTCGCTACAGGGGAAGCAGCCAGGACAGGGCCCAGCTGTGCAACCCCGGGAAAGACAGCTTACCTCTCTGGGCCTCTGTTTCCTCAGCTGTCCCCTGGGGGCAGCCATAGCTGCCCTCGGTTTCCATTTCACCAGATTGAGGTAATAATACCAGCTGTATCTAATTGTGGGGAGACCTGGCTCTTCCCCAGGGCAGGCATTGGAATGAGAAGACATCTGCCTCAGAACAGGGGTAGGAGAGGGAGTGGGAGAGGGGTGGGCTGTGGGGGAACCCACTGAGAAAACGGGCAGGGAGAGTCCTCTGCAAACCCTGCCATGCTGGACCCAGACACAGCCATTTTGACCCCTGAAGCAGCTTTGCTGGTACTTTTGTTTTAGATTCGCAGGTGCCGGTGAATCTCAACCCTCTGAGTGCAAAGCCATGGCTGGGAAAGGCTCCGTGGGCGACAGCATTAACCTCCCCTACAGAGACCTGGCCTCCGAGGTGATGAGGCGCAGGATCACCATGACCAGGAGGTACTCCCGGGATCTGTGGTGGGGGCTGGGATGGAGCACACATGCTGATGCCCACCAAGGGCCAAGGACTGCCCCTAGATTCAGGCTTATGTAAAGGCATCCATCCATTGCCGCAGAGCAGACTACGGATGAGAAAACACTTTGTCACCCACAGTGGGAAGCAGGACTTTGTCACATGGTCCTTCAGTAGACAATGATAAGGGTACTGGGATGGACTTCAGATCGGTGGCTCTTGACTGAGGGGTGAGGATCACTTTGACAACAACTTTGAAGTTCTGATGTGCCCTCCCAGTATAAAAATGTATGTTGCTGCAAGATTTGGGGACAGCTTGGATTCCCGGAAGCTCTTTCTCTCCCAAGTAGATGGTCAGCTCGCTGTAAGGCAAGAACTATTTGTCTCCTCACCACTCTATGTCTGATGCTCAGGACTGGGCTAGCACATTTTAGATAGGAGAGACCTCAGCAGGTTGTCTGGCCCACAGAAGAGAGTTTGCCTGCCTTGAAGTAGCTAGCCGCCTGAGCTGCACGTTGGAGTTCTCAAAAAGTCCACCATCTAACATCTTCCCCAGATGGTATGGTCAGCGGATAAAATACAGGATGCCTAGTTAAATTTGAATTTTAGATGAACAACAGAAGGAGTTTTTTTGGTCTAAGTTAATCTGTGTGATTTGTGATATACTTACAGTAGAAGAGGGGAACTCCCAGGTGACTCAGTGGTAGAGAGTCCTCCTGCCAATGGAGGAGACACAGGTTCGATTCCTGGGTTAGAAAGATCCCCTGGAGGAGGAAATGGCAACCCACTCCAGTATTCTTGCCTGGGAAATTTCATGGACGAAGGAGCCTGGTGGGCTATAGTCCATGGGGTCACAAAGAATTGGACACAACTGAGCACATACATCAAATACAGTAAAAATGTTAGTTGTTTATCTGAAATTTACCTGGACAACCTATGTTTTACTTTGCTAAATCTGGCAAGCCTACAATGTCCACAGTAGGCTGTTCTGTCTTCTCTCTGGTCTGAAATCCCCAGATCCAGTAGGATGCCCAAGACATCTCATATATAAAGGTTTATAACAAAAACATTAGGACTCCAATTTCTATGGAAACTGAGTTCTTTTGAAATTGATGTTTGGCTTGACTTGATGCTGTGCCTTCGCTGTGTGTCAGGAGGTCATGTGTAGATTCTGAGACTATCCCGATGGGAGATAAAAAGCTGGAGGAAGTCCAGCTCTATTGGCCTGCTTCACTCACTTGCAGCACATGCTAACATGTTGCAGTTTGTCTGGGTGGTTTCTGTGGTTTTAAAGTTATAGCATCTAGTCTCAATGAATGTAACCCTCAGTAGAGACAAGTGGTCTAACATAAATTTCTGCCAAGAAACCGGGGTTGAAATAATTCTAACGTTTCAAATATGGGTAAACAACAATCGGCAGAGCTGATACTTTTGAGTTCTATGGATATAGTATGAGCTTAAAAATGGTGATTTTATAAAACCTGAAAAAATTGGCCAAAAGTAAAAAATTCAAAATAGGGACCTCCATCCAGTTTGTTCACAGTGCTTCTTGACTTCAGTGTTTATTAGAATGTTAAGATTTTAGTGAATTGATTTTAAAAATCGTGTACAATTGCTTAGTTATCATAGATATGGAAGTGTTAAGGGCTTCTCAGATGGTGCAGTGGTAAAGAAGCCACCTGCCAAGCAGGAGATGCAGGTTCAATCTCTGGGTTGGGAAGATCCCCTGAAGAAGGAAATGGCAACCCACTCTAGTATCCGTGCCTGGGAAATCCCATGGACAGAGGAACCTGGTGGCCTATGGTCCATGGGGTCACAAAGAGTCAAACACGACTGAGCAATACCCCCTATCATGGAGATGTTGCATTTTACTGATGGGGTTATATGGCAAATTTGATGTGACTGGTTAGACCGTGAGAGTGGGCATTGTCTCCAGGGGGTTGTGGTCACTATGCTTTAACATCCACTCAAGAGAAAGAGGTTTCAGAGTTCTGGGGCCTCTCCTGGCTTCCTTCCCTGTTACCCTCTCCCCCATTACCCCACACCCCCTCAGCAACATTAGGGATCAGCTCTGACTGGGAAATGCAGCACTGAGCTTGTGGTCAAGAGAGATCTGAGTTTGGATTCCAGTTCTGTCTTTTACTGGCCACATGACCTGGGTGAATCACCTGTCTCAGCTTCCTCAGCAAAAAAAAACTAGTAGGGGTGAGCTGCCACTGAGAATCTATTATAGTCAGTTTCTAGTTAATTTCCAAGTCCTAGCCCATAGCAGTTACTCCAGGAAACGTTAAATCTGCATCTTGAATCACTTGACTGGCTAGTCCTATTCCCTTGACAGCAGGGTTTGCCCAGCCCTGAGTAGAATGGAGATGCATGGTACATTCTAGCAAAAGGGGAGGAGAACCCAGCAGACTGGGTGTGGGGCAGGGAAGGGGTGTATACAAGGTGGGGTGGAGTCTAGGCAGAAAGAAGAGCTGAAGTGAGCTAGGCTGAACTGGCCAGAGAATGAGAGTGGAAGTCATTCAGTCGTGTCCGACTCTTTGAGACCTCATGGACTGTAGCCTGCCAGGCTCCTCCGTCCATGAAATTCTCCAGGCAAGAATGCTGGAGTTAGTTGCCATTTCCTCCTCCAGGGGATCTCCCCAACCCAGGGACCGAACTCAGGTGGCCAGATGCAAATAAAATCTTGAGAGAGAGAGCCTACCCTAGAGAAACTACAGAGAGCTAGCTGTTAGGGGTGAACCCCAGCTACGTTGGTTCCGTGGGACCAGAGGAGATGGTTCAGTTCTCTTTGAGAAGAAATGACATGCAAAGTGTAAATAGAGAGTATGTCATTTTAGGTAAGGCAAGATGTCATCTAAAATGCTGAATGTTCTCTTTAGGGTCTGGGATCTGGGTGTTCTTTTTTCCTTCTTTTTAAAAATCCCGGTTTTATTTAAATGACATTCAGTATGCCTTTCTTCCCAGAGAAGAAAAATTAACCAAGCAACATGATGACGCCGGGGAAATACCCTCAGATGTGGAATCCAAACAAGCCCTTCCGAGTGCAGCTAGCCCCAAAGTACCCCCAGCCCCACCTCCCTCTCCAGCTGAAGACTTCCTAAACACCTAAAACATCGATCATTTTGAACTGGACTTTGAGAGAAAACAGTTTCTGTGAAATCATTGGGGTTAGTTTTGAAGACTGTCTTGGCAAATCTTGATTCTTTCTTTCCCAGTTTTCTTCAACCACCACTGAACACCCTTCCTCGTGCGCTTAATCTTTGGTCTCAACTCAAGTCTCTGATGTTCATATTCAGTAGTCAATTTTTGTTGTGCTAGAGAACAGTTATGGCAGTCAGTTGTATTTGAATTTTTCAGGCCTCCAATGTTTGTTAATAAATTTGGATGAGTGAAAAGTCCAGGCCTCTGTGAATTTAAAAGATCTGAGTTCCAGAGAACTCTGAGGGGTTTGGGTTTTCAAAGCTCAGCCTGGGGCACAATAGTTTTATGTTCTTTTGTAGCTACATCCTGTCTTCTGGGCTGGGACAGGGCTATATTTCACATTTATGGACAACATTTTCAAAATTTGCTTCTCAGAGATTTAAGTGAACTTCAAACTCTAACAGAAGACACTTCACTGGAAAAGCAGCCAAATGCAAAGTGACCTAGTTAGGAGAAGAATACTGCTCAGATCCCATGCTCAAGACATCCTAAAGCACCTCTAAGGACTCCCAAGGGCTCTTGTGAAGAGTATGAAAGCATCAAAGAGGTGATCATCCAAGTCCACATCTGATAAATGTCCTCAGGTGCTGTTGGGGAGGAGGAAGTTTCCTCCTCTATCCCTCTTGAGTTTTGGCGACTGGATTAATAATAAAATTGATGCCAGACAGATGAACAGGAAAAAGACAAACAAATTTTGATTCATGCACATGACAGTGTCATGGAAATGGGATCAAAGCAGGAAGTTTTTATACTTTCTAGACCAAGAAACAATACATTTGTGAGGAGTGGACAGGACAAATAAATTTAGGTTTTGGGTGCTCAATTAAAGAATCGGAGTTTGGGCTCTGAGTAATAAATTAAAAAAAAAAAAAACACCAAGATTTGTTTATATAGGCTTCTCAGCTTGGATTAATTCTCTTGTCCTTTTACATGAGAGGTTTATTTCCTGCTTTTAGGGTCAGACAGAAAGGAGGGTCAAAGTATTCCTCTTGCACTGGCCCCTTAAGTAACTAATTCAAGATAATCCATATGCTATTGAGGCACATTTTGGGGGAAACTGCCCTGGGCCCCAACAAGGCCATCTTTTATTGCATTCACTTCTTTATAGAGCCCCTGTGGGTGTTCTCTCTCCAAGTGCACCCTTGTAAGTGTGTCCATGTCCCCCTCCCCACCTACTCAGAGGGCTCTGCTACTGATGTGGAAGTCAGCTCCTCCCCTTGTGGCCGCTGCAGCAGCGTGGGGTCAGGGGAGCATGCCTGGAGCACTCGTCCTTGCCAGCTGGGGACTCAACACACATCCTCAGTCAGATGAGAGAACACACGTAGACACTCCAATAGGGTAGCCTCTAGCCACACGTGGCTACTTAAACATAAATTCATCAAAATTACATAAAATATAAAATTCAGTTCCTTGCACTAGTCATATTTTAGGCGTTCAATAGCTTCAAGTGACTGGTGGCTACCATATTGGGTGTTAAGATAGCATGACTATCTTACAGAAAGTTCAGTTAGCTCTGGAACAGGGATTAAGTGACTTGCCGAAGGTCACACAACTAGTTAAAAGTAGAAACAAGGAGGCAAAAGGGTGGGAAGGGGTACCCTTTGTGGTAGCTTTATTTCCAGTTTATTCTGAGCAAGTTCCAGGATATTTTTTCTGTTTGTTTCTTTGTTCAAAAAATATCAAGTACCTACTATGTGAGCTGAGTCCTGCTCTCAGTTCAGTTCAGTCGCTCAGTAGTGTACAACTCTTTTCGACCCCATGAACTGCAGCACGCCAGGCCTCCCTGTCCATCACCAACTCCCGGAGTTCACTCACTCTGTCCAGTTCTAACTGTTGCTTCCTGAACTGCATATAGGTTTCTCAAGAGTCAGGTCAGGTGGTCTGGTATTCTCATCTCTTTCATAATTTTCCACAATTTATTGTGATCCACACAGTCAAAGGCTTTGGCATAGTCAATAAAGCAGAAATAGATGTTTTTCTGGAACTCTCTTGCTTTTTCAATGATCCAGTGGATGTTGGCAATTTGATCTCTGGTTCCTCTGCCTTTTCTAAAACCAGCTTGAACATCTGGAATTTCCCGGTTTATATATTGCTGAAGCCTGGCTTGGAGAATTTTGAGCATTACTTTACTAGCGTGTGAGATGAGTGCAATTGTGCGGTAGTTTGAGCATTCTCCCTCTAGAGACATATTATTGAGCAAAATAATACCTACCTCCATGGAATTTATGTTCCAGTGGGAGAAGACAGAAAAAAAATAATTTAAAATAATGGAATTATATGTTCTTCAGTTCAGTCGCTCAGTCGTGTCCAACTCTTTGCCACCCCATGAATCTCGGCACACCAGGCCTCCTGTCCATCACCAACTCCTGGAGCTCACCCAAACTCATGTCCATCGAGTTGCTGATGCCATCCCACCATCCTCTGTCGTCCCCTTCTCCTCCTGCCCCCAATCCCTCCCAGCATCAGAGTCTTTTCCAGTCAGTCAACTCTTCGCATGAGGTGGCCAAAGTACTGGAGTTTCAGCTTTAGCATCATTCCTTCCAAAGAACACCCAGGCCTGATCTCCTTCAGAATGGACTGGTTGGATCTCCTTGCAGTCCAAGGGACTCTCAAGAGTCTTCTCCAACACCACACTTTAAAAGCATCAATTCTTCGGCTCTCAGCCTTCTTCACAGTCCAACTCTCATATCCATACATGACCAAAGGAAAAACCATAGCCTTGACTAGACGGACCTTAGTCGGCAAAGTAATATCTCTGCTTTTGAATATGCTATCTAGGTTACTCATAACGTTTCTTCCAAGGAGGAAGCATCTTTTAATTTCATGGCTGCAGTCACCATCTGCAGTGATTTTGGAGTTCAAAAAAATAAAGTCTGACACTGTTTCCACTGTTTCCCATCTATTTCCCATGAAGTGATGGGACCGGATGTTAGGAGATGATAAATATAATGGAAGAGACATTTAAAAATAATAAGGGCAATTACTACTGGGTATATACTCTGAGACACTCATAATTCAAAAAGATGCATGTATCCCAGTGTTGATTGCAGCACTATTTACAATCACCAGAACCTGGAAGCAACTTCGATGTTCACTGATGGGTGAATGGATAATGAAGTTGTGGTAAATATACTCAATGGAATGTTCCTCAGCCATAAAAAGGAATAAATTTAAGTTGGTTCTAGTGAGGTGGATGAACCAGAGCCTGTTATATAGAGTGAAGTAAGTCAGCAAGAGAAAAAGCAAACATCATATATTAAAGCATATATATGGAATCTAAAAAATAGTACTGATGAACCTATTTGCGGGGTAGGAATAGACATGCAGACACAGAAAACAGACTTGTGGACACAGGGAAGGAAGGAGAGTGTGGGATGAATTTAGAGAGTAGCATTGAAACATAAACACTACCATGTGTAAAATAGATAGCTAGTGGGAAGCTGCTGTAAAACACAGGAAGCTAAACCCAGTGCCCTGTGACAACCTAGAGGGGTGGGATGGGGTGGGGATGGAAGGGAGGTTCCTGGATGTATGTATGCCTATGGCTGATTCGCATTGTTGTATGGCAGAAACCAACACAACATTGTAAAGCAATTATTCTCCAATTAAAAATTTAAAAATAGAGTAATAATAGAAGTGGCAGGGGAAGCACCAGGTGAGTTGCAATTTTAAATATGGTGGTTTGCTGCTGCTAAGTCGCTTCAGTCGTGTCCGACTCTGCGACCCCATAGACGGCAGCCCACCAGGCTTCCCCGTCCCTGGGATCCTCCAGGAAAGAACACTGGAGTGGGCTGCCATTTCCTTCTCCAATGCATGAAAATGAAAAGTGAAAGTGAAGTCGCTCAGTCGTGTCCGACTCTTAGCGACCCCATGGACTGCAGCCTACCAGGCTCCTCCGTCCATGGGATTTTCCAGGCAAGAGTACTGGAGTGGGGTGCCATCGCCTTCTCCGATGGTGGTTTGAGTGTGTGTTAATCACTCAGTCACATCGTACTCTTTGTGATTCCATGCACTGTAGCCCACTAGGCTCCTCTGTCCATGGAATTTTCCAGGCAAGAATACTGGAATGAGTTGCTATTCCCTTCCCCTGGGGATCTTCCCAACCCAGGGATTGAAACTGGGTCTCCTGCACTGCAGGTAGATTCTTCAAATTTATAAAGGAGGATATAAATTTGAAGGATTATCATCATAGAGGTGGCATTTAAAACCATGATGCTGGGTAAGATCACCAGAGGAATGAGTAGATAAACCCTTAAGTAATCCCTGGGGAGGTTGGGACTTTATGATGGTCAATTTCACGTAACTTGACAGGACCAGGGGGTGGCCAGATTAAACCTTTCTGAGTATATTTGTGAGTGGGTGTTTCTGGATGAGATTAGCATTTGAACTGGTGGATTCACTAAAGTAAATCTCCTTTCCCAGGGAGGGTGAGCATCATACAATCCATTTAGGGCCTGAAAAGGACAAAAAGGTGGAGGAAGGAGGAATTCATCCGTTTTGCTCCCTGCTGGCCTCCCATCTGCTGGCCTCCCATCGGTCTTCTGCTGCTCCTCTGGGACTTATCCCTTTAGTTCCCCTAATTTCCAGGTTTTTGAAAGTGAAAGTGAAAGCAAAGTCACTCAGTCGTATCCAACTCTTTGCTTTGCAACCCCAAGGACTGTAGCCTACCAGGCTCCTCCCTCCATAGGATTCTCCAGGCAAGAGTACTGGAGTGGGTTGCCATTTCCTTCTCCAGGGGATCTTCCCAACCCAGGGATCAAACCCAGGTCTCCCGCATTCCAGGCAGATGCTTTAGCCTCTGAGCTACCAGGGAAGCCCTCAGACTGAATTATACCACCAGCTTTCCTGGGCAGACCATGGGACTTCTCTACAACTAATTGCATGAGCAAATTCCTCATAATGAATCTCTTTTTTTTTACATTTATGAGTGAGTGAGTGAGTGAAGTCTCTCAGTCATGTCCAACTCTTTGCTACCCCATGGACTGTAGCCCACCAGGCTCCTCTGTCCATGGGATTCTCCAGGCAAGAATACTGGAGTGAATTGCCATTTCCTTCTCCAGGGGATCTTCCCAACCCAGAGATCGAACCCAGGTCTCCCACATTGCAGGCAGATGCTTTAACCTCTGAGCCACCAGGGAAGACCTGGTGTTACATTTATACTTAAACCTATATATCTCCTATTGGTTCTATGTCTTTGGAGAACTCTGACTAATACAGACTAAAAAGGAACCAGCAAAACAAACAAAACCCCAGAGGGAACAGTCCACAGTGGAGGAGTATCTAATACCCTGGAAGCTAAGCTAAGAGTTTCCTTCTCTTTTCTGTTTCTCCTTTCTTCACTCTCTTCTTCCATCCCAAAGCTGGAAGCAGTAGCTGGTGGAAGGAAAGAAACGTGGATAGGGCTGTGCTAACAGCGTTTGCCTCACCTGTGTGTGTGCTGTGACCACTCACTCACCACCCAAAGGTGTCTCCTCACCTTCCACTTTTTATTCAGCACCTGGCAGCTAAAGGTGCTTAGAAGTGAATGAGTTCATGCACTGACTTCTGGATTTTCTAGTCTTCAAGAGTTTGCTTCCAGTGGAGTAGAGTGGTAATACATAGTTGATATGGGTTGAGTTGTCTTTCCCACCTATTCATATGTTAAAGACTTAGCCCCCAGTACGTCATATTGTGATGTCTGTGGAGACAGACCTTTAAAGAGAGAATTAAATTTAGGTAAAGAGGTCATTGAATTCCTTAGGTCTGCTCACCTGAGGTCTTGGCTTTTGAAAGTTATACCCATGACAGCAAGTAAAAACCAAAATACAGCTACAGTGAAAGAGTGTAAGTTGGAGAAGAGACGGAAAGATTGGTTGAGAAGGACCAAAAGCAAAAGGAGATGGGGGTGGGAAGGAATGGACTCCGCAGTTTGCCTGGTGTCATCATGGGCAAGACCTCAAAACCAGGCACAAACCTTTCAGTTATACAGACACACATACACACACACACACACTCTACATAACTTTAGCACCCTGCAGTCACTGCTCCCAACCCAAAGGAATTATCTGATGGTTAGAATCTGTACTCTTCTCTTCCACAAACTATCACACGAAGTTCAAGGAGAACATTGTGTAAGATTATTTTATTTCATGGGACAAAGATTCTGTCATACACAGCTGGGTCCACCTGAAGCATTAGAAGCCAACTACAGTAAACACGTCTGATGCATGTTCATGCTGCCGTGAGAACTGTCCCTTTTCCTTTAGAAGTGCTGCTTGTTATTGTAGCTCATGGTAACCAGGCAACATGCAAGGGCAGGCGCTGGCTCTGGGTTCCCTATGGGGCAACCTGTTTTTCCCACCCTTCTCTCCAAACATACATTCTTTAGCTAAAGAGGCCCATCTATCAAAGTCTTGTGGTTTTCATGAAGAAACGCCCTACACATTATAGCTTTTGCCTCAAATCACCAGAAACTTACACTATTTTGGTTAAATATCCATTTAAGAGCAGACAGAGGAAAAGAATATCTATGATAACATGGCATCTCTCAATCCCCAGACGGCTCTTCCCGCCCAGTCGGACCGGGTGACCACGCACATTCTTCTGGGTTACTGCAGGCTTGGAGAGCAGAGGAAAGCTGTGTGGGCCCTGGCTGACTGGCTCTCCCTTCAAGAGCCCTGAACATCATCTCCTGCCTTTTCTGACAGCTTGGCAGCTTTCCGCATCCGGGAGAGCTTGATGTCATAGGAGACCATGTTGAAGTTGTCCCAGGCAAAGAGCTTCCTCTCCAGGGGGTTGTAGTCGACCATGCTGCTGTATTTGTAGCGGTTCCTGAACGGGACGGTCAGGGCCTTGCTGCTCCCGGTGCCCGTGTCATACGCGAAGTTGACAGTGGCGTCGGGCGAGGAGTAGCTGCTGACCGTGTACAAGGTGCCACAGATGATGAAGGCGTTGGCGACAGACTGCTTACGGATGTTGGTCTCCCAGGTCTCTTCGAGCTCCAGTGTCTCGGGGTTCAGCTTAGAGAGGACGATGGCGCCTTTGGCCGCCTCGGTGCTGTAGATGACCCAGAGGCCTATCTCGTCCACGGCCAGGTCAATGTCGGTGTAGCCGCCCCAGGAATAGGGGAACTGCCCGTGGTAGCCGGCTCCGGGGATCTCCTTCTCCGCCTTCAGCGTCTCGGTGCGCAGGTCGTACCGGAGCACTGTCCTGGACTCGGCTGCCTGGAAGTAGAGGCTGCCCCGGTAGACCACGGCGCCCGTGCTCTCCAGCGGCCTGGGCAGCACGTGCACCTTGGACGGGTAGCCCTGCGTGAACTGCCTGATGAGGTCGTATTCAAACACCTGGCGGATGTCCGTGCCCACAGTGTCGATTCTCCAGGTGGTCTCCTGGGTATAGGGGAAGGTGGCCTGGGGGTCTCTCATCCACACGCCGTATTTGCCGGTGATAGTTTCAGCTGTTCTCAGAGTGATGGGTTCTCCTACCCAAACGAGTTCTCCGCATCCTGGTGAATGAAAACAAAACAAAAACTGTATTCGCCATCGTTCCAGGATGTGGAGCATGGCAGAGCTTGCAGCAGTGAGAACCCCAGAGGCAAACGGTCTAGATTTAAACCTAAGCTTTTTTTTTTTTTTTTCCTTTGTGTTTGTGTGTGTGTGTCAGTGGTTCAGTCGTGTCCAACTCTGTGACCCCATGGACGGTAGCCCGCCAGGCTCCTCTGTCCAAGGGGTTCTCGAGGCAAGAGTCCTGGAATGGGCTGCCATTTCCTTCTTCAGGGGATCTTCCTGGGGATCTCCAGGGATAGAACACACATCTGCATGGCAGACGGATTCTTTACTGTCTGAGCCACCAGGGAAGCCCCCTCAATTTTCAGATATTATAAAAACTCAGTTTTCGTTGGGAAGGAAACTAAGGCACACGGCCCCCTACCCCAGGCCTCTATTTGCCAGTCCAGAGAAGCACAAATGGGTGGTTTCAGATTATGAAAAATCATTTTCCACAATGCTCCAATGTGTCCTCGAAAGTTCTCCTCAAACTTTATCCTGGCTAGTGAATGACATTAAAAGCTAACACTAGTAAAGTGTTAGTCACTCAGTCTTGTCTGACTTTCTGCAACCCCATGGGCTGTAACCCTTCAGGCTCCTCTGTCCATGGAATTCTTCAGGCAAGAATACTGGAGTGGGTTGCCATTCCCTCCTCCAGGGGATCTTCCTGACCCAGGGATCAAACCCAGGTCTCCTGCATGGCAGGCAGATTCTTTACCATCTGAGCCACTAGGGAAGCCCCAACCCTAGTAAATAAAATGCCAAAAAACAAAACAACCAAAATAAAAACCCTGGACTTTGCCACCTGCCAGTTGTGTGACTTTCAATAAGTTGCTTTACTCTCTAAGATTCAGTATTCTCGTTTGTAAAAGGAGATAAGAATAATGTTTTGGGTAGCAGGGTTGTAAGTTTTACATGTAATTATACATGTTAAGTGCTTGGTATGGAGTAAAAATGCCCAGGAAATATTATTTGATCACCATGTAATATGAATCCAAGTACATCTGAACTTTGAACAACACAGGTTTGAATTATATGAGTCCACTTATACATGGATTGTTTTCAATAAATACTTCAACCTGGTATTGGTTGTAAAGAAAAAGGCTGCACAGAGCGCTTCACACTATATTTGTATATTTTTCTAAACCTGGGCAAGTTCTCATGGTATTCATTATATTACTCTTTATGATTTTTATGTCTGGTTTATTTCATTATTTTAAACAGTGAGATTAAAATCAAGTCATTATAATCTCAATAAAACAAAGTTTTTCAAGCCCTTCCCCAATGGACCATATACTTCAGCCATTATTTTAATACAATAAAATATAAATATGATTTTTTTTCCTGCTTTTTCAGAGTCATTTATGAGCAAACATAACATTGAAGTAAAACTTAGCTAGTTTGAACACTTTTGGAACTCCTGGAGGCTCTGTGACCTACGTTGTTGGGGCAGGAGAGGGGAAGGGGCTGTACAAGACCTGGCATTTATTTCTGAGGTTTGTTTGTGTTTGGGGAACTCCTTGGCTGTTCTTCCACTTCATGCTTCCACTGCCAGGGGCACGGGTTCTATTCCTGGTCTAGGAACCAAGATCCCACAGGTTCCAGGAAAATAATGGACATCCAGAGGCAAACGCTTATAACTGAGATGAAATCACGTGGTCCCCTGTGTGGCCACTGCTTGCCCTAATGGCAGGTATGCTTTCCCTCTGTGGGCAGAAACTTGCCATAAGCCTGATGGATCATGGCTTTTTATGTAGCAGATTCCTGCTGTTGGACAGTTAGGCTGTTTCCAGTTTGTGGATTTTGTAAGTCACAGTGGCTATCTTCAGCCTCCTCTCTGGTGGTTTGTTTTAGGATGGATTCCTGGCTTACTTCCTAGGTAATGAATCCCATTCTCATTAGCAATACGGTGAGTATAAAAGTGGAACGTTAAAGCCAGTACTTTGTTCGTTGACGGTTGCCTTATTCATTTCATTGTTTTATGTCGCTTTTCATTTTACTATTTTTTAGTTGCAAGAGAGGGGGGAAAGGTAGGGCCACAATATCTGGTTTTTAAAATGAAGAGATGGTTGAGAACTATTTGAATCACAACACATCTCTGTATTATAATCTCAATCTCCTTAGAGAAAGTGGAAGCTCTTTGTTGCCCATATCTCAAGGAATCTTATTTTTAACATTTTAAAACTCCCCATCCTCCTGCATGCCTTTCTGTGCTAGCAATAACTGTCAATATTACGGATAGTCCTGTTTCTAAAAGACAGTCTTCATCATCTTAAAGTCAGGCTTTCAGGGAACACCTTGGAGAGGGGCAATGCTACTTTTCCTTAGCACCCAAAATTAAAGAAAGATACCTTTCGTTAACAATATGCTGGATGGTACATGGTGTCTGTCTGGCCCAAGATAAAGATATGAAGGATCTACTTGAAAAATGTCATTTTTCAGATGCAATCCATTCTCTATGACAACCAAGTGGGAAAAACGGATACATCTCTCATCTTCCCCTGGGGCAGTGTAGTCTCCATGATAAGTGTGACAAAATACAGAGCTTTGCCAGGAAAGACCGACTCCCCGCCAGTGTACCCTGGAAAGGGAGCAGAAAAGGGATTCTGTTCTTTTTCCCCTTTCCTGCCTCTGCTCCCAGGGTGGTGACTTGTTCACCTGCCTCTCTCATAGTGAACTGACCAACTCTGAGCACAGAACAAGACTGTGTGGGTACAGAAGAGGAGAAACTTCACTCCATACCAGTGCCTCCCTCTTCATTCCTGGGATGACCGGACGGGCTCTCCTTCAAGATTTGGGAAGCAGGAACCTCTGTTAACTCTGACTTCAGTTCCTGGAAGTCCACGTTCTCCAAATTCCATTTAGCAACTATATTAAAAGAAAGAGGCAAGATTGTACTGTGAGGAAGATGGTCTAAGGCTAGAATATATTGAGGATGGGATTTAAATAGGGTTTCAAATATATGACCGTGTTTGAGATTTGTTTTAAGATAATAAGTGGGGTTGGGAAGGGGGAAGGACAATGAAACAAGACTGGGCTGTGCTGACAGCTGTCACGGCCAGGTAATGGGTATGTTAGGGTTTGTGTTATTCTACTTTTGTGAATGCTTGAAAAATTCCGTAATAAACAACTTGTGCACATGTACTCAGTCACTAAATCATGTCTGACTTCTTGTGACCCCATGGACTGTAGCCCGCCAGGGTCTTCTGTCCATGGGATTTTCCAGAGAGGAATACTGCAGTGGGTTGCCATTTCCTTCTCCAGGGAATCTTCCTGACTTGGGATTGAACCCTCATTGCCTGCATCTCCTGGGAAGCCCATAATAAAAAGCTCACAAATAATAAATTGGATAGCAACATGCCTAGCACAGAGAATAGTATTCAAAATAAAGTACACAGTTGTACACAGTTAAAATGCTTCCCTCTAGAATGTCTGACTTATGAGTAGGTGAGGTCTGATGCTGGGATATTGGGAAGATCCTTAGCGTCTTCTGGGATGCCTGAAATTCAACAATGAACAAATTCCCTACATGACTTATTTTTTTTCCCTTGTCACAATACAGATGTGTCTGTAAGAAGTTACATATTAAGCTTTACATGCTCAGCTGCAATATTCTGTCAGATCCCTTTCCAAAGCTAGTTGTGGACAAGGAAAGATTCCTATAGGAATTTGGTGGAGGGTTTGAACCGTGGAGAAAGGGAGAGGTGTGGATGACATTGGTTAGATATTAAGTTACTGCTATTACTACTTTGATTAGCATTACGGCATATAGCAGCCCTTGAATATAACAGGAGCAGCTGTTTTAAAATGTAAGATGGATTGTAGTTCAGGTATGGTGAGGCCACCAGGCTTCCCGGGTGGCTCAGTGATAAAGAATCCACCTGCAATACAGGAGACGAGAGTTTGATCCCTGGGTCAGGAAGATTCACTGGAGGAGGAAACGGCAACCCACTCCAGTATTCTTGCCTGGGAAATCCCATGGACAGAGGAGCCTGGCGGATTACAGTCCATGGTGTCACAAACAGTCCACGGGGTCACAAACAGTCCATGACTCAGACTAAACAATAGCAATGGTGAGGCCAACAGATCAGGAGACATTGCCATTGAAAAGACAGTTGTTAGACTCACTGATCTCTAGAGGAGGGGGTACACCACTCCACAGGGGGCCACCCAGGGTAGCACCAGGATGGTCAGGAGGGAGGGGGGACATGAGCGAGTACTTTACGTGATTTCCAGGGGAAGGAATGAGTGAAACAGGATAAGTAGGTTTAGGATTGGTTACTTTGGATAATTTCTGCAAAGTTTTGAAGTGTAGGAGCTGTCCCTAGGTGTCTGGTACCAGCCCATTTATCAGGGTGGAGGAATAGCAGCCTGAGTGTGAGTTCGAAGGAAGAGAGGGTAGGTTGTGGACTCTGGATTGGCTGGTTTGCATATGAAAGATGTGCTTAAGTTGAGTCATTTACTATCTTTAGGAATACTACCCTGTGAGGGGCAGTCCCTTCTGTAGCAGCAAGGCCGAGATGTCAAAGTATTGGAATAAAAAAGATATGCTTAAATCATCAGCCTTTTCTCTTGCTGACCATCTCAGTTTGACCTGGCTCCCAGCCCAGAGTTCCCAGGTATACAGGACGGTGGAGGAGGGTGGTCAGGGCAATGCCTGAGGCTACAGCCCAGAAAGTCAGGAAGACATTCTCTGTCTTTCATCACTTGTTAGCTTATTAACCCTTCTAAATTGATCTCTCAGGTAATGGAAATCAACCCTCCTGGATGTGCCCACATTTCAGTAATCTTAAACTACACATTCTTTCACATTTTCTCATGTCTGGATTCAAGGCTCCCTCTCATGGTTGCTGGTATTTAGCTTCAGTGAAGCTCTTCCCTGGTGGCTCAGATGGTAAAGAATCTGCCCACAATGCAGGAGACCCAAGTTCGATACCTGGGTTGGAAAGATCCCCTGGAAAATGAAATGGAAACCTACTCCAGTGTTCTTGACTGGAGAATTCCATGGACAGAGGAGCCCAGTAGGCTATAGTCCATGGAGTTTAGCTTCAGTGAACTACAGTACTAGAAATGTTTCTCCCTGGAAGGAGGCAGGGAAAGCACCCAGCTAAGAAGCCCTGAGGCTTGGGCTGGGCCAGGGCGCTGGGGGTGGTATTTTTCTGTGGCCCAGCAGCATAGCCAGCCCTGACCCATCCTGATCCCTGATCCCAGATCCCAACACAGTCTCCACCCTGCCTTTAGTGCAGCTGTTCAGCTGGCCTCCTGGAGGCTGTGACTGCCCTAGGGGTGGAGGTTGGGGGGCACCATCCTTACACCTGGGGATGTTCCTAGACTGGGCTGCCTGAGGGGTTAAAAACTCTAACTCAAAATGTGTAACCAACAGAGGTCATCCTGGTTATGCACCCAAACTCCAGGGGTAACTGGGAGTACCCCTAGGGGTATGGAAGGTCTTCATTGTCTGCAGCCTTGGCAAGCTGTTGATCCATCCCGTCAGCCAGCCCCTCTGGAGCACCTATGAGGGGCAAGGCTGCTGCCGCTGCTAAGTCGCTTCAGTCGTGTCCGACTCTGTGCGACCCCATAGACAGCAGCCCACCAGGCTCCCCCGTCCCTGGGATTCTCCAGGCAAGAACACTGGAGTGGGTTGCCATTTCCTTCTCCAGACGTACAAGGCTAGATATGGAGAAAAAGGGTGAATAAGATACAATTCTGGTTCCCTTCAGAATTCCCAGAGGAATTCACAGTCTGGCAAGTCCTCTTGGCCAAGAAGTAACATGGGTTCATTTTGGGAATCAGAAACATTCAGTCCAAATGGTTCCTGGGGAGTCTTGGGACATTAANGTACAAGGCTAGATATGGAGAAAAAGGGTGAATAAGATACAATTCTGGTTCCCTTCAGAATTCCCAGAGGAATTCACAGTCTGGCAAGTCCTCTTGGCCAAGAAGTAACATGGGTTCATTTTGGGAATCAGAAACATTCAGTCCAAATGGTTCCTGGGGAGTCTTGGGACATTAATTCGATTCCCTGAATTGCCTCCCTGTCTGCCGAGCTGTGGAGGTGAGGTTTCAGGTGAGCAAGAAATATCATCTCAGTGGCATCTGTGCAAAGCTAGAGAGGTCCCTCACCCCTCCCTACCTCCCTGCTCGTCTGCTCCACGGCCTACAGTGGCCATCCACTGAGGGTCGCTGTGAGCCCGCCCTCCCCTGCACCCAGCTCCTTCCTCTGTGCATCTGACACAAATGAGTTCACTCTCTGAATGTAACTAGGGTGGTCATACAATTCAGTGAGAAATGTTACTGAAAAAAAGATGTATAGTGAGCAAAGTAGAGGCATCTTTCTGCCAGTCTGTGAGAAGAAAGTTAAGAAAAATGGGGAGTGTTCCTGGTGGTCCAGCGGTTAAGACTCTTTCAATGCAGGGGGACCCAGGTTCAATCCCTGGTTGAGGAACCAAGATCCTGCAAGCTGTATAGTTCAGCCAAAAAAGAGAGAGAGAAATAAAAAAGAAAAACCCCATCTTTTGCCACAGGGAATAAAGAAATGTGAAGGGGGAGGAACCCAAAGTTACAAGCATTTCCTCAGGTAACTTCCTTGAAGACAGCTAAAGTACAGGCACCGAAATACTGAAAAACAGTTTACTTGGGAAAAGAGATGATTAAAAGGTATTTATAGCTCCTTCATGCATTGGAGAAGGAAATGGCAACCCACTCCAGTATTCTTGCCTGGAAAATCCCAGGGACGGGGGAGCCTGGCAGGCTGCCGTCTATGGGGTCGCACAGAATCGGACACGACTGAAGCGACTGAGCAGCAGCAGCAGCATAGCTCCTTCCACATTTCAAAGCAGTTTTATATACATTATTTATGTGATCTGTTGCCTTCACGAGTTTTAGAGAAATAGAATAAGGCTTTAGAACCGCAGTCTGCACCTAATGTAACTATGGCCACTTACTCGGTGCCTCCTGTGAGCCAGGTACCATGCTAGGCTCTTATATTCCACATAGCAGTCCTAAAAGGAAACGTTATGATCCTCACTTTGCAGAAGAGGAAAAAGGCTCAGAGAGGTTAAGTTACTTGCCCAAGGTCACACAGCTGGTAAGTGAGGGGACTGGGACTTGAACCCGCATCTGTCATGGTCGTGGCAGCTGTGACCCTTTCCACCCTGTGGTGGGGTTGTGTGTCAGTTACACGTGTTGCCTGTCAGTGCTGAACGCATAGATGACGCACCCTTTCACAGATGCTCTCTAAAACACAAGGCGTTTCTCCTCTAAAGTGAGCACAATGCTAAGCTTTCTCAGTAGAGGGTGCTGGAGGGACACTGCAGGGGAGGTGGATGGGTCTCTTGCAGGGGCTGGGCTGGTGGGCACCAGTGTGAGGACACCTGGTGGAGCCCTGCCCAGGCAGGAGTCCAGGACCTGGTTCCTCTGTGACCTTGCCACCTCAGATTGGCCATAACCTTTCCACAGCCCTTGCTACATGGCACCCCGAGTCCCTGCACAGGGACCCCCCCCCTACCCTGTGGACCTCTGCAAGCCCCCACGCTGGTTCTTCAGGGTTCCTGCAGCCTGGCTCAGACTCAAGAGGTGGCCAGTCCAGCTCCAGCTCAGGCTAACTGGCCAACCTCTCTGCTGTCTCATGGGTTGAAACCCGCCTTCCTGCATGAAGCCAGGACCATTCCAAGTCTGTGCTCCCTCTGGTTCCCTTCACTCAGACCTAGGGTGCCATGCAGAGTTTACTTTATCTCACAGTTGCTCCTCTTTCATCAGTTATTCCTTATGTGACGCATCCCTGACTTAGCCTGCTATGTGGTTTCTGACTCCAGTATGAACCCAGACTGCTACCAGAAGCTCTACAAGAGCCTGGAAGATGCTGCTTAGCTCTTTGGGGTGGGGGGTGACCCACTCCTGGAGCTGACTCAGATTCCAGCGAGTGACTCACACACGCACAGCTCCCAGGCAGTACACCCAAAGAGCTATCTTGCCATCAACTCTTCTCCCCCTGTACGTGCCTGACTGGTTCCCAGTTCCTTTCTTGGTCTCACCAAGGCCCTCAGGGCTCTGACCAGGGGCCTTTCTCCCTGCCTCCCCCATCCCCCATCCAACCCCTTTAATCACTTTTTGCAGGAACCACGCCTCATGGCTTTCTTTGGAGTAAACAAGAATCACAATAAAATATAATGTCAGGGGATAGCTTCCAGAATGACTGCAAGGCCAGTTCTCACTTGGCAGGTGGAATGGCTGGCTTGCAAGTCTGCTGGCTGCTGCGTGGCTGTCCGCCAGCAGCACCTGGCAACCGCCCAATTCCCAGAGCAGAGCCGGGCACGAGAACTGAAGCCTGTGGGAGATGATACAGAGCCCAAAAGGCAGGGGAGCTGTTGTGTGAAGGGGCCTGGCAGGGCCAGAAGTCATACTTTCCTAATTCAGTCCAGCCATGTACCAGCTGTGTGACTTTGGACAAGTTCCTCAAACTCTCTGACACTCAGAAGTCTTAGCTCAAACTGAAAATGAAATGGTCTTCAATAAAAAATGTAACAAAAAGCTAAAGTTTCTCTGGAATGTTTCAGAATCACTCAAATTTCATTCTGAATGTGTGTGGGGGGAAACAAAAAGAGATTATGAAAAGATTAAGAACTATATTGTATCGGACAGCTAAGTTTTAGGGGGTTGTTTCTGTGAAAATCCAGTCTTTGTATGGTTGAAAAGTTCATATCGGTTACAAAATTTTGGAAATATTTTCTTCATGCTCTCTCCTGACTCCCTCACCACTGCTTTATAGACACATGCAGAAAGCTTAACCTGAGCCGATTAACTTGCTTGCATACCACGTGCACACACAAACACAAACACACACACACACACAGAGGCAATATATATATAAGGTACATAAGGTTGCATAACAGATATATCTATATGCAAATGACATTATAATCATTAGTATAGCTATTTTCTATCTGCCTAAAAAGTTAGGTCAGTATTGTATACCTGAGGAAGATGAAGAAAAAGAAGGGTGCTGACGAAGTCACAGGTTGTCATGAATACTCTAGGAAACTGAAGATTTGCTAGCAGACTACTATCCTGAGTGCTGCTCTAACACCTATTGTCTCTGGAATCAATGCGTGTTACAGAAATGATACATACGTGTTGATGTTTTGACCTATAAATGACATTTTTACACCACAGTAGAACTCAAGCAGAAGAAGCCCTTTGTAGTTAGAGTCCATCCCCTGGCTGGTCACTGTGTGCCAGACACCTCAGTGCGTGCTTTCCACTTTATCTCCAGTTGGTGGCCATTCTCTGCATCCTGCAGTGTAGGAGATCGGGGTTTGATCCCTGGATTGGGAAAATCCCCTGGAGGAGGGCATGGCAACCCACTCCAGTGTTCTTGCCTGGAGAATTCTATGGACAGAGGAGCCTGGCGGGCTCTGCAAGAACCAGCCTGGTGCCCTCATCTGGATCAGGGAAATTTGATACATCCCATGGGATGATCCTTGGCCAACAGAGCACGNCCCTGGAGGAGGGCATGGCAACCCACTCCAGTGTTCTTGCCTGGAGAATTCTATGGACAGAGGAGCCTGGCGGGCTCTGCAAGAACCAGCCTGGTGCCCTCATCTGGATCAGGGAAATTTGATACATCCCATGGGATGATCCTTGGCCAACAGAGCACGGGATCCAGGGAGGAGTGCTCCCTTTCTCTGCTGCATTCTGCTCCTCAGAAGTCTTGTGGGGTCGAGCCTTTGCTGCCCACCATGGGGACCCGCTGGAGAATGCCCCTCCCCGCCACCCCTTGTTGGTTCTCTTTCCTTCCCTATCACACTCCCCCCATCCCCGAATCTCCTCCCTGGGATGTGGTCATACAAACGCTGCCCACATGCTGGATTCTGTTCTCTGAGATGACCAGTCCAAAGCAGAGGAGAAATAAAGGGGAAAGTGGGGCTTCTCTTGTGACTCTACAAGCAACTCTAATTTTTCTCTGGTAATCTGTGTTTTCTAATTAGGGGTTATTTAAAAGATTTCCAGACATTTCTTTTTTAACTTCTGGGCTGGGCTGTGAGGCATGTTGGATCTAATTTCCCCACCAGGGATCGAACCCATGCCCCCTGAAGTAGTAAGCAGGGAGTTTCAACTACTGGACCACTTGGGAAGTCCCTCCAGACATCTCACTACAAAACTATTACTACAACATTTTATATGTGTATTTTATTTCAACTCACACACACACGCACACACACACACACACACACACACACAGACACATGCAGAAGCAAGTGTCTTCCATAATTCTATGGAGACTTTTTCCCTATGTAACAATTACCCAATAAAGTGGTGGTGACGATTTGAATTACAGGTGGAGTAAGAAAAAGTCCCCCTTCTTAGTCCCCCTTTCTTTCCTCTGCTCACTCAGTAAGCTCTCACCCCCCAGCCTCCATTCCCCAGGTATTGCCTCCCCTGCATATGTACGCCCACAGCTGAGGCCCAGCACCCAAGCCCTTAACTCTCAAACCTAGGACCGGGAAGCACATCTTTTGTTCCAAGCATTCCTTTCCCTGTCACTTCAAAGTAACCCTTTTGTCTTTCATCTTTAGGTTCTACAAACCAGAGGTCCCATCAGGGTCCTAGGAGCCACCGAACCTCTAGGCAGGGCTGAATTCTAGTCCCAGCTCTGCCATCAGTGGGCTGGCAACTGGGGACCACTGAGTGACCTCTGTGGGCCTCAGTTTCCACATCTGCCCAAATGAGCCAGAGACGCCAGATGCTCTCGAGGCCCCCTTTCCAGCTCTACATTCTTGTACTAATGTAATATCCTGCTCAGGAAAATCCCACTGCTAGAAAAGAGCTTCCAAGTCTGGACTTCACTCTAATAGGCTGTGGTCTTTATTTCAAAAGTAGAGCGGCTGAAAGGACAAAAAGAAATATAAAATCAGAAAACACATAGAATAAATTTCCAAAGATTTGTTAAATGACAAGACAGTAAAAAAAAAAAAAGTTGCCTCCATTTTCATAAACACACACTGCTTTTGTTCATTCAGTAAGCAGTCTGAAACACATAGCGCCTCATTAACACTTGGATTAATGATTCTTTCATCAGTGCTCAAAGACTTAATGTCAACAAATCTTAGCTCTATCACTGATCAGCTCTTCAACCTGGGGTCCCTTGGCATCTTACTTTCCTTCACTGTAAAATTTAGGGGACTTCCTTGATGGTCCAGTGGCTAAGACTCCATGCTCCCAGTGCAGGGTGTCTGGGTTCGATCCCTGGTCAGGGAACTAGATCCCGTATGCCACAACTAAAGATCCTGTGCACTGCAAATAAGACCCAAAGAAGCAAAATAAATATACATTTTTAAAAAGAAAATTTAGAACTGAATCTCTTCCAACTCTAGCAATATAAAATTTTTTTAAATCCTTTATACCTTACATTCATTTCACTTGAATCCCACAAAAATCATTATTCATCATAGGAATTTTCATTGCCATGTTATAGGTGAGAAACCAAGATGCATAGACTAGATGACTTGCCCGAGGTCATACCCAAGCATCAACTCTTGGGTTTTCTGATCTCACACCTGCCTCTCTTTAGAAAAGTTTCCCATCATCTTATTTTGAAGATTTTCAAACCTTAAGAAAAGTTGAAAGAATAGCATTAATACAATAAATCCCCATGTGCTGTTCACTTAGATTTACCAATTGTTCAGACTTTGTCAATTTGTATTCTTTTTCTTTCTCTCTTTATATATTCATAATCTTTGTCAGACTATTTTAAAGTAAACTGTAGACATTCTGACACCTCACTCCTGAGTACTTGAGTATGTATCTCCTTAGAACAGGGCTATTCTTCATAACCACACTACCATCTCTCATCCAAGAAACTGAACATTAACCCAATAATGTAATCTGACAAGCAGTCTATATTCAAATTTCTTCAAGGATCCCAAACTTGTTCTGTGCAGCTTTGTGCCCCTGGATGCAGGAGCCACTCCAGGGTCACGCACTGCACTTGGTTACTTCATCTCTGTGATCCCCTTTAATCGAAAACAAGGTCCCCCCACCTCTCTTTTTTCCTTTCTTGCTGTCAACATCTTTGAAGACTCTAGGGTAGTTGTCCCATAACTGGATTTGCTTGTTTACTTCCTCAGGACTGGAAAACTTGTTAAACAGCAAATATTTGGGAGCACAATTTCACAAAAAGTGACAACGATATTGTCTTCCCAGCTACTGGGAAGAGTGCCCCCCCCAGCCCAGACACTCAGGGACTCACCTTCTGGCATGGGCAGGATGAACAGAACAGCATCTAAGGTAGCAAAAGCCATCTCAAAGTGACTTAAAGGCAGAGGTTCTCGGACTGAATCAAGAGCAGGAAAACTTCCAGCATCAATCCCGTTAAAATGGCAATACCACCCAAAGCGATCTACAGATTTAAGTCAATCCCTATCAGATTACCCAAAGAGCAGGAAAACTTCCAAAACAACATAGTGAGGGAACACACAAAAGGGTTGCTGCCTCTTTATTTTGCTAAGGAAGGACATAAAAAAAACCCATCACCTATAATCATTTCATAAATAGAGGGCATTTTAACAGCAAAAGGCAAGAATCAATAACCTCTGAACAAAGATTCACAAAAGGATAGTTTTCTAAAAGGAGAGTTGGCAACTTTCTACTGATCATATATATAGGCATCTCATGTGGTCCTTCTATTTCTCATTTTGCTGTGAATGGTGAAAACCGTCATGGGTGAGCACAAGAACCCAGAGCCACTAACCTCAACAAAATTTTCAGGAGCTAATGTACAAGGAATATGTGCAAGTGCTTGCTTTGCCCGCCTTCATTTGTCTGCCTCAGGCGACATGAGTGGTCTCTGGGAGAAAGGACAGGGCAGGAAGGATAGGCCTGGGCCACCTCTAACAGGCCGCCATGAATCCTGTCACCTTCACCCCACATCTTTACCTTCCCTGGAGCCTGATGGTATATCCTGAGAGCTGCCGTGGGCCTGGGGACACTGGCCCCTCCTCAGGCTTGCTACCTCTTGGCTGCTGCTTTCCAGCCTCCTGGCCAGATCCTCGTTCTCCGCCTGCAGCCGCCTCTTCTCCTCCTCCAGAGCCGACTTGTCACGGATGAGGTTGCTGTAGGCTGACTCCAGCTCCCGGGTTTGGGTTTCCAGCTGTTCTCGCTCTCTCCTCAGGGCTTCCAGCTCGCTCTGCAGCCCCTGCTGGGTCTCCAAGGGCCCAGCAGGCTGGCCTGAGGTCAGGCGGTGGAGGAGGGCCTCCAGGGAGCTGAGGCGGGCCTTGGTGGACTCCAGGGTCGCGCGCTGTTCGCTGCTGTCTCTCTGCAGCTCCTGGATGGCTGACATGGCCTGGCCCTGCTCAGGGCAGCTGGACTCACTGGGGCTGGCCACGCTGAAGGTGTACTGGCATCGGCCACTCCGGTCGTTGGCCTTCTGGAACTGGGCTGTCCTGGCCCCCACACCCCCTACCAGGAAGGCCAGCAGTAGCAGCTGGACCGCTGGCATCTTGGGACTGTGGTGACAGCGATGTGTTCGGAGGCCCTCAGTGCAGAGCCTGGGCGAGGCTCCTCAGACACTCTCCCCTCGCGGAGAGGTGGCTGGATGGGTGGCCTTGCTGGTTCCTGCCCCAGCTCCACAGAGACTCATATATGCCGGGAGCCAGCCCTGCGTGAGGGGAGAATGAGGTGGCCACGTGAGGCCGGGTGGGGCCATGCACAGGCCGGCGGGGGTGTGGGTGTTTTCACACTGCCAGCAAGATTCTTAAAAAATGACCTTCCAGAAGTCTGTTTTGAATTTCTTTTAACAAAGAATGCCCCACTTTCCGCAGCCCGCACCCCCAACACAGTCCCTGTATCCCCGGCCTGTTTTCTCACACACCCTCACACGGGCCCGCCTCATCCAGCGCCACTACTTGTGAGTCCGTTTCAACAGGGATTTACTTCTAGTTCATATTTCCATGTACTCTGCAAACTTTCTTGAGAACCCGCTGTGTCAGGCCCTGTCCTAGAAAACAAGGATACATCCACAGCTAAGACAAGCCCCTCTGCCCTGTAGCAGTGACAGAGATGAAAGCAGCTGGGCAGGGCACAAGAGCAGAGTGCCACCAGGTTTCGGGGACTAGCCGTCCTCTAAAAGCAGCTGCGAGCAGAATTCTTCCCCCGTCCCTCACTATAAAACAAGAGTGAGTGTGTCTCCGGAAGGACTTTCCGGCTTCAGTCTTGCATCTCAGGCACCAAAGTCAGTGATCACCTCTAGACTAGCTCTCTTACTATGAGTGTGCACTCGTGCGTGTGCAAATGCCATCAGTCTCACTGATGGCATCTGTGGAGCCCTTCCCAGGAAGATGTTTTTAACTGTGTATAGGATTGTAAAGAAAACACATGATATTGAAATACTACTACTGAAAGATTTTAAACATTGAAATATTCATGTTCCTTTCATTAACATATTTAAAACAAGATCTGGGGGGGTGTCTAATTTCAAACTAGTTTTGAGTGTAAATGCTCTTGCATGCTATCGGCAACAACTGTAATTTGAAATATAAAATGTCTATGATCTCTACTGGTGGTGACAAAGTCACCGATACTGCTGATACAATTTTGGATTTATGGAAGGAAATGTTAAAGTCTAATTTTAGTTTAAAAGTGGTAAAAAAAAATAAAGATGTAATTTTTTTCCACTTAAATTCACAGGCTTTCTGGACCCTAGGTTAATAATCCTTGCTTTATATTAATAAACCTAAAGAGAAAAATCCCCCCCCAATAAAACAAACAAAATCCATCAAATATACAAATCAGAACATATGTAACAGCCTCCTCAGTAACTTTTAAAATAATGTTTGCCTTGAAGCAATTGATGTTGTTTGATGCTGATAACATCTCCAGTATTCATGAAATAAATATTTCAGATGTGCCCTGGGGCAAATTCACCTCAAGACTGAAAAAATACATTTTGCTCTAAAGAGTCTATTCTTATTTGGTTGGTTCTAAAGTTAGCCTTGAACTTGAGATACTTACAAGTAGGTGTCTGTTTACTACTGACTAAAGGCTACTATTCTCAGTTCCTGAATCAGATAATAAACATTACCAAAATGACTTTTTTTAAATACCTTATAGTCAGCAAGAACCGATTCAAATCTGTTTGGCTTTACTCTTATGTACGTTTTCTTTCTGTTGGAGGGACTAAGATCATTCTTGGGCTGCCAGCTTCATGGAAGAAAAAGAGTTATGGATAAAGAGAAATGTAAGTAATTTTACTGCCTTCAGTTTGCTCAGCATCACTGCTTGTAAACGTAGAACACAGGACTGTTGTTGATGTTCAGTCGCTAAGTCGTATCCAACTCTTTGCGACCCCATGGACTGCAGCACACCAGGCTTCCCTGTCCTTCAAATGTAGGACTAGAAATCAGGTTTTCTGAGCTTTCCTTATTTTGATTTCCTTTTTGCAATACAGCTCTGCCTTGGATAATCCAGAAACATACAATCTGTGTTTCTCAGGGCTTTACGAGTCGGTTCTCACTGCCCTTTAGTGAATTTTTGTATTTTCTTACCCACACGTCATCTATCCTTCTCTTTATCTCCCCTAAGCTGCAGGCCAGTCACTGCTGTGCTGTGTGGGTGCCAGTCAGGGGTGAAGAGTTTAACAATCCCTGGCATTTTTACTTGGACCAACCCAGTTTTTGAATGCCAGGCGAAAGCAATCATTCTCAATATTCTTCATGGTTCCTGGCAAAAGTCACTGTGCTTAAGGAAAGAAATGTGACTGTTGGGTTGTTGACCTTTTTTCTATCACTGTGGTTCACTGTCCTGTCTTCCCCTGGAGCCTGATGTGATAAGGCTGACCAGGCCCCCACATCCTGCCTCCCTTGACCTGCTACCACCACCTCCACTGGAGCTCTGCTTGCTGCTTGCTTCCAGCATTTCCCTCTCAAAGCCTTCAGGGAACACCAGAGTCACAAGGGTACTTCTAGATGAGAAATTAAGGCCCAGAGGAGAGGAACTTGCCCAAGGTCACACAGCCAGTGAGTGGCAGAACCAGAACGAAAACTGAGGTCTCCAGATTCCAAGGTTTTCCATCTTCTCACATAAGCCAAGTCCACTCAAGAGCACACTAATTACCCAGAATACATGAACGATTCCAGGCACTTCTTCCAGGAATCAATGCTCTAGGAAAATAAGCTACCTTGCTATGTGTACTAAGTCACTTCAGTCATGTCTGATACTGAGACCCCATGGACTATAGCCTGCCAGACTCCTCTATTCAAGGAATTTTCCAGAATACTGGAGTGGGTTGCCATTTCCTCCTCCAGGAGATCTTCCCAATCCAAGGATTGAACCCATGTCTCCTATTTCTCCTGCATTGCAGGCGGATTCTTTACCGGTTGAGCCATAGAGGAATTGCTGCTGCTGCTAAGTCGCTTCAGTTGTGTCCGACTCTGTGCGACCCATAGACGGAAGTCCACCAGGCTCCTCTGTCCCTGGGATTCTCCAGGCAAGAACACTGAAGTGGGTTGTCGTTTCCTTCTCCAATGCATGAAAGTGAAAAGTGAAAGTGAAGTCACTCAGTCATGTACGAGACTCTTAGCGACCCCATGGACTGTAGCCTACGAGCCCCCTCCGCTTCCTATAATCCCATTAAACTAAGGCCTTCAGTGAAGGCCTCATGCATACTCTTGAGTTTTCACAGCTGATTTTAGAAAACTACATCCTTTCATGAAATATTTTCCTAAAAGCAGAGAAAAGGACTCACTAGAAGACAGAGCAGATGTTTGCTGCTGTTTCAGCCCCCTGAACAGCAGCAAACATCTAGTTGGCTGCCTCCTTCTGCCCTTTTCACCATTCTGCCTTTCACTACCCTCTGCGACCAGCGCCCCAACTCCCCGAGTCCCCACCTGCGGGAACTCTGGACGTGCAGACCCCTTTCTTTCTGAGGAAACCCGGTCCACTCCAGATTCGCCGTTAAACTGTGTGCTTCCGGCTCCTAGAACCTGGAGCCAGGGTGTCTCCCGCTCAGACGCTTGTAGCCAGGAAGGCGTGTGTCCGGCAGCCAACCACAGAGCTAAGTTTGTGTCTGGAGCAGGCACGGAAGGTGCTGGCCTGGGGCCTCTCGTGCAAAATGGGGCCAGCAGGGGGCGCTAGGGAGCAGCATTCTTAAGGCGTATCCATTAATGGCAATTCGATTCAAGTTTGTGTTTATTTTTGTCCTTGTAGCCCGTAGTCTGGGCTTCCCTGGTGGTTCAGATGGTAAAGAATCTGCCTGCAATGCAGGAGACCTTGGTTCTGTCCCTGGATTGGAAAGATCCCCTGGAGGAGGGCATGGCAACCCACTTCAGTATTCTTGCTGGAAGAATACCATGAACAGAGGAGCCTGGTGGGCTACAGTCTGTGGGGTCGCAAAGAGTGGACACGACTGAGTGACTAAGCACAACCTGGGTTTAAGCTGACTGCCTACTGGTTTTCTTCTGCACTTCTTCCAGGAGAAACTGGAACCTTCATGAGGGTAGGGCTGGGACTGTTTGGCTTACCATTTTGTCCCCAGGGTCTGGCAAATTGTTGTTGTTGTTCAGTTGCTAAGTTCTGTCAGACTCTTTGAGACTCCATGGACTGAAGCATGCCAGGCTTCCCTGTCCTTCACTATCTCATAGAGTTTGCTCAGATTCATGTCCATTGAGTTTGTAATGCTATCTATCTCGTCCTCTGTTGTCCCCTTCTCCTCCCGCCCTCAATCTTTCCCAGCATCAGGGTCTTTTCCAATGAGTCAACACTTCGAATCAGGTGAAGTATTGGAGCTTCAGCTTCAGCATCAGTCCTTTTAGTGAATATTCAGGACTGATTCCCTTTAGGATTGACTGATTTGATCTTGCAGTCCAAGGAACTCTCAAGAGTCTTCTCTAGCACCGAAGTGTGAAAGCATCAATTCTTTGGAGCTCAGCTTTCTTTACAGTCCAACTTTTACATCCCTACATGACTACTGGAAAAACATAGCTTTGACTAGATGGACCTTTGTTTGCAAAGTGACATCTCTGATTTTAATACATTGTCTAGGTTTGTCATAGCTTTTCTTCCAAGGAGTAAGATCTTTTAATTTCATGGCTGCACTCACCATCCACAGTGATTTTGGAGCCCAAGAAAATGAAATCTGTCACTGCTTCCACTTTTCCCCATCTGTTCACCCCGAAGTGATGGGACCAGATGCCAAGATCTTTGTTTTTTGAATGTTGAGTTTTAAGCCACCTTTTTCACTCTTCTCTTTCACACTCATCAAGAGGCTTTTAGTTCTTCTTCACTTTCTGCCATAGGGGTAGCATCAAGTGCTCAATAAAATTTCAATGGATTCATGGATGGGTACATCATTCAAGCAGAAATAGAAAACAAGAGAGCCCTCAGAGCAAACCCACAGGTGGTGCCATCTTCTGGGCTGCTCAGGACCCTCTGGGTAGAACCCTGGAGCCTNGGGGGGGTGTCTAATTTCAAACTAGTTTTGAGTGTAAATGCTCTTGCATGCTATCGGCAACAACTGTAATTTGAAATATAAAATGTCTATGATCTCTACTGGTGGTGACAAAGTCACCGATACTGCTGATACAATTTTGGATTTATGGAAGGAAATGTTAAAGTCTAATTTTAGTTTAAAAGTGGTAAAAAAAAATAAAGATGTAATTTTTTTCCACTTAAATTCACAGGCTTTCTGGACCCTAGGTTAATAATCCTTGCTTTATATTAATAAACCTAAAGAGAAAAATCCCCCCCCAATAAAACAAACAAAATCCATCAAATATACAAATCAGAACATATGTAACAGCCTCCTCAGTAACTTTTAAAATAATGTTTGCCTTGAAGCAATTGATGTTGTTTGATGCTGATAACATCTCCAGTATTCATGAAATAAATATTTCAGATGTGCCCTGGGGCAAATTCACCTCAAGACTGAAAAAATACATTTTGCTCTAAAGAGTCTATTCTTATTTGGTTGGTTCTAAAGTTAGCCTTGAACTTGAGATACTTACAAGTAGGTGTCTGTTTACTACTGACTAAAGGCTACTATTCTCAGTTCCTGAATCAGATAATAAACATTACCAAAATGACTTTTTTTAAATACCTTATAGTCAGCAAGAACCGATTCAAATCTGTTTGGCTTTACTCTTATGTACGTTTTCTTTCTGTTGGAGGGACTAAGATCATTCTTGGGCTGCCAGCTTCATGGAAGAAAAAGAGTTATGGATAAAGAGAAATGTAAGTAATTTTACTGCCTTCAGTTTGCTCAGCATCACTGCTTGTAAACGTAGAACACAGGACTGTTGTTGATGTTCAGTCGCTAAGTCGTATCCAACTCTTTGCGACCCCATGGACTGCAGCACACCAGGCTTCCCTGTCCTTCAAATGTAGGACTAGAAATCAGGTTTTCTGAGCTTTCCTTATTTTGATTTCCTTTTTGCAATACAGCTCTGCCTTGGATAATCCAGAAACATACAATCTGTGTTTCTCAGGGCTTTACGAGTCGGTTCTCACTGCCCTTTAGTGAATTTTTGTATTTTCTTACCCACACGTCATCTATCCTTCTCTTTATCTCCCCTAAGCTGCAGGCCAGTCACTGCTGTGCTGTGTGGGTGCCAGTCAGGGGTGAAGAGTTTAACAATCCCTGGCATTTTTACTTGGACCAACCCAGTTTTTGAATGCCAGGCGAAAGCAATCATTCTCAATATTCTTCATGGTTCCTGGCAAAAGTCACTGTGCTTAAGGAAAGAAATGTGACTGTTGGGTTGTTGACCTTTTTTCTATCACTGTGGTTCACTGTCCTGTCTTCCCCTGGAGCCTGATGTGATAAGGCTGACCAGGCCCCCACATCCTGCCTCCCTTGACCTGCTACCACCACCTCCACTGGAGCTCTGCTTGCTGCTTGCTTCCAGCATTTCCCTCTCAAAGCCTTCAGGGAACACCAGAGTCACAAGGGTACTTCTAGATGAGAAATTAAGGCCCAGAGGAGAGGAACTTGCCCAAGGTCACACAGCCAGTGAGTGGCAGAACCAGAACGAAAACTGAGGTCTCCAGATTCCAAGGTTTTCCATCTTCTCACATAAGCCAAGTCCACTCAAGAGCACACTAATTACCCAGAATACATGAACGATTCCAGGCACTTCTTCCAGGAATCAATGCTCTAGGAAAATAAGCTACCTTGCTATGTGTACTAAGTCACTTCAGTCATGTCTGATACTGAGACCCCATGGACTATAGCCTGCCAGACTCCTCTATTCAAGGAATTTTCCAGAATACTGGAGTGGGTTGCCATTTCCTCCTCCAGGAGATCTTCCCAATCCAAGGATTGAACCCATGTCTCCTATTTCTCCTGCATTGCAGGCGGATTCTTTACCGGTTGAGCCATAGAGGAATTGCTGCTGCTGCTAAGTCGCTTCAGTTGTGTCCGACTCTGTGCGACCCATAGACGGAAGTCCACCAGGCTCCTCTGTCCCTGGGATTCTCCAGGCAAGAACACTGAAGTGGGTTGTCGTTTCCTTCTCCAATGCATGAAAGTGAAAAGTGAAAGTGAAGTCACTCAGTCATGTACGAGACTCTTAGCGACCCCATGGACTGTAGCCTACGAGCCCCCTCCGCTTCCTATAATCCCATTAAACTAAGGCCTTCAGTGAAGGCCTCATGCATACTCTTGAGTTTTCACAGCTGATTTTAGAAAACTACATCCTTTCATGAAATATTTTCCTAAAAGCAGAGAAAAGGACTCACTAGAAGACAGAGCAGATGTTTGCTGCTGTTTCAGCCCCCTGAACAGCAGCAAACATCTAGTTGGCTGCCTCCTTCTGCCCTTTTCACCATTCTGCCTTTCACTACCCTCTGCGACCAGCGCCCCAACTCCCCGAGTCCCCACCTGCGGGAACTCTGGACGTGCAGACCCCTTTCTTTCTGAGGAAACCCGGTCCACTCCAGATTCGCCGTTAAACTGTGTGCTTCCGGCTCCTAGAACCTGGAGCCAGGGTGTCTCCCGCTCAGACGCTTGTAGCCAGGAAGGCGTGTGTCCGGCAGCCAACCACAGAGCTAAGTTTGTGTCTGGAGCAGGCACGGAAGGTGCTGGCCTGGGGCCTCTCGTGCAAAATGGGGCCAGCAGGGGGCGCTAGGGAGCAGCATTCTTAAGGCGTATCCATTAATGGCAATTCGATTCAAGTTTGTGTTTATTTTTGTCCTTGTAGCCCGTAGTCTGGGCTTCCCTGGTGGTTCAGATGGTAAAGAATCTGCCTGCAATGCAGGAGACCTTGGTTCTGTCCCTGGATTGGAAAGATCCCCTGGAGGAGGGCATGGCAACCCACTTCAGTATTCTTGCTGGAAGAATACCATGAACAGAGGAGCCTGGTGGGCTACAGTCTGTGGGGTCGCAAAGAGTGGACACGACTGAGTGACTAAGCACAACCTGGGTTTAAGCTGACTGCCTACTGGTTTTCTTCTGCACTTCTTCCAGGAGAAACTGGAACCTTCATGAGGGTAGGGCTGGGACTGTTTGGCTTACCATTTTGTCCCCAGGGTCTGGCAAATTGTTGTTGTTGTTCAGTTGCTAAGTTCTGTCAGACTCTTTGAGACTCCATGGACTGAAGCATGCCAGGCTTCCCTGTCCTTCACTATCTCATAGAGTTTGCTCAGATTCATGTCCATTGAGTTTGTAATGCTATCTATCTCGTCCTCTGTTGTCCCCTTCTCCTCCCGCCCTCAATCTTTCCCAGCATCAGGGTCTTTTCCAATGAGTCAACACTTCGAATCAGGTGAAGTATTGGAGCTTCAGCTTCAGCATCAGTCCTTTTAGTGAATATTCAGGACTGATTCCCTTTAGGATTGACTGATTTGATCTTGCAGTCCAAGGAACTCTCAAGAGTCTTCTCTAGCACCGAAGTGTGAAAGCATCAATTCTTTGGAGCTCAGCTTTCTTTACAGTCCAACTTTTACATCCCTACATGACTACTGGAAAAACATAGCTTTGACTAGATGGACCTTTGTTTGCAAAGTGACATCTCTGATTTTAATACATTGTCTAGGTTTGTCATAGCTTTTCTTCCAAGGAGTAAGATCTTTTAATTTCATGGCTGCACTCACCATCCACAGTGATTTTGGAGCCCAAGAAAATGAAATCTGTCACTGCTTCCACTTTTCCCCATCTGTTCACCCCGAAGTGATGGGACCAGATGCCAAGATCTTTGTTTTTTGAATGTTGAGTTTTAAGCCACCTTTTTCACTCTTCTCTTTCACACTCATCAAGAGGCTTTTAGTTCTTCTTCACTTTCTGCCATAGGGGTAGCATCAAGTGCTCAATAAAATTTCAATGGATTCATGGATGGGTACATCATTCAAGCAGAAATAGAAAACAAGAGAGCCCTCAGAGCAAACCCACAGGTGGTGCCATCTTCTGGGCTGCTCAGGACCCTCTGGGTAGAACCCTGGAGCCTGCATGTAGGGCTCTCCCAGCTGGAGAAGAAGTGTTTGCTGGGGGCACACTCCTCTCCCCTAAACAGACACACATAGCTTTAATTGGGATTATTTTTTTGTATACCTTTATTCACTACAGTTAAGGAGGCTAACTACAAAACACAGTGAACTAAAACTATAACTTACTAGCATGAGAAGGAGGCCCAGGGAAGGGACTGATGAGAAGCAGTCTTGACTGGCCAGCTCAAGGCACCTTTCTCCACCCAACACTTTTCTCTGTTTCCCGGGGAGTTCATCATTCAAATGACTCATTGTTAAGCACCTATTATGTATTAAAGGCTGTGTCGCACACAGAACTGTATAAGAAACAGCCCTCACCTTCAAGGATCTCTTAGCCTATAACGTTGTACGGCTAGTGGAATAACCTAAGTGCTGGAGAAGCCTAGGGGCGGCTCACGTCCCTCATGAATGGAAGGGCTTCACAGGGGAGATGAATTTGTAATGGGACTTAATTAGACGACATGTAAACAATCGCTCAGGCACTCCGGTTGTGGCTTGGTTACAGGTCAGCCTTGAGTTCTTCGTGTGTACATTGTGTCTAATGATGAGGCAGGCAGAATCACTTTCAGATTAAGCATGTCTATTTTCTTTGGCACTGCCTCCCACCATCCTTTGGCCCAAAGTACAAAAGAAGGGGAGGTCGTAAGCCAGTGAACCTTGCACATTCTCTTTCATCCAATGCTTGTCCAGGGGGGTCTAGTGCTGTCCAGGCAGGCTGGTCCTGGGCACTGGGGATGCTCTTCCTATTGGGAGAGAGAGAGAGACTTTCAAAGGCAGGACCCAGTAGCTGCAGCCACAAAGTATAGCCCAGGAGTTTGTCCCTCCCTGCAGAGGAAGGCTTTTATGAGGGCTGAATGTATGTGGGGACAGCCCTATTGGCAGTTCTGAGAGCTCCAGATGTCATGCTAGCGTCTAATACTGTCAAATCACAGTTAAATGATTGCATTAACACTGTTGGCAATTTTCAGCCTACAGATTCTAAACCACTAGTGCCATGAACATCCCATAAAGTCTTATTATATGGCCTGTTACGCTGATTTTCTTCCCGCAGTTAATGGGTAGGATTTCTATAGGGTATTGGGTATTGAATTGGGGGAGGAATATGGATATTTGAAAGCAAGTACAGAAAGAAAAAAATGAGACCCTTTAAAAAGACCAAACAATAGCCCAGTTTGAAAAAAGCATCAGGCTTGTGTTACAAAGGCCATGATAGATCAGGGTGGGAGAACTAGGCTTGGGAGGACAGTGATTTCTAACCAGTCAGTAGCTGGGATATGCCATTCGTGTATGCCTGACTTTACAAAACTGTTAGCCTTGTATAAATTGATTATGTATCACATCTTTATATTTAAAATTACTAAAATTAGTTCTCTTTCAAGAGTTTCTTGAGATTCCTTAAGAAAACTGGACTTATAAAAGGATTTAGGGTCCCTGCCAGCAGACCCTTGCTGATTTGAATACATCCAGCGTTGTAGGTACTTTTGAACAGTCTATGTTTTACCCTATGCTTTTTCATCTTTCCCTTAAAACCCAGACAATTGTTTGTGTCTCTGGATACAAGGAGGTATTATGAACCATTTTTAACCATTAAAATCTTCCGATCCTATTTGCTTCCTGCATTTGGAGAATGTTGGTGTTGCTTTGATGTTTACGTCCTTCACTTGCCTTATACTCCTGAGCATGCCTCCGCGCTGTGACACTGTCTGCTTTTGTTTTGTTTTTTAAATAAGGATCCACTTTGGGATCTGATCATATCATGTTTTTTATGTTTTTCTCATTTTCCTTTAAGTTTCCATGGAAGTCCCTTCCTAAGGAACCGGTACTTAATTATCAATTTGGAAATGTCTTTTTCTGAGCTGTTTTCCTTATTCACCAACTTTTGGTTCTGAAATTAAAAACAAGGGACAAGTTTATTTTCCATTATTATTTGCTCTCCTGGAATTTTCACATGGACAAGTGCCATAAGGCAGTCGTGTTTGGTTTCTTAGCTCCTCCCTGATGGGCTTACCTTACGGGTCCTCATGCTTCCTGAAGGTCAGCTTCTGTCAGGAGGAGCATCAGACACTAAAAAACAAGAGCACACACAGCCCAGGCGCTTCCCTGGAGCGGACACTCCTTGTTCAATTCTTTATCATTCAGCCAAAGACATATATCTGAATAAGGGCCAAAGAGTTCATGGGACACTTTCACATCCTCATCTTATCGAACTTCTTACAATAACCCTGAAGTAAGTTGGGCAAAAGCCATTATTCCTCTTTTACAAAGGAAGGAACTGTAGATCAGAGTTGAACTGTGCATTAACGGATCCGTTCAAGATCATAGAGCTGGCAGATGAGACTAGGACCTGGATGCCAGCCTTCCTACTCCATCCAGTCTTTTAAATTGAGTGGTGTTGCAGGGAAGCCCTCAAGAGTGAACTCACCGAATATGCTTCAGGTATTTCCCTCTACCCATTCTATCGACTGGCAACTTGAAGACTAGATTTGCCCAAATGTATACGGGGATGGCAGCTCTGGGCTCGCTCTGGAGAGTGGGCTTATGGGTCCTACACCGTGCGGGCCGAAGCAGAAACATGAGCAGTTGTTCTGTGGCCTGTGATGTCCCTGGGGAGTCCTGGACTAACCCTGAGGGCAATCCAAGGTTTCTCCTGAGACTGTGTGAAAGCTGCTGATGTAACTCATCCTTTGGTTGAGCACAGAAATTCTCCTATTTTAGTTTCAAGGTGCAGATTCCCATTCAAGTTTCCTCAGGGTGGGGGCGGGGAGGGGGGTTGAAAGAAGGGAAAGGATGTGTGCACAACCAAATTCTGTAAAGCAATTATCCTTCAGTTAAAAAATAAAAGTAAAAAAGAAGAATCCAAGAAAAAGAAAGGATGTGTGCGACGGGAGTAGTGGGTAGGGAAACGGAATAGACTGTGTGCTCCTAAACTGAAACTGATCTTTTGAAATGTGATCAGGTGCACTGTTCTCCGTGCTTCTCAGGACCTGCAAGATCTCATTCATGGCAGCTTTGCTTCTCTTTGCGTCAGCTCTGTTTACTGCTTCACCAGCATCTCCTGCTGACTTCAGCTTTCATCCGGGCCCCCATGGTCAGCCCAGGGCTGAGCCCACCTCCTAACATAGGGCCTTTCAGTTCTGCTTTCAGACTCAGCCTCTGCTTCCCAGACCACGTTCTTGAGAGATTTGACTGGTAGATCTGTTTCTCTCAAGCCAACCGTACCAGTCAGAGGTTATCCAGTCGCCTATTGAAGTTCTGTCCTTGAGACAGAAACTTAAATTCAATCCACTTAATTATGTTTTGTAGAGGGGAATGAGGGGACTATTTAGAATAGAAAAGCCTACTGGCAAAAAAGATTTTCTTAGAAGGAGATGCGAGTTAGCAAGAGATACCTAGCAGTTCTTGTTTGGTAATACCTTTCTCACTGTGTTTAAGCGATATTTACTACCATGGAAGTAATCTTGGAGAGACGTAGGGTGTGTCCCCACTTACTATGGAAGTTTTGACCCTCAAGGAGCCTCCCTGCACATGTGCAGACAGGGAAGTTTCTCTTGACCTCAGGAGTAGTTATCTTAACTCTACTTCAGCAGAGCTTGGCTTCTGCCTCTAGCTTTGTCCTTAGATTGTCTGGATAAGAACAGAGCTTCAGTTTTACTCAACTTGACAAACACCAGCTGGAGCCCATCTCCCTCATACTTCAGAAGGAAAAATGATGGGACATTCATCTAATAAATATTCTAGGGCCTTCTGTGTGCCCAGCACTGTATTAGACATGGGACAGATATTTCAAATTTAGGAATTAAGGGGAAGACAGAGACAACTTCCTGATGATTTTGACTTTCCTTCTCACCCACAAAGGGGAAAAAAAATTGGGTACCCAATAGCCAATAGAAAAAGCATTGGTAAAATAGACTTTTATGAGTTTCGGGGGACTCTACTTATTATTTACATTTAATAAGGAATAGTAGGAAAATGCTGAATTCTCCTGGCTCACATCAAAGAGAAAAACATGCTTCTTTTTTGTTTTACTTTTATTTATTTTTTATTTTATTGAAGTATAGTTGATTTACAATGTCATCTTAGTTTTAGGTGTATAACACAGTGACTCAGTTATATGTGCTAAAAGTTTGTAAACTACTAATGGTGCATAATCCACTTGGGATCTTTAGGGTAGAGTCAAGGTGGTTCTTGGGTCTATTATTAATGAAATAAATGGTCAGTACTCAGCGGAGGGGGGATGAGAGTCTCAGAGAGCCCCATGCCGCAAGAGCAACACATCAGACTGAGCTTGGTGTGTAAAAATACATGAACCAAATCTGTGGGCTTTAGAGAATATTTACAAATAAATAGAATGTTGCCTTTTTCCTCTAAATAGTACCTTTGTACATAAACATATTTTCACATGTACCAGCTCATTTCTGTCTTGAACCTTATGATCATCCTGATAAGTGCCATTAACCCCATCTTACAAAGGAGGAAACTGGAAATTGACTAGTCAATCCCTGAATGGGTTACAGAGTCTAGTGGCACCACCCACCACCCCACTGGGACACCTTCCATGCCCTCCTATGTTACTGCTCACCCCCTTTTCCACTTTATCAAAATCATATAAAAATTAAGCAATTTTAGCCCTAATCTATATTAAGTTCACACTGATTTTTTCCTGACAGGTAATTAATAAATATAAACTTTGTTTTCACAGAAAAGCAGAATATTTTCAATAGACAATGATAAAATGTTATTAAAATATTCCTATTGTATTACTTTTAGTCTCATAGTGGAAGATTAATCATCAGCCTGAGCTGGTTTTAAGTGATTATTAAGTAACTTAACATTTAGCTTCTTCCAATCTTTTTATCATTCCTTATATTTCCGCTCTTCATGAGTCAGTGCAGGCATGCTCAGTTGTGTCTGACTCTTTGTGACCCCATGGATTGTACTCCTCCAGGCTCTTCTGTTCATGGAATTTCCCAGGCAATAATACTGGAGCGGGTTGCCATTTCCTTTTCCAGGGAGTCTTCCTGACCCAGAGGTCAAATCTGCATCTCCTGCATCTCTGGCATTGGCAGGGAGATTCTGTACCACTGCACCACCAGGGAGGCCTTAGGAGTCAGTATACTAGAGCAAAAGGAGGATGGGACCTAGATATCTCCACACTGTCTGTTCACTCCTGTGTCCCTGGGGCACTGGTGAACTGACGTGCCTCAGTTTCTCTGGATTTAAAATGCCTCAGAAAGTTCTTGTGAAGATCATATGCCAGATTAGACTGAAAGCCTTTAAAGTATATTATTAGGATCTTTAACGCTGGTTATTACTCAGTTGTACCTCTAGTGGGGCAGGGAAACCTCAAAAGGATGGAAGTTTCTCTTGAATTCTTTTCATGAGACATTGCTGGATGACACAGGAGAAAAGAATCATTTCCTACTAAAATGGCCCTGATCACACACTAGGTACAATCATCTTTCAACCACCCTATTAGATGTTTAGTAATTTCCCCACATAGCTTTTGAATAAATTTGTTTCTGAGTTTCAAAGAAAAATACATTTGGTGCTAAAGGGAGCTGGTATGTGCACCCAGCTCTTCCTCAGGGTCTGGGCTTCCTGAGTGGCTGGTTTATTCCTTATTTGAGTGAAGTTAAGTAAATTTACCAGTCGATAATTCGTCAGTGTACTAAATGTACTAAAGAGGGGGATTTCATTACTGGAACATTTTCAGCCATTTGTTTCCTTTCTGAATTCTTTTAGTCCACAGAGAACAGAAAATCTCTTTCCTGCCAATCAATTAAATCCATGGAACAGATTTCAGTAATGATTCAAAGGGTTTTTAATTAAGAAATTATTGCAATCTATTTTGTTTTTAAAGAGGGAGCTATGATCTCCCACCAGCAAAACTGAGAGATGAGAGAATGCCACAGAGGCAGGCACCACATTCAGTTACAGTAGGCAGTCTGGGTTTAAGTGAGAACAGTTTGTCCTTTAAAAGCTCAGTGCTGGTAGGGTATATCCAAATTTTGAGCGGAGGAGGAGGGAGCTCGAAAGAAAGAGCTATCTTCTTGGTGGCTTTTTGTCCTCTGTGAAAGTGAACAAGCATCCAGTATGGAAAGTTAGGAAATGACCTTATGTCAGTTACCCCTGAGCATCCTTCTGGGAAGCTGTGCCTTGCAGATTATCTGTGGATATATTTCATATCCAGCGAGCTTCCTAAACAAGCTCCCAATCTCTCAGGAGTCTTTTCCACAAAATCGAGCTAGCCTATGGTTAGGAAACTCAGAATGATTTTACTATTAGTAGCAGCAAGACAGAATAAAAAGGTAAATCTGCTAAAACAAAACTAAACAATAAAACCAAGAACATAGTACCATCCAAGTTAAATGTAACTTTGCTTCTTTTCTTTTTTTTTTTAAGAGTTTATAATCTTTTCTATCATTGTAGCATCTGATGTTGATTCTGCAGTCTTTCTGAAATATTGCTTCACTCTTGTTGCACTGACTTTCCCTTTCTCTCTTATGACCCTCTGATTGTTCCTCCTCTGCCTTAGCCGAGTTCTTCCCTTCCTTTGCTCCATATCTGTGGGTATAGACTGCAAGTTATAATGCACTTTACATTTTAGGTAGTAACTATATCTCACCTGCATTGAGTTTCTGCAATGTTCCAGACATTGTGCTGCGTACCTTATGTACATTGTCTGTTTTAACCTGATGCTGGGAGGGACTGGGGCAAGAAGAGAAGGGGATGACAAAGGATGAGATGGCTGGATGGCATCACCAACTCAATGGATGTGAGTCTGGGTGAACTCCGGGAATTGGTGATGGACAGGGAGGCCTGGCGTGCTGCAATTCATGGAGTTGCGAAGAGTCAGGCATGACTGAGCGACTGAAATGAACTGAACTGAACTGATGCTATCCAGCAAAGCAGCTCTTCTCACCTCCAGCTTATTGACGAGGAAGTGGAGGTTCAGAGATGACAAGAAATTTGCTCATTGTAAACAAAGGATTTGAAGCTTTGGAGCCAGGGTTTGAAAAGATGACCCTCTGGCTCTTAACCTCCTGCTCATCCTCTGTGTCATGTGCTTGCCCTGCCCCTGGGCTGTGGTCGGGTGGGTAGGATTGACTCCATAGGCCATTGACCTAGGCTCTGTGTATACAGCTATGGGCTTCCCAGGTAGTGTAGGGGTAAAGAATCTGCCTACCAATGCAGGAGACACAGGAGACATGGGTTCAATCCCTGAGATGGGAAGAGCCTCTGGAAGAGGAAATGGCAACCCATTGCAGTATTCTTGCCTGGAGAATCCCAGGGACAGAGGAACCTGGTGGGCTACAGTCTGTGGGGTTGCAAAGAGACTACTGAGCAACTGGGCACTGCACCCTGTGTGTGTGGCTAGGGGCAAGGTAGAGGGCATGAACACGGACTTAACTGAACAGGCGAAAAAATTAAGAGGCAATATCTAAGGTCTATTACTTTTTTTAAGATGGAAAAAAACTTGATGTGTTTATATGCTAAGAGGAAAGCACCAACAGAGCAGAAGGGCAAGTACTGACGATAATAACAGCTGGCACTTATTAACCACAGCCGTGTGCCAGGGGCCAGGTTAAGTGCTTTAGCAGGATTACATCACTAATCTTTCATAACATACTTATAAAGTAGGTACTGTTATTATGATATTTTACAGATGAGAAGAGTGAGACTTTGTCCAAGATCACCCAATGAGGGTGATTTAAACAGAGTAGATCTGATCCACGAGGCTCATGAATGAAGAGGTAGATACCTTCCCTGGTACCGGAGCCAAACCTCTGTTTAAGAAGCACACAGTAAATGCCAAGACATTATTTACATTACTTTGACACTTAATGATGCCCCTCAGGGTAGGTAGATAAATACCTCCATCCCAATCTTCATATTAAAGTGAGAAAACTGAACCTCTGTGGCTAGTGACTTTTTCCAAGTCTTCATCTCTTCTCTTTAAACACACTGTCATGAATGATGATAAATGTAGGGCTCTACATCCTCACTTCATTATCAGTATTTGTTTCCAACAGTTCTCATCCAGGGAAGGGGAATGAGAATTCCTAGCTCAGGAACTGATGTTCTTGGAGCAATAGTTTGGCTGCACTACCCTCTTAAGAAGGTTTGTCTCAACTGTTGGAATAGAGATGCTCCTGGCAATTGTATCCTTGCTTTTGACAGTGGAATTCTTTATTTGAAATATATTTTATTGAGATAACAATGTGGTGTTAATTTTTCCTATACAGCAAAGTGATTCAGTTATATATAGATATATATTCTTTTAATATTCTTTCTATGCGGTTTATCACAGGGTATTGAATATAGTTCACCGTGCTATACAGGAGGACCTTGTTGTTTATCCATTCTATATATAACAGTTTGCTTCTGCTAATCCCAAACTCCCACTCTACCCCTCCTCCTCTCACCTCTGGCAATCAGTCTGTTCACTATGCGTTTAAGTCTCTTTCTGTTTCACAGATAAGTTCATTTGTGTCATATTTTAGATTCCACATATAAGTGATTCTAAGACACTTGTTTTTCACTTTCTGACTTACTTCACTTACTATGATAATCTCTACATCCATCCATCTAGGTTGCGGCAAATGACATTATTTCATTCTCTTCTATGGCTGAGTAGTAGTCCACTGTTTATATGGACCACATCTTCTTTATCTATTCGTCTGTAGATGGAATTCATAATCTACATTTAATGATACAGGTATGGTACTGTTTATAGCACTCATTTCACTCAGTGAGGCAACTGATTTTATTTATTTTCTAAAAATTACAATGCATAGTATATTTCAGTTTAATCATAAAAGGTTTCTGGGAACAATCAATAAAACATTTCAAAAAAACAATTTCCACAAAACATTTCAATAAAACATTTCAACATTTCAAAAAAATGTTGAAAAAGTATAAGAAATGTAATATAAACTTTTGATGAATGAGAAGCTTGGAGAAAGAAAAAGGATCCCAAGTAAAACAGCCTGCATGCTATTAACTTTATATTTAATTGACCAGCAACTAATATCTGAAATGTTTATATTGGTTCCCATTTTCCAAAGCACAATCCCATATATACTTCATTTGGCCTTCACAACAACTGACCTATCAGTTAGGAATATTTTCATCTACGAATAAAAAGGAACAGGGAATAGATGGAGCTTGTTTTTCTCAACAAGAATCTGGGAAGTGGCATTCTGGAACTGGTGTGGAGCCCAACAGTGTCATCAAGGATCCATGCTTCTTTTACCTCCCACGTTACCAGCCTGAAAAAAAATGTTGCCCTCGCACCCTCACAATGTGACAGTGGTTACAGGCATCACATAGTAGTTCAAGGTTGGAAGAAGGAGGAAGGGAAGGAGCAGGTACCAAGGGCATCTTGCTTTCACTCAGTTCAGTTCAGTTCAGTCACTCAGTCATGTCTGACTCTTTGCGACCACATGAATCGCAGCATGTCAGGCCTCTCTGTCCATCACTAACTCCCGGAGTTCACTCAGACTCGCGTCCATCGAGTCAGTGATGCCATCCAGCCATCTCATCCTCTGTCGTCCCCTTCTCCTCCTGCCCCCAACCCCTCCCAGCATCAGAGTCTTTTCCAATGAGTCAACTCTTCACATGAGGTGGCCAAAGTATTGGAGTTTCAGTTTTAGCATCATTCCTTCCAAAGAAATCCCAGGGCTGATCTTCAGAATGGATTGGTTGGATCTCCTTGCAGTCCAAGAGACTCTCAAGAGTCTTCTCCAACACCACAGTTCAAAAGCATCAATTCTTCGGCGCTCAGCCTTCTTCACAGTCCAACTCTCACATCCATACATGACTACTGGAAAAACCATAGCCTTGACTAGACAGACCTTAGTTGGCCAAGTAATGTCTCTGCTTTTCAATATGCTATCTAGGTTGGTCATAACTTTCCTTCCAAGGAGTAAGCATCTTTTACTTTTATGGCTGCACTCACCATCTGCAGTGATTTTGGAGCCCCCAAAAATAAAGTCTGACACTTTCCACTGTTTCCCCATCCATTTCCCATAAAGTGATGGGACTGGATGCCATGATCTTCGTTTTCTGAATGTTGAGCTTTAAGCCAACTTTTTCACTCTCCTCTTTCACTTTCATCAAGAGGCTTATTAGTTCTTCTTCACTTTCTGCCATAAGGGTGGTGTCATCTGCATATCTGAGGTTACTGATATTTCTCCCAGCAATGTTGATTCCAGCCTGTGCTTCTTCCTGCTCAGCGTTTCTCATGATGTACTCTGCATAGAAGTTAAATAAGCAGGGTGACAATATACAGCTTTGACGTACTCCTTATCCTATTTGGAAAGAAAAGCATAAAACTTTCTCACTGGCCTTAATTGGCCATAACTCTGTCACTCAACCGTCCCAGCTGCAAAGTGAAAGTGAAAGTCACTGAGTTGTGTCTGACTCTTTGCAGCCCCATGGACTGTATAGTCCATGGAATTCTCCAGGCCAGAATACTGGAGTGGGTAACCTATCCCTTCTCCAGGGGATCTTCCTGACCCAGGAATTGAACCAGGGTGTCCAGCATTGCAGGCAGATTCTTTACCAACTGAGCTACTAGGGAAGCCCTAGCTGCAAAGGAGAGTGGGAAATCAGTTATTTAGCTTTTCTAGCTCATCTCCAGTGAAGGTGAGCAAGAGTGAAGCATTTTGACAAGAAAGTCTGATCAGCCAACCAATAGTGTGGGCCACATAGTATTCTGTACAGATGCGAAAGCTAGCATGCGTGCTTATCACTCAAGCTGGGGCACAAACTTAGATGGTCTGGTCTCAGCACCTAATTTCCACTGTTCTCCTCAGTCTCTCTAAATTTCTCTTAGGAAGAAGGCAATACTTAAAAGTGTAGAGCAACAGGGATATATTCTAAACATCGAATTCAAACCAGTAGCTTTATATCAATATAGTATATGATACATTTATCATTGTTGCTTAATAGACATCATTATTATTCTCTTTTTATAAATGTGTGTAATAACTAAGGTTTAAAGATATTGATTGAAGGATTGTTTATAATGGCAAAACACTAGGGGGAATTCCTTAATTTTCTTTTTAAAATTTTTTATTTAATTATTTTTTAAAATTTTTCATTGGAGGATAATTACTTTACAATGTTGCGTTGGTTTTTGCTGTACAACAATGCAAATGAGCCATAAGTATATACAGCCCTTCCCTCTTGAGCCTCCTTCCCACCTGCCCCATCCCCCCTCTAGGTTGTCACGGAGTGCCAGGCTGAGCTCCCCGTGTTATATAGCAGCTTCCCACTAGCCATCTACTTTACACATGGTAGTGTATATATTGTCAACACTATTCTCTCAATTTGTCGCACCTTCTCCTCCCCTCACAGTGTTCACAAGTCTATTCTCTATGTCTGCATCTTAATTTTCAACGAGGGGGTTGATTGAAAAAATCATATACCATAAAGTAGAACGTCAGGAATAAAGTTTCAAAAGAATATTAATATTTAAACAATATCTTATTATATGAAAATTGAATTATAACATTGTATATATTATATGATGCTAAGTTTATAAACCTATGTTTTATATATAAAAGCTAGACATATACCAAAATGTTCATAGTGATTATATTTAGGTGATGAGATTATATGATACTTTGGTTTTCATTTTTGTATTATTTTGCAATATAATTTAATTTTTAAAAGCCAGGCTATTGAATGTGAATCACTATGTTGTACACCTGAAACTTATATAATATTGTAAATCAAGTATTCCTCAATTCTAAAAATATTCTAGACTTAAAAAAATAAAAGCCAGCCTATTGAAGTATCATTTACACACAGAAAAATTTACCTTTTTTATGTGTGTGAGTTTTAACAAGTCAACTGGCATGAATGCTTTTGAGATCATCCATGTTGCTTGATGTATCAGCAGTTCATTCCTTTTTATTATTGAGTAATATTCCACAGTCCAGATGCACCATTATATGTTTATCCTTTTACCACCTGGTAGACACTTGTTTGGAGAAGGCACTGGCAACCCACTCCAGTACTCTTGCCTGCAAAATCCCATGGATGGAGGAGCCTGGTAGGCTGTAGGCCATGGAATCGCTAAGAGTCGGACACAACTGAGCGACTTCACTTTCACTTTTCACTTTCATGCATTGGAGAAGGAAATGGCAACCCACTCCAGTGTTCTTGCCTGGAGAATCCCAAGGATGGGGGAGCCTGATGGGCTGCCGTCTATGGGGTCGCACAGGGTCGGACACGACTGAAACGACTTAGCAGCAGCAGCAGCAGCAGCAGCAGCAGCAGCAGCAGCAGCAGACACTTGGGTTGTTTTCAATCTTGAACTAATAGTAATGTATTAATTTACAAAGACTGCCATAACAAAAGTACCACAGACTGTGTGGCTTAAACAGCAAAAGTGTATTGTTTAACACTGAAAGAATGACAAAAGAAAAAGAAATACACCAACTCAAGGAAATGAAAGGAAGCTTGAGTTTGTTTCCTGAGAAGACTTCTGAGGAATCGAAACTGTCTTTCACTCTGTACAGATTTGAGGGTTGAATTGATACTACCTGAGTGGTCCAGAAACCCCGCAAAGTGAGAAATAAGGCAAAAATGGATTCCTCACAATATTCTTAGAATGCTTGGCAGAAATGTAAAACCAGAAAGCAATTTCTATGGGGTTCCCACAAGAAAAAATATCCCTCCTAAAGATAGTTTACCCATCAGTTCTCAGTTCAGTCGCTCAGTCGTGTCCAACTCTTTGTGATCCCATAGACTGAAGCACGCCAGGCTTCCCTGTTTGTCACCAACTCCCGGAGCCTACTCAAACTCACATAGGCAGAGCCCACTAGGTCCACTGCAGATGCCTGTCAGGTTGTGTGTTGCACACAGCAGGGGCACATGCGCAGTGATGAGAATGAAGCTCTCAGAGCTGTGTGTTGTGGTGGCCCTAGAAATTATCTATCGTCAGCAAGAACCAGCAGGCACTGCAACTGGGGGAAGAAAGCCCAAGAACTTCATACTATTGTTTTAACAAAATATGACTTAACTAAAAATATGTCCTAAAAAAACAGGTATTGTAAAAATAATTGAAAACTCAAAAGACTGGAGATCTTAAGAAAATACTAAGTTTTTACTTTTTCAGAAAAGAAGAGGCAGATTTGAAAAATAAACATAACCTCTAAAAAATTACAAATACGGTCAAACTAAAACCTGAAATATATAGGTTAAATAGCAATCAGACATAGATGAAGAGAAAGCTGATGAGCTGGAAAGCAAATTGGAAGATATTCCAAGGTGGGCACCACAGAGAAATAAAGAGATAGAAAATGAAAGTGAAAGTCTGTCAGTTGTGTCTGACTCTTTGCGACCCCATGGACTACACAGTCCATGGAATTCTCCAGGCCGGAATATTGGAGTGGGTAGTCTTTCCCTTTCTAGGAGATCTTCCCAACCCAGGGATCAAACCCAGGTCTCCTGCATTACACGCAGATTCTTTACCAGAAGCCACAATGGAAACCCCAAAATACTAGAGTGGACAGCCTACCCCTTCTCTACCAGATCTTCCCAACCTGGAAATTGAACTGGTATCTCCAGATGTGGCTTCTTAGCAGTTTTTTCATGATAGAGACTATTATAAGGCAATAATTTCCTTAGTTTTCTTTATTTGGGGAACTAAAAAAAGAAAATAACCTAGAGAAAATGTTTCCCAAAGAAATATGGACTAAGAATATCAGATTGCAACCCCATGAAAAGGCCTTTTATTAGAGAATTAGAATTAATAGCATGGTGATTTTTCTTTACATGTAGTTCCTGCATCTTAATTTTTTATTTATTAAATTTTTATTTTGTATTGGAGTATAGCTGATGAATGGGCTTCCCAGGTAACTGAGCTATAAAAATCTGCCTGAAATGCAGCAGACCTGGGTTAGGAAGATCCCCTGGAGGAGGGCATGGCAACCCACTCCAGTATTCTTGCCTAGAGAATCTCCATGGACAGAGGAGCCTGGCAGGCTTCAGTCCATGAGGTCGCAGAGTTGGACATGACTGAGCGACTAAGCACAGCACACAGCTGATGAACAATGTTATGATGGTTTCAGATGGCCAGCAAAGGAACTCAGCCATACATATTCAGATTAAATGAAGAATATAGTTGCTGTGAATATAGTTGCTATAATTAGGACAGACAGAATTTATGTTTAGGCATTTGATATCCAAACTCTAAATGGAAAAAGTTAAAAAAAATTTATGGGAGAATGGGAGAAATGGTAGTTAAGTGATGATCTTTAATGCTTGGGTTTAATGTGAGAAGAGAGCCTAACTTGTACCCTGGTGAATAAACTTTGTCTTACTCCAAATATTTATTTATATTAAGCAAAATAGTTACAGGGAAATGGGAAAGTTATGCTCATATTTGTACTTTTTGTTATTAAATCACCCTGATTATTACAGTCACATCTGGAGCAAGTTTATGATTAGCGACCCCTGCCAAACACTGGGATCCAATGTTTACTTGGCAATATCAACTATAGCAGAATGCCAAGAAGGAAGTCATCAATCTTTTCAGAACTGACTTGTATTTTCAGTTATTACAGTACAACAAGTATCTGATCACAATTTCCTTCATACATAATATAAACTACTGATGGTTGGACCAAGGCAGGAGATACTTAGGATGGGGGCTTTTAGTAAGAAACAACATATTTACAGACATAGGACTGGGCTGCTTTTGGAAGTCATCNAACTGACTTGTATTTTCAGTTATTACAGTACAACAAGTATCTGATCACAATTTCCTTCATACATAATATAAACTACTGATGGTTGGACCAAGGCAGGAGATACTTAGGATGGGGGCTTTTAGTAAGAAACAACATATTTACAGACATAGGACTGGGCTGCTTTTGGAAGTCATCAAGCAACGATGGCCTTCAACCAAGCTTTCTTGGAAACTAAGGAAGGAAGAAATCATTCCAAATCTTAAAAGTAGGTTGGTAAAAATGTTAACAACGTGCTTCTGGAAAAGCTATTTTCTCTCCCCGTCACCTCCCCTCTTAAAGTAGGGCATACTGTTCAGAATTCAAATCTGCTGGCCAAGTTTCTAGGATAAACAAGACTTTGTGGTGCTAGAATGAGCCCTGTCTTGAAAGCTGACTTAGTTTGGAAACAGGGGTAAAGGGAGAGGAAAAGGAGTTCTTAAATGAAAAGGGATATGGAATTTAAAATTAATAATACCTGGATTTCATCCCTGGCACCAGTATTTCTCCAGGCGATTTTGGACATGTGTTATAAAATCTGAGTCAAGTTGGCTAAGCCCAGACCTGGCTGTAGATCTGAAGAAATCTCAGGTTGAAAGCCATCAAGAAGTGGAACTAGGGCTGAGGGTATAGAGAAGAGTTTTAGACAAGAACATAAGCTTTTGGGGAAAGTAGGATAATATATTCTTTGGGGAAAGCAGGAAAATATATTCTTTTGGGGAAATGTAGTCTCTTTAGGAAAGGCATAGGAAAACTTACACTACTTAAGATACAGAATAAGAAAAATGTTCCATTTAATAAATCAGATAGACGAGAAGGAGGTTAAGTCCCAGCAATGAAAGAGAAGAAAGAAAACGACTGGCATTTTTTGTTGTTGCTGTTGTTGGCTAATATTTGCTTGAAATAGAGGATTTTAAAACTTTTCTTTTAATTCTGCCTTTACAATGATGAAAAGGCCCCTTGATTCAATAGAAGATAAACAATAAGCATTTAATCATAAAAAAAGTTAAAAGGTTCAGTTTAGTGCTTGTCAGTAAAATTGAAGGTTAAAAGGAAAAAGTTACAAAACCGTGATATTTTCACCAGCTTTGTTCATGGAGCTACTGTTTTTTAATTAACAAAATTATATTTTTTATTATAATTTTAAATAATTTTTATAATAATATTTTTATAATAATCTACTTTTTGGCAACCTCTAGGGTTAGAACTGGACATGGAACAACAGACTAGTTTCAAATAGGTAAAGGAGTATGTCAAGGCTGTATATTGTCACCCTGCTTATTTAACTTCTAGGCAGAGTACATCATGAGAAACGGTGGGCTGGAAGAANTTACAACATTTAACTTTTGTTACATCTATAAACGTGAACATTGCTTACAAAGCAATTGTTAATTGAGAAGAATCTTGCAAATATCGATGGAAAGGTTATACACATCTTTCAGCATGATGATCTGGTACTGTGCAGAGGCTCCCTGACCACCAGCCTGATCCCTACCTTGATGCAATAAATTCAAGTCCTTATGCCATTAAAATAACAGTATGAAATATCCTTATCAGTGTTTAACTCTATATACAATAGTGAATTGGCAAGTATCTAGTTTCAAATTAGACCCTTGGAATATGGCAAAATCAAGGCTGGTTATCTTTGCCTCAAACATAATTATTAAAAGCAACATTTTGTTGGAAGGGAGGGAGATAATTGGACATTCTCAGTGCTCCAATTTGAAGTGATACTTGCCTCTTAATTTCTTGAAAAAGAAGCTGTGAAAGTTATATACATGAATTTCATTTAAATTATGCAGCAACCTTTTATTATTATTGTCCCAGATTTTGTTTAATGAAGATCTGTCATCAAATCAAGTACGGTATTTCACAACTATAAGAACTGCAAGAGAAAAAAATGGAAAAGAAACATCAAAATCAGATTCATATGTTATGTGAGAAACAATATTCCTAAACGTAGTTTCCATTGTGAAAAGAGGTAATGGGGACAATTTTCATTTGAAATGATAACACATGGGAATGGAGAAGCAAAAATGAGACAACCTAAATGTCTAATATTAGCATTTTGATCTAATAGATAAATACAAAATCATAGTATAAAGAGGTTAAAATATTTTTAAATATTTAATAACATGGAAAAATATTTAGAAAATATTTATTAAAAAGTATACATATGATCTTACTTTTTGAAAAACATGTTTATATATTATTAATAGGAAAAGATTTGAAGTATATCCAATAGTTATATTAATAGTAGCTATCTGTGTGCTAAGAGAATAGCTGGATTTTATTTTTTTCTTTATGCCATTCAACATACCACTGGTTGATTCTTGGTACAGGCAGAGGTTATGTTCTATAAAGTCACCACAAACACTGAAAGAGAGGATACTGAACCACTGCTCTGAGGGCAAACATAGGCTTAAATTCCTGCCAGCCTCTGGCTACAATGTTTTTGACAAAAAACAGTACATAACCTTGTTTTATAAGTTGCTGGGTAGAGACACCTTATTTACTATACAGTGTTGACTCATTAGCCCTGAACTCACAGCCAACAGGACTGTCACTTATGCCTGAACGAAGCTTATCTAACACATACATTTCCTCCACAAGGCACATTACAGCCTTGTACTCAGCAACACTAGACAGCACTGGAGCACCTGTACACCTGGGGGCCATTTGAAACAGCAAGACCATTAACAAGATTGACAGAAATGTGACCAATGTGGCACTGAACAGACTCTGAAGGACACCTGTTTACTTCATGAGGTGGGACTGAGGCAGAGTACGACTTTGGCCATCAGCTGGGACATGCACATCAAGAGATCCAAAGTTTTCACCTTTCTGACTGCATCTGCCAATGACTCCAAAAGCACTGGGGTAAATGGTCAATGCTAACTAGTAGATGAATTCACAAACACAGAATCCACAAATAATGGGGACTGACTCTGGCTTTGAAACAAAACTTTTTTTTTCTGTTTAAAAGTAGTATCTCCATGGAATTTTTCAAATGGTTATTCTGAGATACTGTCCAGATCTTTATAAAATCCCTGTAAACACAGAGCAAGAATTTTGGAAGAAAAGGAGATATTAAAAATGATCTGACCCGAAAAGGACAAATATATGATATAACTTATATGTGGAATCTAAAAAGTAATACAAATGAATCTACATACAAAACAGAACCAGACTTACAGTCATAGAAAACAAACTTCTGGTTACCAAAGAGGGAAGAGAGGGGGAAAGGACAGATTAGGAAATGAGATTAACAGATACAAGCTACTATAAATAAAATAGATAAGCAACAAGGACCTACTATACAGCATAGGGAACTATGTTTAATATCTTGTAATAACCTACAGTGGAAAATAATCTGAAAAAATATATAACTGAATCACTTTGTCATACACCCGAAATTAACACAATAATATAAACCAACTACACTAAAAAAATTTTTTTAATGATCTGACTTTAAAAAGGATATTAAGGGGAAAAAAAGGAAGGGCAAGAGTTATACTTCAATGATGGAAATGAAGCTCAAATCCAAAACAAAAATTATCATCTAGAGAATTTATCTGGATTTTCTTCAAACACAAAAATTGTCATCCAGAGAATTTATCTGGATTTTCTCAAACACGGTATTATGAAATGAAGCTGCCATACCTAAAAGTTAATAATAAATAGAAAATGAGTATTATGGTCTTGAGTGTAACAGTAGCCATATATGGCCTCAAACAAATCACGCAGCCCTGTCATTCTTGTTGAGAATCTGATGAAAGATAAAGACTCTCACTATAAAAACGTACATATGGGGACTTCCCTGGTGGTCCAGCGGCTAAGACTCTGTGCTCCCAATGCAGGGGACCCAGGTTCATTCCCTGCTCAGGGAACTAGATCCCACATGCTGAAACTAATAAGAGTTTCCGTGCTGCAACTAAGACCTGGTACAGCCAAAATAAATAAATATTTATTTTAAAAAAATCCATACATATGCATACTTATGTAAAATTGTATATACAACTTATATGCATTTTCAGAGCTACAGATTCTAGGTTAAGAGCTCCTGTCTGGAGCCATAAATCATTACTTAACCCTGACATCAATCATATGAGGTCAGCTGAAAATAAATTAAAAAGGAAATTTTTAAAAACTTCAAATGATACTCCTCTAAATTAATAAACCAGTAAATACTTACTGATAATCACTAACAAAAGGATAGCAGCAACCAAAGCCATGATGGCTTTTATCTACAACACACAAAAAGCAGAAAAGATTGTTTCACGACTTTATTCTATTGTTCGATTTACCACATTACACTAACTCATCAACAGACAATCTCCTTCTATGAAAGGTTTCCAATTTTTTTTTTCATATAAACATGACTATTGGCATCTTTCTGTAATAATCAGAGTCCCTCAAATTTGAGGGGTTATGCTTGTGTAGATTTTACTGTTCAAGGCTACAGAATAAACAGTAATAATCAAAGCCTTAACGGGCCTGGTCTTTTTGTCTCTGATTTCACACATATTTCTAATGTAAGGCTAGGAAAAGAATAATCTTTTAGCAACTCTGTCCAAAAATGTCAGGATATTATGAATACCATTGACATCCAATACAGATGGTTCAATATCCATAGTATAAGGCAGCATTTCTTATAGAAATTATTCTCAAATATATTAGAATTCTGTTAGTCTGTGCTCCCCTTGTTTTCTTAGAAATTTTATCTCCATTTTGAGGAATATAGTTTAAACTTTTCATGAATAAACCTAATTTAATAAATAACTTGCCTAAGAGCCTTCTGTGTGTCAGTTTCACAGATAGGAGAAATCTCAAGATTAGTCCTTAGCTACTTAATGTTTTAGGTCCACATCATCTCTCTCTATAAAAGTGTCACATTCCTTATCATAAAATGCATTAATTATAAATTTGATTTAAATTCCAATGAAAGTGTTGTTATCTTCAATTTTCACAGATAACTGATTAAAGATGGTTCATTCAGAAAAAAGGTACCCAGTTGTTATAAACACATGAAACATTCTGGTGGTATCACAAATAGTAACTAGAAGTAGCTAATGAAATGTTTCTAAGATAAAAATACTGCTGAGATTTTAGTGGCATTATATTCACAACAAGAACAAAGTGACCAAGAGAATACACGGAAGCTTTGCAATTTGAATAGCAGAGACCTATCATATGATAACCAAAAACGTAGCCAGAGACTCAGATCAAATGAATATAGGCACATTTTCAACAGGTGTCTGGGTCCACATTACACTATAAAGTACTTTAGTGACAAAAGTGATCCAGCGACTATATGGAAGCTTTGGATTTTTTTTTTAAACCCGAAAACATTTCTAAAGTAATTTTGAATTTTACAATAGCTTTTCAAATTTACCAGAAATACATATTTATTTGCCCTATTAATTTGTGCTAAGGCTTAACATTTAGAAGATTTTAATGGAAATATCAGTAAGTAACAATTTAAAAACACCAAAATAAACAGTTTCTAACATTGGCCAGGAAATGTTTACAACCAAAAATGGCAGTATTCACACGTGTCCAAAGTGCACTTCTTCCAAACGACATGAACAAAAATCTGTTTCTCATTAAACATGTTCACTTATTTATGTTAAAAGTCAGGTTTATTGAGATATACTTTACATACAATAAAACTCACCCTTTTGAAGTTCATTGTGATGCATTTTGACATCTAGTTGTCAATCGCAGTTGAACGTAAGACTCTCATCACTCAGAAAGTGCCCTCATACCCTGCTGTAGTCAATCTCTACTCCTCGACCCTTAGCCAGTGGCAACCTCTAATCTCTTTTCCACCCTTATAGCCCTTTTCTTAGTCCTTCCTAAATAATAATTCTGAAGTTAAACCAGAAAATGGCAGTGATGTAGAGACTATTAAAAAATACTCTAATTTTTCCCCCCTAAAAGCATGCTATTTCTTTGATCTGGACCCCATAAAGTACAAAATGAAAATCTTTAGCTATGGTTAAAAAAAGCTACACAAAATGTACATTATCATTTTGTTAATGGCCATGTGAGTGAGTCATGTGTATGTATGAGGAGAGGAGGTTAATGGCTCATTGACCTTTTGTTCCACCAAACTAATTTCCAGAACAGAACATTTGTATAGAGATAGAAAATTTACTCATTTAAAAAACCCAGAAAATTTAAATTCTAGACAAGAGGAGCAATGAAACTTGTATCTTCCCCTAAGTTCTATTTCTGAAAATAAGAGGATTCAACAGGTACACAGACAAAAAGAAGTAAATCTAACAAAACTCTTGGAAGAAATCCTCAGCATATGTCAACATCATGTTTTGAAAGTTATTCCTAAACTGGAAAATGAGAGACTTTAAAATGATACAAAGTATCTGGAGGAAAAAGATGAGATGTGCTCATATGACATGAAATTTTCTATAAAATCTTAAGAGAAACATTTTTCTGCTTGATAAGCAGTAGCTATACTTGATTTAAGAAGTAAATTAATTTCCATAAAATGTTTTACAGGAATATATCAACATATAATGATTCCTAATTTTTTCCTTGTAAAATGTTTTACTTCTTATTCCTCTTATCCAAATACAACCAGGCCTGATCTTGCCAAGCTTCTGAGATTAGGCAGATGGGTTCAGGGTTGTACGGCAGAAGACTCTCTAGAATAATGAGGGACAGTGGGATTTTTTTTAGCCCCTCTATTTGCCATATGAATTCTGACACATTCAATTGCTTTTATTTTTTTCCTCCTTTCAAACAGAAAATTGTATTTTTCACTAGCTTGCATTCTGTTTTCTAAACATCTGTATGTAATGGTATAGGTTGCTCCAAAAAGATACTAATAATAAATTATAAGCTAATATTTCTTATCAGTCTAGAGGAAGCTAAATTATTAATAAAATGTGGTTTACTCTCTACAAAGAAACCCATGAAAACATCCTTTCGGGCACTGCTTGATTCCTTCAGTTATTTCTAACCCAAAAGATATTAATTCTACAAATATTCAGAGTTCCACTGTGTCTCAGGCTCAGAATATGTAATAATGAGCAAGAGAGTTGTAGCCCCTGTCCTTACAGAGCTTATAATCTAGAGGCCCTTTTTCCTTTATGTCTTTGACCACCACTGGATATGCTGGCCAACCTATCCAATCTTCTGATTTACTTACTTTGCATCCGCGCCACCACATTTGCCTTCGAAGTTGTTTGGATCTGTTGCTAAAAGCAGTTGCATTATCCGATAAGCTTTCTATATCACATAGAGGATGGAGAGAAGGATTAAACGACATAACAGGTTTCTTTTATCTAGTCATACAAAGACAAGAAAATATTAATTTCAACTTCTTCAAATTTATTCCCGTTTAAGCATGAAAACAACATCTTTCCTTTCCTCCACCCACAAACTCTGGCATTCTGTATTTTTAAAAAAAAAAAAAAGGAAAAAAGTGGCTGTGGCTGCAGGTCAGTTTGCTCAATCCACTTTTATGATAAGAGGAAGAAAAGTCTTCTAGAGCCTCAGTGCTTTCAATAAACTTATGAATTCTGTTAGAAAATACTCTTTAAAACCTCAAAGACCTGGCACAACTACAGAAAAAATCTACAAGAGGAGAAGGCAGATTCTTAGATGATATCAAAAGTGATTCTGAAGCAAAACAGTACAAATTTTAAAAGTGGTTGAATAATTTTGTTAAACAAGTCTGTCAAGCATTAATCAGAGAGTCATTCAGCCATTCATCATTTAAACAATATGTGAGTACCTAGTAAGTGCCAGGAACTGTTACAAGAATAGAGACTAACATCTGTCAATAAAGAAAGGTTACTAAGTCACCAGACAAAGCATGAGATAAAAACGCTGGATAACTTTGAAATAAGTTTGAATAGAAGTGATTAGGCCTATTTTCCACAAGATCAGGAGAGATACAAAGTACACAACATAACAGGACAAAAGAAAAAAATACTCTAATTCTTCAATAATGAATTTTTAATTTTTCCGTTCTCAACCAATCAGTTAAAGCAATACAACAACAATAAGATGTTTCAAACTAAAGGGAGCTAATATATACAACTTAACAATGAAGTTTCAAACAATCCAATTGAAAAATGGACAGAAGACCTAAGTAGAAATCTGACTTGTGGTTGCCTAGGGTGGGCAGTGGGTTGGAGGCAGTGGGAAAGGATGGATTGGGAGCTTGGGATTAGCAGATACAAAACATTATATTTAAGATGAATAAACAACAAGGTCCTAGTGTGTAGCACAGCAAGCTATAATCAATATCCTGGAATAAACCATAACGGAAAAGAATTTGAAAAAGTATATATATGTGTGTATATATAAATGCTGTACAGTAGAAATTAACACATAAATCAACTATACTTGAATAAAATAATTTTTTTAAAAAGTAAAGGAAGTGAAAGTTAAAACATTAAAACCATAAATACCATTTTTCCTAAGACAAGATTTCTAAACTTTGGCTAAAAAAATGGGAGAAGTACAGTATCAAAATACAGATTAAGAATTTCAAGAAATATATGAGGTATTTGTACCTGATTTGTCCTGTAGTTCATCTAGTCTCTCCCCTCTTTCTATTACCTTTGTAATATTTTCTTGCATGACATCAATGACTTCATCCACCTGATTCTGAACACTAGTTTAAAAAAAAGATTAAAAAATAATGTATTCTTGAGAATTTTACAATTTTTGAAAATTTCATTAGACACTGTAGAAAATAACAAGTTCTCAGAATCATTCAAGTCTAAAGTTTTTAAGTTTAAGGCTTGTAGCAACATTCCTTCCATTTGTGGGCTTGAGTACTCACAAAATTAAAAGACAACATAATATAAATAAAAGTAATCTTTAACTTAAAGATATTTTATTCTTAGTTTGGTTTCTGCAAATTAAATGCATTGTCAGAAAGCTCAGTAACTGCCTATTTGGTTCATTTTTGTAGCCCCAGTACCTGTTACATAGCTTGGGATGGAGTATGCACTTAAAGACTTAACAGTTCCATAAGTGAACAATTTAGGTATAAATCCTGCCAAGCACATCCAGCTACTTGAGAAAGAGATACAAGGCAGTGAATGTAGAGATCTGCATTTAACTATAATGGAAGCAGAGCTATTGTTCATCAAGGACCAATCTTGAAATTTCTAGGTAGTTATCTTCCATCAGATGTGAGAGACAATAGCCGAAATAAGGCGCAGCAGGGTGGAAATGGACAAAATGTACAGCAGCTCCTACACATGATCAGATATTCTTTATATCAATATACCTACACTACATGTGATTTTAAAACAAAACCAACGTAACTGAAGGAATCATTATGATCCTAGAATTCCTATAAGCAAAAGATTCCATGGATATAAACAGATAATTGGAATAGAACTCGTAAAATTCCAGATTAATTCTTACTAGATGATCATAAACCTAGGGGTATTATCTCTACAGTATGACATACATGTAATCTCTATGGCTAACAGACACTACCCAACATTTAATTTTTCTATCAAGTGACAAATAAATTACTGTTATGCTCTCCTTCAGGTAATACTTTCCACTGGTATAACCTTCTTAGTCCAGCTACTGTATAACTTTCATCCAATACATTCAATACAATACACATTCAATTAGGATGATGGGAAATCTCATGACTGTGCTTCTGTATGTCAAGATATTTTCATGCCCAGAACACAACTTTTATAGAAAAAACTTACATACTTATTTACTTTAATAAAAAGGACTTAAAAAAGTAAAAACATATTTCCCATGATCTTTTATATTTCATAGCCATTACAATACTTTGATTTATATTTGTATTTTATGTTGGTCCTATCTTCACTATTATGCCATAAATGCAGTAAAAACAGAAATTGTCACACTCACTCATCTGTTTCCCAGGTCATGTGAAATGGGCCTGGTAGAAAATAGGCATTCAACAAATATTTTCTGATCTGAATTATGTATTTCATTTATTCAAAACTACTTACTAAGGATTTATTATTATGCTGTTCATTGTGGACACCCATGTGAATGTTTTGAGCCTGATCCTCAGCAAGATCACAGTCTAGTGGGGAACACTGGTAGCTAGGATTATACTACCATATGTTAAGTGCAATAATGGAAAGAAGTCCATGGTATCTGTCATGCAGCCTAAATCAATCCAGCCTGGACCAGAGATGCCATCAACATTCTGGTGCTAAGTTTTAAGGCGTAAGAGTGAATTGGGCATAGTTAAAAAATGAAAAAGGTGATGGATGGTGGGAAATTTCTAGGCTAAAGGAATAAGACGAGGGGATATTTCAGGAACCAATGATTAACTGGATATGGGTGAAAGAGTTAGGACAAGAAAAAGGTAGAGAACTTCTAGATTTATAAACTGAGCAACTGAGTAGATATAGATGATGGTCATTAACTGGAAAAGAAAATTAAGGACTCGAAAAGCAAGTTTTTGAAGGAAGGGGTGGAGATTTATCTCATTTCCAGTTAAAGAGTCATGCGGTAGAAGAAAGGACACAAGAGAGAACCTACCCTGGAAAATATAAAGGCATGCAGAGAGAAGACATTTTAACATTGTTTTTAATCCTCCTTGGAGTCTGACAGCACTTGAGCTCCTGAAATGTCTCTAATTATCACCACTATAGGAAAGCTGTATGGTATAGTGTACAGAGACCAGGCTCTGGATACAAACAGATCTGCATTTGCAATTCAGTGTCATCACTTACTATGTATGTGGCTTTGCAAGTCATTTTGCAAGCCTCTTTGAGCCTCGTATTTTCTCACCTTTAAAATGAAGATGATAATCTTTCCCTTATGAGAATTATGTGACAGTGTTTTTTAAACACTTAGCATGGTTCCTAATGTTTAGTGTGTGTTTAATGTCAGTGTTCTTCCATTAAGAAAACAAAAAAAGTTCATGTTCTGCTACATACACTCATCTCTTATTTTATAAAGAAAATATTTATTTGCATAGTTAACACCCCATCTTGTGGCCTCTGAAGGTACTGTTGACAAAAAAAGTTTAAAAGGTCTGTTGTATTGCAGTTTTATATTTTTGCTGTTCATCATGGAACATTCTTTCGGGACCTTATTAAATTAAAACAGTTTAGACCAAGGCTATATATAGTTAGGAGATTTCCTACCCATGGAAGAGAATGTCTACAAGTCACTAAAGTGGCATTTATAATGCTATTATTTAACTTAAAAGCAAAGGAAACATTCTAAAGAGAACCATAAATCTTTATATAGGCATGTGAATATTTAAGATCTTTCCGAAAAATCTTCCCTAAAAAGTTAACACTGGAATACTAACAAACCCATTAAAAGGACCTACTGTATAGCACAAGGAACTATATGCAATATCTTATAATAAGCTACAGTGGAAAAGAATATGAAAAATATACACACTTTTTCAGATTATATATATATATATATATATATATATATATATATATAAAACTGAATCACTCTGCTATATACCTGAAACTAAACACTGTAAAACAACTATACTTCAATAAAGGAGAAAAAGGGACACTGGGCATGTTTTGTGAAATTAATGTTATCGGTATGTCAATCAAATTTGAACAAAGCAACAATGCTATGGACTCACACCTTGTATGGAAATGTTACATATTAAGTGGTAATAACACACCTTAAAGAAACTCACCAGTGCTAGCAATTTTAGTTACTATTCATAAACAAATGCCAGGTATTTGTCCTTGGGCAAGTGGTGTGGCATGTTATGCTCTGCCATTTTGGACACACGTTTGAGTCATGCCTTGGTTAGATAAGTATTCATGGGGTTGTGCCAATAAGGTTTAAATTGTGTGGTTTGATGACTGATCACCTTCTAAGTGAATCTGATAAGCCTTCAGCTCTAGAGCGTCCCTTACTGTTCTAAAATTCTGTGATCAAAGTTATTGTGATAATTTACTATGCACATATCCATATTCACATGTATGCGTGCTTGGCACTTACTAATATAGACATAGTCTGCAATGCCCACTATGTACAGCCAACACTGGTTTAGGAGTTCAGCCGGGAAGTCATACTGAGAAGATTCACTGGGCCATATTCAGTACCAGGCTCAGTCTGGGGAAAGATGTCAGACAGGAAATGAAGCATATTGGCAGGGAAAAAACAGATGTGTCATCAGTGGAGACCTCTTCTCCAATGGCAGGTGAGGTATGTATATCGGTGGACAGAGGAGTCACTCCAGCTCAAAGAAGGAAAACCTCTTGCCATGGCACCCTTGCAACCGTGAATGTGCTGTGGTACTTCCGGAACACGAGAGGGTGAGTGACTTGTGAGGTGGTCTTACTCATCTCTCCATCTCCCTCTGGAGACTGTCATGAGACAGTCTAATGATACATGAAGCTTTCTGCAGGATATATCTGCAGATTATAAACCCCTATAAACCTGGGCTAGAACTGGCTCCTTTGTAACAGAGTATCTCACAACTCAGACTGCAGCTTCCTATAATCATTTTTGGTGTATAGGACAAGAACCTAGGGAACTGGCACCTTTGGCTACTCTTCCTTTGACAACCTATGTGAGTAATAAACTGTCTGGATCTAAGTGGCTCAATGTATCTTGACTGTTGAAACAGACCCTTGAAGCAGCAGAGACTCTTTTCTGCTGGCCTCCAAGGAGCAAGCACTGTGGGTTCCACAGCTGCAAGGAAATGAATCCTATCAACAACTACCTGAACTTGGTCAGGACTTCAGATGAGATCAAAGCCCGGGCGATGCCCTGATTCAGCCTTGTGAGATCCTGCACAGAGGGCCCACCTAAACAGTGACTGAATCCCTGACCCACAGAAAATGTGGGTTGATGAATGTGTGCTGTTTCAGGCTGCTAGGTTCAAGGTAACTTGTTATGTAGCAAGAAAAGATGAAAACATCCCATTTAGTATACTAATCTGTTGGTACCTTGATTCTGTATTTCAGAATCCATTAACTAGGATTAGTGTGGGCCTATTTCTTCACTCCAACGGCTATGTGACTAAAACCCAAGTATCTCATCAATAACTTGACACCATACTATAGCACCCTTCTCACTATGTGCCATCTACATCACCAGACTTAGGGGAGCAACTACCCCTCCTTAGATCTTGAACCTGGGCCATTCTGTTTATTTTCCAGTTTATCTTTTGTAGTGTGGTAATTTTCCAGGGCTATTTCACTTCTCCAGTTATTCCTTCTCCCTTCTTGTCTGGACTCATGTACTTCTTACATTAAATAGATTCACTATAGCATTACCCACCATCTACCACCAATAATATATATAGAAAAGCTTTAAACTGAAAATGAATGAGCCATAAAACTTAGATCAGGGCTTCCCTGGTGTCTTAGTGGTAAAGAATTCACCTGCCAGTGCAGGAGACATGGGTTCTATCCCTGATCTGGGAAGATCCCATATGCCTCGGAGCAACTACACCCACGCACCTTGAGAGAAGCCACCATGATAGAAACCTGCACATCAAACTAGAGTAGCCCCCGCTCACCACAACTAGAGAAAAGTCCATGGAGCAACAAAGACCCAGCACAAAAATAAATAAATGAAATTATTTAGAAAAAAACCCTTAGATCAATAAATGGGTTGCTGCTGCTGCTAAGTCGTTAGGATAAGTAATAGATATGAATAAATTCTGGAAGTATATAAAAAAGATACTGTAATTCAGAAAACTAAATCTATTATGTTGCTTTTATTATTATGCTGAAAATGGGAATCATGTTATAGATTTAAAAGCAAAATAGACCTTGAGATTATGCTAAATAAATGAATTTGATATATAGTAATCAAAACCAACAACCAGGAACTGCATTTCCTTAGCTATAATTTAGAGGTAGCTCTGTGGAAAAAAAAAGAAATGACTGGGTTTTTACAACCTAGAATATTACTTTACATCAAGGCTCAGCAAATTTTTTCTGTAAAAGACAAGACAGAATAGAGTTTTTAGATTTTGTGGATCATAAAGTCTCATCACTACTACTGAAATCTGTCGTCATAGTTTGAAAGCAACTAAGATAACAGGAATGGCTGTTTCAATAAAACCTTATAGAAACTAGATTTGGCCCATAGGTTGTTGTCTGCCAATCCCTGGTCCAGGTACAAATATGATAATCATTTAAACAAGTAAGTATCTCACAAACTTACTGCTTAATTTTATCATTTCTAGGTCCAAATCTTGGTCCAGATGGTCCTCTTCTGAAAAAAAAAAAAACCAGAAAACACCAAATACAATTAATAAGTAGAGCATTAAAACAAACACCAAAGCAGAAAACACACACATGTTGAATTCTAAACATGGATCATTCATCATAAGGAATCAGATTTTACTAGTATTGATAGAACTTAACAATATATAATCATGTCTGTACTTCACTGGTACTTAGTACAGGCTGTCACAACCCAATTCTTCTGAATGTTATCAGTTTCAATGTAATTCTTACTTACACACAGATATTCTAATCATTAAACTTTGAAATACCACAACCAAAGTGCTAGGGATTATGAATAACTTTATGATCAATTACAAAATCCACCTGCAATGCAGGAGACCCTGGTTTCATTCTTGGATCAGGAAGATCCCCTGGAGAAGAGATACGCTACTACTCCAGTATTCTTGGGTTTCCCTGGTGACTCAGACAGTAAAGAATCCGCCTGCAAAAAAACTTGGGTTTGATTCCTGGGTGGGGAGGATCCCCTGGAGGAGGGCATGGCAACCCACTCCAGTATTTTTGCCTGGACAATCCCCATGGACAGAGGAGCCTGGCGGGCTACAGTCCATAAGGTTGCACAGAGTTGGACACGACTGAGCAACTAAGCACATAGAACACTGTAAGTCCAATTACTTTGAATTTAGGCTCTAATGAAATGCTACTTTTCAGGGATTAATATAGAGAAAAATCCATTCAAAACACTAAGTTGTTTCAAGTATGTTTTTTGATTACTTATCTTAAACTTAGCAACATAACTAAAGGGAAATGAAGTCTATGAAAATATTAACATTTCTCAAATTATCTCTCCATTATAGTCAAGTGTTGTATCATTTAAACCAATCCATTTTAATACACTGGAAATAAAAATTTTTGGATATTTTAAGTAATTTCCTTCTTCTGATGATAGAAAACAAGGTATAAACCACAAAACTCAAAGAACAGGTTCTGACCAATTAAACATTAATTTACCATTTTCCCCTACTCCAGCCCTTGGCAATCTCTATCCTACTTTGTCTCTTATGAATCTGACTACTCTAGGTGTCTCAGGTAAGAATCATGTGAAATGTATCCTTTATGACCAGCTTCCTGATTCACTTAGCTTAATGTCTTCAAGGTTCATTCATGTTTCAGAATTTCCTTTTTAAGACTGAGTACTGAACTATTCCATTGTATGTACATACAACATTTTATCCATCTATCCATTGAGAGACACTTGGGTTACTTACACCTTTTAGCAATTATGAATAATCCTGCTATGAATGTAGTGTTGAATAATCTTTAAAAATTATTTTGGAATTTTACTTGTGTCCCTTTCAATACACAGACAGAACCACAGTGTATGGGAGTTGATTTTGAATAAGTGTGCCGGTTTTGTCATCAGGCTCTTTGGAAGTTGTACAGCATTATTTGGGAGTAAATCTCCAGTGTACAGAGTTGGCCTGAAAAGTTTGTTTCTTGCTTACATTCAGGAAATCACTTATTTGGCCAAAGCATCTGACCTTCTTTTCAATAATGAGTCCTTTGTTCACAGGTAGCTATTGCTGTAGTCAAAGGCTTCTCACTGTAATTGGCACTGTTAGCAATTAGCTTTGTGACTCTGGAAATTTTGTTACCTGTAGGAAATATTCTTCCCACTTCATCTGACCTTCCTGCCAAAAATGATACTGTTTCCTCTTATTGGATTTGCCTTCCATCCTACAGGCTCTTTTTGTCCACTGCCTCATGATTGTCAATTACTTTTATAAAGTGTTTTTTATTTGGAGGGGAAAAAAGTCTTTACAAAAAACTCCACAACATTATAGCAGAGGGAGGTAAATGCTTCCTCCCAGGCTTACCGTGCTACATCAACCTTCAGAGAAAACTCCTGCAACAATATGTCATCCTTCCTGTCTTTGCAATTAAAACTTAGGCCCTTTCTAATTATAACTGCAAAGGATGGATCAAGTTAATTAATTCTGACAGAGCATCAGGGCAATTCAATAGGGAAAAGATAATCTTTTCATCAAATGGTGGTGGCACAAATGGCCATATTCCCTCTGGTCCCCTCTAAAATTATCCTTCACTTTTACTTCAACCATATATAAAAAATTAATGTAAAACAGATTATAGACCTAAAAGCCAAAATGTTAAAACTTCTGGAAGAAATCAAAGAAAAAATCTTAGAATTTTTGGATTTGGAATAAGCAAAAACAATAAAAGAAAAATTTAATAAACTGATTAAAACTCTGCTCTTCAAAAGATAGGAAAATGAAAAGATTAAATTACAGACTAGGGGTAAATATTTATAAAAACATTTATCTGATGAAGAACTTGTAAAACATATTTTTAAAAAAGCTCCTACAACTTAATAAGACAAACTTAGAATTGGGCAAAAGATTTTAACACACACATCATGAGAGAAAACATAAGAACGGTAAACACGCACAAAAGAAGTTGTTTAGCATAATCTGTAGTTAGGGAAATGCAAATAAAAACCATAATGGGATACCACTATACACCAACAAGAGTGGCTAAAATTAAAACACTGACCATACACAGTAGTGATGAGGATTTGGAACAACCAGAACTCCCATAATGCTGGTGGGAACATAAAGTGGTACACACCACTTTGGGAAACAGCTGTAAACATATACCAGCCATTTAAACATAAATTTAATGTTATGTATGTTAAGTAAACATACTTATCATCCTAAGTATTTACCCAAGAGAAATGAAAGCATAAGTCCACATAAAACCTATACATACATGTTTACAGCAGTTTTATTTACAATATTAAAAACCAGAAACACCCCAAATATCCATCAATAAGTGAATGGGTAAATGTTCATACAACGGACAACTACCCCAAAATAAAAAGAGACTAACTATTGACACATGGGACAGCATGGGTCAAACTACTAATACATGTGATCGCAAGGGTGAATCTCAAAATAATTGTGCAGAGTGAATGAAGCCAGTAAAAAGAAAGATAAATAAAGATGCATATTGTATGATTCCACTTATCAAAAAAATCTAGACAATACAAACTACAGTGATAGAAACCAGACTAGTGGCTGCCCACGGACTGGAGAAGTGACAGATTACCAAGAGGTTTGAGGAAACTTTTGAGGTGATGGCAATGTTCATTATTTGATTTTTCTGATGATTTCACAGGCACAGAGTGGATATGTCAAAATGCATATTGTACACTTTATATGTATTTTACTATATGTCAGTTACACCTCAGTAAAGCTGTAAAACAAACAAAAATAGCTTACAGAAAAAAGTCCTCTTCTTCGTCTGAATCATCTTCTAAAAGATTTCTCTGTCAAAAAAGGAAAAAAACTTGAGTTTTCAGATTCCCAGGGGCTTACAAACTGTTAGGGACAGAGCAGTGAAACAAGTTCTATCCTGGTGAAATTTCTTAACTCCAAGCTTCTAGACAGAGGGAAGGGCAATTAAATGTGTTTCACCAGAAGCTAAAAGATATGGAACCGCAGTGCAGGCTTTCTAAGAAAATGCTTATAACACAGAATCCTCTGACTGACTGACCACAAGGCAGAGAGAGGTCACTGAAGCTGGCGTGGGAGTAAGGAATGCAGGCAATCAGGAAGGAGCAAGTCCTTTCCCCTCCCTCTGCCTCCCAGTCTCTATTTACAGAACCTAAGAAGGAGTCAGGAGGCAAAGGAGAAATGGACTGCAGTCGCAGAGTCCAGCTCCAGCATCACAGAGAGGAGTATATAAGGCAGGTTTTGGAGTTCAGAGACAGGGCTTAACAACTGGCACCTAACAGCGACCCTGAACATGAACAGCCCTCTGCTAAGCCGCTTCAGTCCTGTCCGACTCTGCGATCCCAGGGACTGCAGCCCACCAGGTTCCTCCATCCATGGGATTTTCCAGGCAAGAGTACTGGAGTGGGGTGCCATTGCCTTCTCCAAACAAAAACAACTTTATACTTTTACCTTATAAGATACAACTGTTTTTCTTAAAATGAGGAATATCTCACCTTCTCCCCCAAAGGCGAAGATATAAAGTTCCAAAAGGAGGCTAAAGAAGAGCAAAAACGAAACCTTTTCAGCATACTAGACCCTCCAACAGTACCTTGTAGGTAGAAAAGTGCCTCCCCACAGATGTTGACATGCTAATCACGGAAACCTTAACTATGTTCCCTTGCATGGTAAAAGGGACTTTGGAGAAGCGATGAAACCAAGGATCCTGATGTGGGAAGGTCAATATGGATTAATCATGTGAGCCCACTCATCAGAGAGTTCTTAAAAAACAGAGAGGCAGGGACTTCCCTGGTGGCTCAGCGGCCAATGCAGGAGACAAGGATTCGATCCCTGGTCTGGGAGGATTCCACATGCCCCTGAACAACTAAGCCCATGTGTCACAATTACTGAACCCATGCTCTAGAGCCCATGAGCCCCAACTACTGAGCGCGCATGCTGCAACTACTGAAGCCCATGCATTCTACAGCCTGTGCTCCTCAAAAAGAGAAGTCTCCACCTGTTGCAACTAGAGAAAGCTCACATGCAGCAATGAAGACTCAGCACAGCTAAAAACAAATAAATAGATAAAAGTAAACAAACTTTTTAAAAAAGAGACAGGGAGGCAGAAGTGAAAGAGGCGGGGGACACTGGAAGATGTTACACAGCTGGATTTAAAGATATAGGAAGGGGCATGAGCCACGCAGGGCAGGCAGCCTCTAAAAGTTGCGAAAAAGCAAGAAAACAGCCTCTTTCCTAGTCTCCTGAAGGAACACGGTCCTGTCAGTGCCTTGATTGTAGCCCAGTAAGATCCACTTTGGACTTCTGGTCACTAAAACTATAAGATAATAAGTTTGTGTTGTTTTAAATTTGTGGTAATCTGTTACAGCAGCCATAGGAAGCAAACACACCACCCATGTACCTTTTCTGGGAAAATTACCCAAGGAATTACACTGGCTAAGAAGAAAATTCAATCAGAACAAAGATCTTAAGATGGAGATTGATATACTCAATATGTCTAATAAAATGTGTAGTCAAATCTAAAGGGAAGATGATAATGTGATTATGATTTATAATACATAGCTATTGAAAAAGAAAACATGTAAAAACTTTAAAAGAATCTCAAACTTTTCTAACAAAACCCAAAAGCAGGAAGAGGAGAGTAAAGTGAGGAAGTAACAGCTAAGTGACATGCTCATCTTAGTGGGGAGAGAAGTGGAGGAAAGGGGAAGAGGCCGAGAATGAAAAGTAGTCCAGAGGGGCATAGTACTCAGCATGTTGACAGAAAACACAAATTTAAACATTATTGCTAACATGTACGGGTTTCCCGTGTGGTGCTACTGGTAAAGAGTCTGCCAATGCAGGAGAGATGGGTTCAATCCCTGGGATGGGAAGATCCCCTAGAGAAGGAAATGGCAACCCACTCCAGTATTCTTGCCTGGAAAATTCCATGGACAGAGGAGCCTGGTGGGCTACAGTCCATGGGGTTGCAAAGAGTTGGATACAACTGAAGCAACTTAGCACGCACACATGTTAACATGTAAAGTTAGTAAAAGAGAGAGAAGGAAAAAGGGAGAAAGGAAAGAAATTTTTTAACTGTCTAGCGGTCCTGCGGGTAGGGTAAAAGTAAGGAAAAATTTTAATCAACTTAGCAAAAGAAGTTAGGGAAACTTGGGAAAACCTAAGAAATATAATGAAGGACTTCCCTGGTGGTCCAGTGGTTAAGAATCTGCCTGCTAATGCAAGGGGACGCAGGTTTGATCTCTGGTCCAAGTTAGATCCCACACACTGTGGGGCAACTAAGTCCACGCACCTCAAGGAGAAGCCCTTGCTTCTTGAAGAGAAAGCCTATGTGCCACAACAAAAAGACCGTGAGCTCCAACAAAGACCCAGTACTGCCAAAAAATAAATAAAAATAATATCACGAATATCATTATCTCTATATATTATTATAAATAATACACAATGAGCAAGAAAAATGAAAAGAGGATTGCTCAATATTCATTTAACAAATATGTTTGAGCATCTTCTGTGTACCAGGTACTGTTCTAAGGACCAAGCACTAGCTTTGAACATGACAGATAAGGTCTGAGCTCTTATAGAAAAACATTTGATGGTGATAAAAGTTATGCAGAGAATTAAAACAGTGATGGGATAAAAAGTGACAGGGTGACTAAATGAGATTAGGCTGTCAAGGAAAATCATTCTCAAAAGGTGAAATTTAGGCTGAGATCCAAACAATATCAAAGACCCAACCAGAGATTAAGGTGAAGCACATTCACTGCCAGCAGAGGGACTAGCTAGTGCAGAAAATGTCCAAGTAAATTAGTTATCACAATAAATATGAACGGTCTGAATGCTCCTATTAAAAGTAAAACTATATGTGAAGTTCAAAAAAATTCCAGCCAGTATCTGTTTATAAGAAATTGACCTAAAATAAATGTCAAATAAAGAATGGAAAAAAGAGAGAGATAGAGAAAGATATACTAGCAAATTCTAACAAAAAGTAACAGGCTGGGAAAGAAACCTGCAACATACTTTCAGACTAAAGGATCTGATATCTCTATTAAATAAAGATCTCTGACAAACCAGTAAGAAAAAGACACAAGACAGAAAAATCATCAAAGCAGAGAAACAGACAATTCCTAACAGAAAAGAAATGGCCAATGATCACATGAAAAGATGTTCAAAGTTAATCATATTTAGGAAGATACATTAGTGACTTCTTTCAACAAATATTTCTAGAATGCTATTGTAGCTAATAAGTAAGAATCACTACATTCATAACACAGCTTATTTGCACCATATATTAAAGATACAGTGTTTACTATGGTTGACAATGAGAAACACAATGAAAACCAATGTTTTTACACTTATCCACTGAACAAACACAAGTGTTAAGTATACATTATCACAAAAAGGGTGGTGTTGGAGAAGACTCTTGAGAGTCCCTTGGACTGCAAGGAGATCCAACCAATCCATTCTGAAGGAGATCAACCCTGGGATTTCTTTGGATGGAATGATGCTAAAGCTGAAACTCCAGTACTTTGGCCACCTCATGTAAAGAGCTGACTCACTGGAAAAGACTCTGATGCTGGGAGGGATTGGAGGCAGGAGGACAAGGGGACGACCGAGGATGAGATGGCTGGACGGCATCACTGACTTGATGGACGAGTCTGAGTGAACTCCGGGAGATGGTGATGGACAGGGAGGCCTGGCGTGCTGCAATTCATGGGGTCGCAAAGAGTCGGACACGACTGAGCAACTGAACTGAACTGAACTGAACTGAATACAATAAGATAGCATTTCACACCCACTAGGCAGATAATGACAAGTGTTGGTGAGGAGAGATTGGTGGTAAGGAGAAATGCGGAGAAATTAGAACTCTTACACATTCCTGGGCGGGAATGTAAAAACTGCAGCCATTTTGGAAAACAGTTTGGCAGTTCTTCAAAAGGCTGCACACAGAGTTACTATGAAGTGAAGTCACCTCGCTCAGTTGTGTCCGACTCTTTGCGACCCCATGGACTGTAGCCCACCAGGCTCCTCCATTCATGGGATTCTCCAGGCAAGAATACTGGAGTGGGTTGCCATTTCCTTCTCCANGCAGTTCTTCAAAAGGCTGCACACAGAGTTACTATGAAGTGAAGTCACCTCGCTCAGTTGTGTCCGACTCTTTGCGACCCCATGGACTGTAGCCCACCAGGCTCCTCCATTCATGGGATTCTCCAGGCAAGAATACTGGAGTGGGTTGCCATTTCCTTCTCCAGGGGAACTTCCTGACCCAGGGATCGAACCCAGGTCTCTTGCATTGTGGGCAGGCGCTTTACCCTCTGAGCCACCAGGGAAACCATTCTATTCCTAGATATTTATCCAAAAGAAATGAAAATATATGTAATGAAATGAAAACAAAACTCATATGTGAATGTTCACAGCAGTAGTATTCTTCATAATGGCCAAAAAAATGTAAATAAGCCCCAATGTTCATTAACTGATGATGTGTGGGACATTCATATATTGGAATATTATTCAGCAATAAAAAGAATTAAGTACTGATACATACTACAACATGGATGAACTTATACAACATCATTGCTAGGAAGCCATTTACAAAAGACAACATAGTGTATGCTCCTATCTATATAAAATGTCCAGAACAGACAAAGCTATAGATCTATGGTTGCCTAGGGTTGCAGGGATGAGGAGAACAGGGGTTGATTGCTAAAAAGTACAGTTTCTTTTTTCAAATGATGAAAGTTGACTGTGGTGATGATTACATAATTCTGTACTAAATATTAGTTACTAAAATCCACTGAATTGTATACTTTTAATGAGTGAATTACATGGCATGTGAATTATGTCTCAATAAAGCTATTATCAAAAAAGTATAATAGAAAAGAGGAACAAAAGTTTAAAAGGTTTATAAAAGTGATTTATAAATTCTTAGAACCAGTTATCAAATGTCATGATCTGATAAACATTCAAAAGGAGGACTCTATTTAAACAGCTAATTTTGTTCAATTCTGGTATCTAATATCCTATTTTTATAGCAAATTGTGGTAGTAGTCAACCAACAATGTAGAAAGGGTCATTCTTTGGAGTAGAACTGACTGGGACTGTATATCTTATATTGTTGAGTATATACACAAAGTTGATTTAAAAAGTTTACTAGCAATTTGTCTATTGGTGGATTCTATCCCCCTTCAAGCAAAACACAACAACTCCAGAAAGAGAATAAAGAGATGACAAATGATTCCTATACTATACTTCAAGATACCTCTATATCATAACATGCTGGACGGAAGCTCTGTGCGAAAAAGGAGTGTGTAAGATGAAGTCAAGTAGAGGAGAGACCATGCCCTCCACGTTTAGCACAATGCCTAGCATATAACGGGTAGCAATATTTATCTGTTGCATGAATCAGCAAATAAAGGAATGGTAGGAAGACAGGAAGCAAGGGAGGGCTTCAGGTGGATGAATGAAAAACAACAGCTCTAATTCCTTCCCTCGATAAATCCTTATTGATTACTTATTCTAAAAGAAAGCTATCTACAATATTCGTATCAATGTTGTCTTCCAAAATGCTGCATAATTTCTAGATTTATACAACTCTGCATAGAGTATTCCAAAATAAACAAGAAATTGAACATTATATAAAAGCTACTCTGGCTCTGAGGCAACTGCAGGACCAGAATTCTTTATCTGCAATTCCAAAATCTAAGAGATTTTGTAAGTTTTGCAGTCAAAACTCACTTGGAGGAAAAGCTGACCTGAATTGAGGTTAGCTAATTTGTTTATATACTTAGTTAGAATAACCAGACATTTCACGGAGAAACATTAGTATGTTCGGAGGTGCTGCTCTAGACTTCCCCAGAAGACTCTTGTAAAATGTGCACTAACTACCTTTGTAAAATTTGAAAAATTCTGAGGGACTCCAACCACATTTGGCTCCAGAGTCCGAAGAAGATATTGTATATTTATATGAAATTCCCCTTGAAAGACTAGAAAGAAACTGGAAACAAAATGTGGTCACTAATAGAAATAGAATTTGGCTGAGTCCCAATCTAAGTAACATATACTTTTTAATGTTTACTGTGAAGAAAACATATAGGATCCAAATATAGCCATAAATATTAGATTTTTCTAAAATTATTTACAAAGGAAAACAAAATTTGAATCTTTCCTTTTTAAAGATTAAGATTCTGAACTTACCCTTTCACTTTTCACAGAACCTGTGACATCATCATCATTTAGGTGGCGCTTGAACTTGGGAGGCATCTTTTTTAATGAGGTACTCTTCTACTTCCCAGCAGGATAAATCTTTACCACCTTAAAGAGAAAATAAATTTCATCAGATTTGAAACTTTGGGGTGCAAGCTAAAGTAGTAAAAACAGCACACAAGGCCCGATGTGATGGGGCCCCCTCCACTTCTCTGACTTTAACTGCTCTCTCTCACAGGGTCTCCACACCAGTGACCCTGGCCTCCCTCCATGCGAGGACTCAAAAAATAGTTAAAACCCTGAGAAAAATGGAGGCAACTTTTAGAGAACATGTGGAGAAAATCAGTGACAACATTTTTATAAAATGAAACAGAAGACTGCACAGGAGAGGAGGGAAAAACAGGAGGTTGTCCCCTTGCAAGTGAGACATCAAACGCTTAAAGATTTTAATTTGGAGTCAGAAGACAGAAAACACTTCAAATTCTCTCACTCACTTTTAGTGAGTTGTATCAACAATGATTCCATTTCCTCATCTGTAAAATAGTGATTTCTAGGCTTCTGCATGGAGTTGGGATGGTCATATCAAATTAATACAAACATGTAAAAACATTCTGTAAATTATAATGCCCTGTTCCAATGCATAACACCAGGTGCTCCAAGGAAAGGGATATGTTTGCTAAGTGTTGGGTTAAATAAAGTCAGATTTTCTGTTTGCTACAGAAAGTCTGTTTTTAAAATGCTTATTTGTATTGAGTTTTTCCAGGAACATGCTTGAATATGCATCACAGTCAAAATTTTCTTGAGGAAAAGCTGACATATGCAAACAGAAGTTGTCAGTATCTTGGACAAGAAGATGGATGAATAATGAGAATAACTAAGGTGTACTGAATATTTTACTATGTGTTAGGCACTGTGCTCAGTAACTTACACACATTTTTTTTATTCTTTAGAACACTTCTTTGAAGTAAGCACCAAGAAACCAAGAGAAAACTAAGGCTTGGTAAAAGATAAGTAACAGCATTAGTCACTCTACTGATTGAAATAGCAGAAACATAGGCCTAAATTATTAATGACTGTGCATGATCAATTTTAGTATTTACTCAATAAGCTGTCTATCAGGTCACACAATTCTGTTCTATAAAGACCATTTCCCTGTAACAACCCGGCAGCCCTCTTTCCCTTTGCACAGAACAACCTCTAAGATCTTTAGGCATAATTAGACATCAGTTTGGTGGTTAACCATTCACTTAAAAAAGAAAAAAACAAGCCCAGAGTCCAGTTTCATAAAAGATAAAGTAAAATTTTAAGTTGACTTCCCATCCAAACAAATTGATATAAACACTTTTCTTTGATAAGAAATAATTTTCCAAACCAGAAACTTAATCACTTGTAACAAAAACCAAGTACTTGCTACCTAAGTAACAGCTCTAGAGTTCTTCATTCTACAATATTTCTGTCACGCACATCCAGCATCTGACCCATTTTATTCCTCATACTTCGATTTCTGAATAATTCATTCATGCAGAATGTTACAGAAAGTATGGAGAAACATGACAAAAAGAAGCAACCAAAGAACTCGAGCTTTTAATTATACCTGTATTTTATTTATATTTTAAACACTACAAAAGGGCTGCTTCAACATCCAAAAACAAATAGCAGGCAGACTTACATAACATCTTTGTGAAACGAACAGTAAAACTACAGGTTTAACGATGAGCAAACCCAAATTCAGGGTCCATAATCCAAAAATCAAGAAATCAGTGGCTGACAAACATAAAAGGCGTCAACAAAGCAGCAGGCAGATTATTAACTGCACTTGATGAACGACAGGGCAAATGATATTTGCACCAACTAGTAGAAATAAACCATGTTCAGAAATTAGCCTTATTTATAGTCTCCCTAGATCTCTCCTGCCCAAAATACATATAAATTCAGGTGTTTGTGTCTAGGTATATGTAAACAACAGAATCTTCAGTGATGTATTTCAACATCACCAATACATTTTTATAATGTCACATCACCATAAGCTTCTTATGCCATCATCATACGTTCACAATTTCCTGTATTTTTTGAAGAGGCAGTACGTAATATACTTCTAACCTGTTGTTCAGTAAATGTTGGCTTTTTTTTTTTGCTTTACGCAAACAACAAGCACACCAAAACCCCTAGTATTTCATTTCAGAAGCTTGAAATCTGTATAGAGGGTTCCCTTTTGCCAACCTCCGTTCCCTTNCCTTGCACATCCATTCTCCTGTTCTCTTGACTCTGCCCACCTCCTCTCCCCCCGAGTTAGTGGTTTGTTTAAGCCGATGGTGCCTGGGCATAGTAATCCATAACGGTTCCAGTATTGTTTTTGTCTTGTTTATTATCCATTCCTCCCAGATACGCCCCAGCTGGATTGTTCTTAATCTTTTTTTCCTATCAATTTTTTCCTACATGTCATTTTTACCAAGTATTTTTAAGTTCTTTGTTGAATAGTGTTTTGATTTAGTGCATATTTAAGCCAAACAAACACTAAGTGAAAGATACCTTTCAGTCACTAAGCACTGGGGGCTGGGCTCCCTGTGTTATATATAGCAGTTTCCCACTAGCTATCTGTTTTACACATGGTAGTATTCTTGCCTGGAGAATCCCAGGGACGGAGGAGCCTGGTGGGCTGCCATCTATGGGGTCGCACGACTGAAGCGACTTAGCAGCAGCAGCAGCAGTGTGTATATGTTACTGCTACTCTCATTTCATTCCAACCGCTCCTTCCGCTCTGTGAAGAGTTTTTTTTTTTTTTTCCTTCATGTGTGCATAAACCCTTTGAGTCTGCACTAGATTTTAGGATTCCAGCACTGAGACCGGGCTGCAGAGATGCAACTGAGTCACGTCCTGAACCACTGTCAGTATCTATGTGCTTAGAGGTAGTTCTACCTGCTCTTGATTTCAGTGATTGTATTTTTTGGTTCCAGAATTTACATTAAAAAGAGATTCTGATTCCCTGGAGAAATTCGTTTATCTTTTTGTCATTTTGGGGTAAATTTTTTAGGGGGTGTGGCTCTACTGTGCAGCATGTGGGATCTTAGGTCTCCGACCATGTATTGAGGCCATACCCACCTGCATTACAAACATGGAGTCTTAACCCCTGGACCACCAGGGAAGTTCCATTTTTGAATATTTGAATCAAAGTCCTTGTCTGTTAATCTAATACATGAATTACCTGTGGGCCAGTTTCTATTGTGTGTTTTTTTCTTGGATTTTGGTGCTGTGACTCTCCTCTCTGCTGGGTAAGTAAAGATGCTAGGCAGAAAACTTCTGAAAAACAGTGATTTTCTCATCCTAACTTCCTATACCAAGTATTACAGCTTCCTAATTCAGCAAAATTTTGAGGGGAAACCATCAGGGTCTCTCAGTTCTTCCTTCTTTCTGAAATCCTGGCTCTCCAAGATTTCAGTTTTGTCTCTTCAGTCCTGTGAGAACCCGAAATATAACTGCCTTTTTTTCTTTTGCGCCCCCTCCCAATGGTGACCCTTGACCCAGGCAAAGCCCAGGTGCTCAGCCTTCTACTGAGAATCAGTAAGCACCTCCAGCTGGCCAAGGAAAAAGCTCTCCATTTTGCAGTTCCCCCTCTGGAATCTTGACCCCTCCAGCCGGATGCTCTAGCAGCTCTTGGATTGCTTTATAGAGATGCTGTTTGTATTTATTTGGCTTTTCCATTTATTTTTAGAAAATTGGTGTGTCTCAGTTTACTCCATCAGGCCTGAAAGTAGAATTATATCCAAACCACTCTTACACTACTATAAAGAGATAAGCTTACTTGCCGTGACTACACAAGAAAATGGGAAGGAGGGGTTTCCAAAAGGAAGAATTTCTTATGCCCTCTCACATACAGGCAGGTACTTAGAACTCACTACTAATTATAGACTCTGACTCGGGGAGCGGGGAGAAGGGGGTGGGCCAGAATGAGAAGATTTTGGTTTCTTTAGGCAATGAAGGCACATTCAGTCAGCATTGTTTAATCAGAAATTCTTGGGTCAGCTCCCCTTCTGCCACATATTACAGAATTGGTAGAAAGACAACTAGGGTCTCTTTTTACTTTACATTTTTCTCTCTATATATACATGTATAGGCTGTATCTAAACCTTTTTGTGCATAATATATACACATTTATCATTCCTATTTTCCTTTATTAGACTTCTGAATGTTTTTATGTTTTTCATTTTTAATCTTTTTTTTCAGCAAAGAAAATATCACATACTCTGCTCATGCTCATTTCAAAGCCTGTAACACAATCCATGAAGTTGGTCTCAGAGTCACAATCACACTTCACTGACATCAGAAATCACAAGGGTTCCTTTATCATAGTTCTTTGCTTTAGGTGCTGTGTCACAAGTGTCATCTGAACAGCTATTTAGAAGGAATGAAATTATGCCATCAAAATACCTCGAATAGATACATTTCAGACTTTCTTCAGAGGATGAAAAGTTAAAGTGAAATCTTTCCATACCAATTAAAAAAAATATATAGTCAAATTTTCTCTAGGGATCAAGTTGGCCTCTCTTGTTTATTCTTTATGTAATTACAGATTTAAGGCAATGCCAAAAGGAAAAATTCTCATGACCATGAAGAATCATTTAAAGACCTCCTATTAAATGAAAGGCAGTGTATATACACATGTACCAAAAAACCTTGGAAATCTTGTGAATAGGGGCCCCTTATTATTAATAAAATCATATTTATAAATGCCTCAGAATAAAACATACAGAATTACAAAGGAAGGAAATTTATAATGTTATAAAACATTTTAAAAGCAAAATTTGTGATATGCAAAGATATATACTTCTTTATTAACTCAAAAAAAAAATCTAGTGTCAGGACTAACATCTACCATTGTTTTGAATTAGTAATGAGCATAAACAGTATTTCAGGATATCTGATTGTAATGTGGTATGAAAATCTTAGTGATTTCTATTGGTGACACAGTCACTAGGACTACTGAGTGGTTTTAAGGGGCTCCATTTGTAGGTGAAAGTGAAAATCACTCAGTCATGTCCAACTCTTTGCAACCCCATGGACTATACAGTCCATGAAATTCTCCAGGCCAGAATACTGGAGTGGGTAGCCTATCCCTTCTCCAGAGGATCTTCCCCACCCAGGAATTGAACTGGGATCTCCTGCACTGCAGGCAGATTCTTTACCAACTGAGCTATATAGTTGAAGGAATTAATAATTTCTGTTAAGAGGTTACTGAAAATAAAGATGTAATTTCTTTCCCATCCCAAATCACAGACCCCTGAATTCTATCCATGGGTTATCAAGGGTCCCCCAGTTTGGAACTTATGCTTTAAGTACTTCATCTTCTTCTGCAGAGTGGATGGCACTGGGTACAGAAAAGTTTCTGAGCAAAGAATAAACAATTGTGTCTGCTCTTATACACCTAGGCACAGAATATTGCCCCTCCTGATTAGAATACTTCTTATTAACATGCTCATAGATCTGCCTTGCCCAAAGTCCTTGCACCATTCCTGAGAATCTTGGGGTCTAGTACAATAAAGATATCCTCCCCTAAAAATACAGGCTGAATTCTTATTAAGTATCAGGCCCTATGCCATATACATTATGCACCCAATTATCATGCAACCCCATGAGGCAAATGTTGTTATTCCCCGTTTACATAGACTCATTCGTAACTCATTTTTCATTCCGAAAAAGTATATTGAACATCTGTTGTCTCTGTTGCTAAACTAGGTGCAGTGGTTTAAATACAGACACAGTTGCTGTCTTCAGACTTTATAATATAGAAGGAAAGACAAGCAGAAATAAATTACATAGTTATATAATGTAATGTAAAAGAACACTTGTTTTGAAAAGAATAAACAAGTGGCTGAGAATGAAGGGGACCTATTTTAAAAGTTAGGGTTGTCAAGAGAGTGGGTAACATTTAAACTGAAACCAGAAGTATGAGAGAAACCAGTCATGCATAAAGCAAGAGAAAGAGTATTCCAGTCTGAGAGAATAGCGAGAGCAAAGATTACTAGGCAGGAAAATTTGGCATTTTTAAAAATAATTTTTAAATTGTGGTAGAAAAAGCATGAAATAAAATTTGTCATCTTTACTATTTTATACTGTATAGTTCTGTAGTGTTAACTACATTTACTTTATTGTACAACAGATGTCTAGAAATTTTTCATGTAAAACTCAAACTCTACACCCATTGAACAACTCCCCAGTTTCCCCTCTCCCAAACCCCTGGCAGTTAAAACTCAACTTTGTTTCTATGCATTTTGACTACTTTAGATAACTCATATAAGTGTAATAATAATGATGTTTGTCTTTTTGTGACTGGCTTGTTTCACTTAACACAATAGCCTGAAAGTTCATCCATGTTGTAACACATATTAGAGTTCCTTTTTCTAAAAGCAATAATACATTTTTAAAAAGTGTATATAATATACCACATTTTCTTCATCCATTCATCAATCAGTGGATGTTTGGATTTCTCCACCTCTTGGCTACTGTGAATAGTGCAGTTGTGAACATGAGTGTGCAAATATCATTTGGAGATCTTGCTCTCAGTTATTTTAGATATAAAACCAGAAGTGGGATAGCTGGATCATATGGTAATTCTTTTTTTCTTTTCTGAGGAACCGCCATACTGTTTTCCATAGTGGCTGCACCAATTTACATTCTCACCAACAGTGCACAGCAATACTTGTGAGGGTCCAGGCTGCCCAATCCCTGATGAAAAGGTGCATATTGCACAGGTACATGAGGTGAAGCTCAAGGTGGTCAGGGATCTGGAAGAGGGCAAGGGTCTGGAGAGACAGGTCAGTATGAGCAGCATTTTAGGGATTAAGGCATATACCTAATGCAAAACCCTAATTTCCCCAATTGGGATATTCCCTCAGAAGGTAAATTTCCAGGTGACTGCTGCATTGGGAGGGAAGGACTGGGCAGACTGGCTAGAGTATCATTTAATCAAGAGACACCTGGGAGCTCTGGTTGCTAGAGAGGCCTGGAACCCATCAGGCACCAAGCCCAAATGGGGGCTGACTCACCACTTTAAGGCTGCCACCTCATAATGATCTTTAGGGCGTGGGCTTCTTCCACCCTGGAGGCTATGCAGGTGGTGGGGATGATACTGTGCAGGGCCTTGTGGGGCTCCTGGGCAGAAGGCCTTTGTGTTCCCTGTTTTTTGGATAACAGGAAACAGCCTTCATTCAGCCTCCCTGACCTTCCCTGAGTTCCAGTGGGCAGATTCAAGTAGTTGTTAATGAGGGAAGGGAGGGGATGAGTGACTGTGGACAAACTGTCAAGAACATCCCTGGGGCCAGGTCCTCTTTCCACATCAAGGGATATACACAATATCTTTGAGCTATACTGCAGATACTGAAAACCCCTCCAGGTGGGAGAAGGTAACAATTAATGATGGTATGCTGTCCACAAGCATGTAGACCCCAGGCCAGTTGGACCTGAAGGTTGATGATGCTCCTACTTAACTCCATCAGAACATCCCAGAGCTGACCACACCCTCTTTGAGCAATTACTATAAAACTTCTCACCGTTTTCTCCAAGTTTGGACTCAAGAGTTTTAAGGGTGGTAGTCTGTTGTGGCTCCCTTTGCTTGGCAAAGTAATAAAGCTATCCTTTTCCACTTAACTCATAACCCTGTCTCAGNCATCAGAACATCCCAGAGCTGACCACACCCTCTTTGAGCAATTACTATAAAACTTCTCACCGTTTTCTCCAAGTTTGGACTCAAGAGTTTTAAGGGTGGTAGTCTGTTGTGGCTCCCTTTGCTTGGCAAAGTAATAAAGCTATCCTTTTCCACTTAACTCATAACCCTGTCTCAGAGATTCAATTTGACACTGGCATACAAAGAAGCTTAACTTTCAGCATCCAGGACTGGCCAGATGAAGCACCACAGACCTGGAAGCCCTGGAAGAATCCACACAAGGACTAAAATGGAATGTTGTTCCAAGTCTGAGCAAACCACACTCCTGTTCTCAGATGAGTCATGAATAGTCCTCCCTCTCTTTACTCAATTCCATCTCTTTTACCCTCACCCACCATAAATGTGGTGTCTCAACCCAAGTTGAAGTTGATTTCTGATTTAGCTTCCTGCCTTTCCATTCTCTGGCCACTGATTAAAGCTGTGCTGTTTCACTCTCACCATAGGTTTTGTTATTGGCTGTTCAAATCTGAATGGAAAGAGAACCAAAAGGCAGGGTGCTTTAACTGAGCCAGGGGCCAGGTGGAGTTCCATACAACCAACTCAGTGACAGCTAGGTATCTGGAACAAGGCAGGTGTTAGGAGATGCAGGTCAATGGAGTGGGCTTTTAAAGATACAAGTCATCTGCCTAATTCTAAGCCCTAACCTATACAAATATGCATATTCCCCTTGAGAGTAGAGCTAGAGGAATCTGGTTTTCGCAGGGTGTGGCTGGGCAGTCTAGCCAGAGTATCCTCCAATAGGACACACTGGGAACTATTTGCTGGAGAAGCCCAGGACTCCATCAGGCAGCATGTCCAAATGAGAACTGTCACCAGTTTAAATCTGCCACATCAGAAGTGTTTTCAGGTGGTGGGCTCCCTTTACCCTTGGGATTTTGCAGGTGGTTGGGAACTGGGCTGAGGCCTGGAGGGCTCTGGCTGCCTGAGGCCAGGTGAAAGGGTATGTACTGGGCATGATCATTCAGCAAGATCAGTGTGGCTGGGAACCTGGAACAGAGCAAGTGTTAGGAGTGGCCAGGATATTAACCCTCTTATCAGACATATATATGACTTGCAAGTCCCCTGTCACCCCAATACATTGCCTTTTCACTCTTGCTTCCTTTGATGTGCAGAAGTCTGATGTAGTCCATTTTGTATATATTTGCTTTTGTTGCCTGTGTTTTTGGTGTCATATCCAAGAAGTCATTGCCAAATCCAATGTCATGAAATTTTCCTTGTATGTCTTCTTCCAGGAGCTTTGTAGTTTTAGGTCTTAACTCCAAATGGATTAAAGATGTAAATATTATTTTTGTATATTGTGAGAATAGGGTCTGATTTCATTCTTTTGCATGTGCATATCCAGTTTTCCCAATACCAAGGAGTTTGGCATTTTTGTGGGTGATGGAGCAGGCCAGTGTGTCTGAGGGAGTGAAAAGTTAGTCAGTCAAGTCTGACTCTTTGCTACCCCATGGACTGTAGCCTTCCAGGCTCTTCTGTCCGTGGAAGTCTCCAGGAAAGAATACTGGAGTGGGTTGCCATTCCCTTCAGAGCTTAGTAAACAGAGAGAGTGGTAGAAGAAGAGATTGGAGATATAGGCAGGGTCTGGGCCATGAAAGAACTTTATAGAACATTCAAAGAGTTTAGATTTCACTATCAATGCATTGTGAATCTACTGGAAAGTAACATGAACAAATTTATACTTTTAAATGATCATTGTTTTCTTCAAAAAGTTAAACATAGAGTTATCATATGACCCAGCAATTCGCTCCTAGATATATATCCAAGATAGTTGAAAACATACATCCATACAACAACTTGTGCAGAATAGCCAAAATGTGTCAACAACCCAAATATTCATCTATGGATAAGTAGAAATACCACATTTTATTTACCCATACAATGAAATAGCATTCAACCAAAAAATGTAATGAAGTACTGTTACATGCTACAACATGGATGAACCTTGAAAACATGATACTAAGTGAAAGAAGCCAGTCACAAAAGACTACACACTGTATGATTTCTTTTTAATGAAATATCCAGAATAGGAAATCTATAGAAAGATTAGATTAATGATTGCAAGATGGTAGAAATATTTTGAAATTAGATGGTGATGGCTGCATAGCACTGTGAGTATACTGAAACAAAAGTATACATTTTTAAATGGGGAATTTTATTATGTGAAATATAGCTCACTGGGAAAATTGCTACATATTAAAAAAAAAAATCTCTGTGGCTGTTGTGTGATAAATGGATTGAGGTCAGACAAGGGCAAAGGAAGCAAAGGGGGCCATTAGGCAAAGGATCAGAAGGCTTGAGGTTTGACTGAATTTACATACTGGGAGACTGCTAGATCTTTCTGATTCTAAATCCAATGTTCTTAACCTCTGTACTACAGAGTTTCCTATAACATGACGGGTTAAATTTAGCCAAGAGTCCCCTTTCTGCTGAGAGAAAAATTAAGTTTTTTGCTAAACCCTTGAGAGCAGGTTTTTATCTCATGTAACATGGCAGGTTCTTATCTAATACAATGTGGCCTTTAGAGATGTTTTTCCTTTAGGGACTTTCTAAAAATTGTCTTTTAGGCCGTCATATGTGGCCCTGACCAGCTGTATAGACCTGATAGCAAACGAGCCTATGTGAACCAATCAAATTGTCCCCAGCCTAGTTACACCCATTTGCGGTTTTTGTGCTTAAAAGTGCCCTGTAATGACAGTTTGGGGTTCGTTCCTCCCTGGAGGTGACCGAACCCCGGCGCGCCGGCTTAATAAATCCTCTTGCTGTTTGCATCGAATCCGAGTCTCGGTGATCTTTGAAAAAGCGACGGGTCTTAGGAAAAGACCGCAAGGTCTAACATTTTGGGGGCTCGTCCGGGATCCCTCGCTCATCTCAGATCCCCCTGACTCCCGGATTCGGAGGTACGCTCGAGCTCTGTTGTATGTCCTCGTCGTGTCTGCTCTGCTTTCACTCCTTCTCCTTTTCTTTTCTGATCTGTCCTTGACTCTTTTTTTCGGAATTTCAGCGAACAGGCGAACAGTTGTGGAGGCAATTGATAAGTCCTGGCTAGGGCTACTCTCTGGCGGACTTTGAAGGCCCTGCAACAAGTGAGCCTCAGTAGCTAGAGCCCGACCGGGTGAAATTCCCCTTAAATCTTTCTCAACTGAGGATACGGCCTAAAATTTTCCCTGTGGGCACGGGTCAGACACTTAAAGGCCATTAGGGCGCCTGCCACTTGAAGACTCCCGTGACAGGATAAGGGGGTCACGGAACAGGCTAGAAACCTCTAGGGTGCCCACACTCAGCAAGAAAACTTCCGTGCAACAATGCAGGCACATAAACAGTTCCAAAAGCATACCATAAGCCCAACTTTCTGGCCGCCACCACTCCTGGTAGGATTTTTGGTGGCTATCCTCAGTGACTTTTCCTTCTATCCTCTCTCCGCAGCGGAAATAAGGTTCCACTCATGCGTCTGTCCATCTCTGATTTTCTGAATTTTCTCGAAAACTGCCTGGGAGGCAGGTCTGTGACGATCCTTGGGGACACCCAGTACATCAATCTGGAAGGAGGGCTTGATTCAACTCCCCTTCATCTGAATCAGGCAGAGCCCCTGACGCAGCTCCCATCTGAAGCCTTTTTTGTTTTTGGACAGAGTCGCGGCGGCCGTTTTTGTCTTATCTTTCTGTTACTTCTCTGGGTTCTGTTTATCTCTCTCTTAACTTGTCTTTTCCGTGACAACCTGATGATGGAACAGACTGTGACCACCCCTTTGCCGTTGACTGTAGATCATTGGGCTGAAGTTAAAACCAGGGCCCATAACCTATCGGTAGAGTGAAAAAGAGAAAGTGGAAAACCCTGTGCTCAGTGGAGTGGCCCAATTTCCAGATAGGGTGGCCACCCGAAGGCTCTTTCTCTTTGGAACAGGTGAACCAAGTTAAAGCTGTAGTTTTTACCCCCGGGCCCAACGGGCATCCTGACCAGGTGCCCTGCATTATAGTCTGGGAAGAGCTGGTCCGCCCCCCACCTCCGGCGTGGGTCTGGCCTTTTGTTCTTCCCACAGGAGTGATGCCAGGACCCGCTGCGGAGATTTTCGCCTTGAAATCTGTGGCGAAAAAAGAAGAAACAAGAGCTCCTGCTAAAAAAAATATACCCGGACACCCAAACTGATCTCCTACTCCTAGACCTTCCTCCGCCCTACCCACTGGCATTGGCCCCCTCGCCAGGCCCGCTCCCCGCGGCCCGGGCAGCTCAACCAACTGCACCGCCAGAGCCGGCCTCGGAGGGAGGGGAACTGGGTCCAGCGGCGGGGACGCGAAGCCGNACCTTCCTCCGCCCTACCCACTGGCATTGGCCCCCTCGCCAGGCCCGCTCCCCGCGGCCCGGGCAGCTCAACCAACTGCACCGCCAGAGCCGGCCTCGGAGGGAGGGGAACTGGGTCCAGCGGCGGGGACGCGAAGCCGCCGAGCAACCACCCCAGAATCTACCCCTCCGGGAGTACGGCCCCCCTGACAACCACAGGATTTGGCCTCTCCAGTATTCGCCATTCTCGGCCTCAGATCTTTACAATTGGAAGACTCATAACGCTTCCTTCTCTGACAATCCACAGGCACTAACCTCTTTAATAAAATCCCTTGTGTTCTCACACCAGCCCACTTGGGATGACTGCCAGCAGTTATTGCAGACTCTCCTCACCACAGAGGAGAGGCAGCGGGTGTTGCTGGAGGCCCGGAAAAATGTGCCAGAAGACGACGGGTGCCCCACGGCACTCAATGAGATAGATGCTGGTTTTCCGCTGACAAGACCCGNCGAATCCGAGTCTCGGTGATCTTTGAAAAAGCGACGGGTCTTAGGAAAAGACCGCAAGGTCTAACACTGCCATCTCTCTCCAAAAATGCCCACACCATGTTTCCTAAGAACATTTCTCTGTTGAGTTTTCAAAACTAGAACAGCTGCTTGGATGAAATTTCCACATACTGGGGAAAAATTTTCCCTTCTTAGTATCAGAACAATGAGCATAATGGTATACCACTCAAAGATGAGATGGATTAAAGACAGTAAAAAGTTTTGGCACCATTGTTTGAGATGATTTTTAGGGGCAGAACTTCCTTGCATTCTCATGGTAAGAAAAGTATTTTAGTTTTAGAAAAAGATTATATCTAAATTCTTTGTGGCACTAGAGGGAATTCTGTTCCGTTTTTTGGGAAGTTCTCTGGATCTGAATGTTTTTTCAAATGACTTTAGGTGGAGCACTTAAATCTTTATTTATTAGATGTTGTTTTAAAATCCTTTTCTTTGGTGGTAGAAAAATATTTTGTTATGGGCTGAGAACAGAGAGCATCCAATAAAATGGGATATATGAGTTGCTCGTGGTAGGTGTGCTGAGTGCTAGTTTGATACAAAAATAACTTATTTTCCAAGGTTTTTTTCATTTCCTGCAAAATAAATGAAATTTAGGAATAAAATTATGGAGAAAACATTAAAAAAGTTTTATTAGAGTATAGTTGATTTACAATGTTGTGTTAGTTTCAGGTGTGTAGCATAGTGACTCTATACGTACACATATATTCATTATTTTACCATATAGGTTATTAAAGAATATTGAGTCAAGTTCCTTGTACAATAAGTCCTTGTTGGTTATCTATTTTATATATATTAATACTCGCTTGTTAGTTTGTTAGTCACTCAGACATGTTCGACTCTCTGCAACCCCACGGCCTATAGCCCACCAGCCTCCACTGTCCATGGAATTCTCCAGGTATGAACACTGAAGTGGGTAGCCACTGCCTTCTCTGATATATATTAGTGTGTGTATGTTAATCCCAAACTCTTAATTTATCCACCCTCCCCTCCCCACCAGCCTGACACAAACTTTCTGTTTGGTTACCACAGGTTTGTTTTTGAAATTTGTGAGTCTGTATGGAGAAAACATTTTAATGGTTTAACCTTGTAATCTTTCCCAGTATCCAGATTGCAAAATACAAAGGCAGGATCCAAAAGGAGGGCTTTATGAGCCTTCTCCTGTAGGGGTCCAATGCACAGAGACAGGCCACTGTCTTTGGCACCATTCCCTCATCTTTCCTGGCTTTCTAGTTTTCAAAATGTTATAGCCTGCTGGTCCTGAAGGTAAAAACTTGCCAGATACACTATGCCCTTTGCTTTCCCCCCATAAAAGTGGATACAAATACTTTGTAGTCCATGCATATCAGAAAATTAGAACACAATGGATGTCTACAGTGACAGAGCAGAAAACTGCCAAACAAATAAAATCGTGGGAATCAAGTATTGTACCCAGAGGCAGGCATGGCTGAATTAACTCAGTCACATATAACTTTTTCATTTATTTTTAAACATTTGGAGTTTTGCCTTAGTTATGTGTGTGTGTGTGTGTGTGTGCATGTATGTGTGTGTCCATCCCATGAATTCAAAGTAATAGATGAGAAAATTCTTGGTAAACTGCAAGTGATATACAACCTAAAAAAATACTGTTATTCCCAATCTTAGGAATCCAATGTCAGCTAAAGAATGACTTTTCAGGTCAACAATATCTTCAAAAATGGTTGATGCCAGCTAATAAAATGGTACCACGTTATCCTAAGATATCATGTGTGCCTTTAATTGTTCAAAGACATAGGAAACCATTTATTTCGTAACTTCTCAAATGTGGAAAACAAACCCATTTGCGAAGGAGATTTCCAGTGTAAAATAATTTCCAGCATTATATGAGACACTCCCTGTACATCAAGGAGAAATTCCCTTTAAACAGTTTTATATTCCACTCATGCAGCCTTTCCATGTTTGGACCGCTAACTCCAATTGGATACCACTGACAGAATTTGAAAAGGGTATGAGCCCTGGGATAGGCATGCAGGATGGGGAGACTGGCTTTAAGCTCTGGCTCTGGGTTTTACTAGTGTAGTAACCTCTAAATTCCTTGTAACAACAGTTCTCCACAGAGAAACATGCCCTGTTTCTATAGATGACTTCCCCAGTCATCCAGAGGCCTAGGTAGAAGCCACTTTGAGTCCCTCAGTCTTTTATCAGTTCAGTTCAGTCGCTCAGTCATGTCCAACTCTTTGCGACCCCATGGATTGCAGCACACCAGACCTCCCTGTCCATCACCAACTCCTGGAGTTTACTCAAACTCATGTCCATTGAGTTGGTGATGCCATCCAACCATCTCATCCTCTGTCATCCCCTCCTCCTCCTGCCTTCAATCTTTCCCAGCATCAGGGTCTTTTCAAATGAGTCAGTTCTTTGCATCAGGTGGCCAAAGTATTGGAGTCTCAGCTTCAACATCAGTCCTTCCAAAGAATATTCAGGACTGATTTCCTTTAGGATGGATGAGCTAGATCTCCTTGCAGTCCAAGGGACTCTCAAGAGTCTTCTCCAACACCACAGTTCAAAAACATCAATTCTTTGGCACTCAGCTTTCTTTATAGTCCAACTCTCACATCCACACATGACCACTGGAAAAACCATAGCCTTGACTAGACAGACCTTTGTTGGTAAAGTAATGTCTCTACTTTTTAATATGCTGTCTAGGTTGGTCATAGCTTTTCTTCCAAGGAGCAAGCATCTTTTAATTTCATGGCTCCAGTCATCATCTTCAGTGATTCTAGAGCCCCCCCCCCAAATAAAGTCTGTCACTGTTTCCACAGTCTTTTATACCTTGTATAGATAATTAGTCATCAAAATGCTTTCATTCTTCCTAAGAACATCTCTCATATTATCACTTCTTTTCAACTGTAACAAACCTGGTTCTCCATTGGCTTCTTGCAGCCAGATAAGTTCAGTCCAAATGCTTGGAACAGAAGAATTCTGTTTTTCTCAAAACCTGACCTTCACTTTAGTTTCTAGCTTTATCTTCTGCTGCTCCCCTTCCACTGTAACCTGCCCAACCACACACTTCCTTTCATGTTTATGCTCTATTCTTTTCCTGTTGCTACTGTAGCAAATTAACAAAAACTTGGTAACTTAAACAATACAAATGTATTACCTTATAGTTCTGGAGGTCAGCAGCCTGAAAGTATTGACTAAAATCAAGGTGTCCACAGGGCTGTGTTCCCTCAAAGACTCTAGAAAAGAATCCTTTTCCTTGACTTCTGCAGCTTCTAGAGGCACTTACTTTGACTCATGGTCCTCCTCCCCCATCATCAAAGCTAGCCACACTAAGCCAATCCTTCTCCTCATTCTACCACCTATTTGGTTCTGCCCCCCTCTTCCACTTCTTCCACTTTTAAAGACTTTTGTGATTATACTGGGTTTATCTGGATAAACTAGACTAGTCTCTCTACTTTAATGTGAGCTGATTATCTTACCCTTTGCCATGTAACCAACCATATTCACATTTGAGGAATCAGAAGATGAACATCTTTGGAGGGACATTATTCTGCCTAACACAAACTCTCTCCCATCCTTTGCCCCCTAAATTGTCAGAAGTGATTTTAATTATCTGTTCCTCATTTTGCAACAATCAATTAATTGAATGTTATTACAAAAAAACCTGTTTCAATTAAGTAAGACTAACTGCAAATTACACATTCAGAGGTCTGGATTTATATTTTTAGGGAAAAACTCACAATATTGAATGTCTCTATCTAAGCTCAGTTTACATTTTAAATCATACTGGTTTGAAAAGATAAATGCACCCCAATGTTCATAGAAACATTATTTACAATTGCCAAGATATGGAAGCAACCTAAGTATCTACTAATAGATGAATGGATAAAGAAGATGTAGTACACACACACACACACACACACACACACACACACACTGGATGGAATACTATTCAGTCATAAAAAATGGCAATGAAATATTGCTATTTGAAGCAATGTAGATGGACTTGGAGGGCATTATGCTAACTGAAATCAGTGAAAGACAAATACTATATGGTATAACTTATATGTGAAATCTAAAAGGTACAACAAACTAAAGACTATAATAAAAAAGTAGATTCAGAGATGTAGAGAACTAGTGGTTACCAGTGGGNTGAAATATTGCTATTTGAAGCAATGTAGATGGACTTGGAGGGCATTATGCTAACTGAAATCAGTGAAAGACAAATACTATATGGTATAACTTATATGTGAAATCTAAAAGGTACAACAAACTAAAGACTATAATAAAAAAGTAGATTCAGAGATGTAGAGAACTAGTGGTTACCAGTGGGGAGAGGGAGGAGAGAGGGGCAAAATAGCAGTACAGGATTAAAAGGTACAAACTACTAGGTATAAAATAAGGTACCACGGATTTGCCTGGTAGTCCAGTGGTTAAGAATCTGCCTGCCGATGCAGGGGAACTGAACCTGATACAGGTTCAATCTCTGCTCTGGGATGATGCCACATGCCAAGGGGAACTAAGTCTGTGCACCACGACTATGGAGCCTGTGCCCTAGAGCCTAAAGCTGCAACTACCAAAGCCCACAGGCCTTAGAGCCCATGCTCTGCAACGAGAAACCACCACAAAAAGAAACTCATGCATCACAACTAGAGCTAGCCCCGACTCCTGGCAACTAGAGAAAGCCTGTGCACATCAATGAATATTCAGTGCGGCCCAAATTAAAAATTAACTAAATAAATAAGCTACAAGGATATATTGTACAATATAGCCAATATTTTACACTAACTATAAATGGAATATAACTTTAAAAAGTTGTGAATCACTGTATTTTATACCTGTAACATATAATGTTGTACATCTATACTCCAATTAAAAAAATCAAACATACTGGTAACCACTCAGAGGATCCTAATAAAACACAAACTATTTTAATATCTAATTGGTTTAAATTAAACAATGATACTAATGACAACACACCTACTAATTACATTTCATTGGCAAAACTTGAAAGGTTTTACTTATGGGTATTTAAAAAGACAGAGTCTAGTGTGACATCCTTAAAGTATTTCTGCATTAGTCATTCAAACACTTTTAGGAAACTTTCCTACATGTTATAGTGTAAAGTGCTTTTGTTGTAACTGCTTTCCTAAGCTTAAAGAAGGGAGCAAGCACACAGATGGAGACAGGTGAGTTAATTCCCCTCTTGGTCTTAGACACAGTGCAAAAATTAATTGTATTTTTAGGGCATTAAATAAAGGGCTGGAGCTTGGGCTGTGATCGAAATCTCTTGCAACCTTTTCCAATATCATCTCCTTATAAGAAAGGAAGCAGCAGCCAAAGTTTCCTGCAAAGACTTCCAGTGGTTGAGAATACTTCTTGGTTCTCTCTTATGTCATCCTGATACTACTGGAACAAGTTTAGGTGTGCAATATTTACCGAAGCAGTAAGATTACAAAATCTTTTAAAATCTTTTTATCCTTTCCTTAGTAAAGGCTTCTCTAGTCACCCCCTAAATTAAGACATTTCGAAAGAGATCTACTTTTGTGGACGCTTATACTTCTTCACAGCACTTACTCTCAGATCCTCATTACAGATTCTTTTTTAATAACTGTTTGATGTGTTCTTCCATACCGTTGTCTTCCTTACTACTGCATCCTTAGTTTTCACCACAGTGATGGACTCATATTTACACCCTTAAAATGTTGAATGAATACTTGAGAGGAGAAGGCAGAGGCTATGTTATTTTGTTACTTTGGTATTGGGGAACAATTCAAGCACAGTGTCCTCTGCTCTCAATAAGTGCTCTTTGAAAGAACAGATGTCACACCCCTTAGGAACCCTGCATGCTGCTGTAGCTGAAGCCTCTGAGGTTCACCTTAAGTAGAGAGGAAATAATGTGAACTCATTAAGTGGTATGTGAAAATACATGTTTTTTCAGGTTCTCGTAGAGGGCTTTTAGATAGTCTCTTAAAATTGTGGAGTTGGAAACATCCATTTTGCCTTATCTCTTAACAGCAGTTCTCAAAGTGTGGTCCCTGGGTATCACATCGTTGGTATCACCAAGGAACTGGTTAGAAATGCAAATTCTTGGGAAACAGACCTGGTGAATCGGCACAGGCCCCCTCCTTCTAACCTACAGGTTTTTCCTTTCGGAGGTCCCCTCCTCCAGTGTGCGCATTGGCAGCGGCGCTCAGCCCTTGGGCGGCTCTTGATTAGAGTTCAGAGGCAAACACCGAGGTCAGGAGCACCGTGCTCGGGTGGAGCTCTCTCCCAAGGCGGGAACGTCCAGAGCTGAGAAGCCTGCCCCCGTGGGGCGTTCACCGGGACAGCCAGGCTTCCGCCCCGCCTCCGGCCCGCGGCCCCGCCCCGTTCCGGCTCACGTAAATAAACGCGAGGAGCCGGCGACAGAGTCGCCGGTGTGAGGCGAGGTCGTTGTAGCCACTTAGGTGTCAGGAACGAAAATCACTGACCAATGAGCTGCTTGGATGGTCTGGGCAACCGACCAATCGCGAAGCCTCGCACCCGGATATGATAGCCGGTTCTGAAACCGAACTCTGAAAAAGTGTGAGGAGCTCCCCACGTGGGTCGGGGCACTGGGCGTGGATCAAGGGATGAACGTTTATTAGGGTCAGTGTCTCGCGGGTGCAGTGAGAGTGTAAGGATCATCCCTTTGGATTTTGAGTTGGAAACAAATAAATGAGTCTGTCCGTGGAAAGAATTCCCGCAGCGGTGTCCCAGAGCCAACGTGTGGGGAAGCCCCTCTGATGGTACTACACAGAGAGCAGGAATCTTGAAGACGCAGCTCGGGTAGCGGGACTATGAATCTCTTACCTAAAAGCTCGAAGGAGTTTGGCTCCGTTGACTATTGGGAGAAGTTCTTCCAGCAGCGAGGAAAGAAAGCTTTCGAGTGGTATGGAACCTACCTGGAACTGTGCGGGGTGCTGCACAAATACATCAAGCCCAGGGAAAAGGTAAGCGCGGCCTGGCAGCCCGGTGTGTACTCTGGAAAGTGGGAACTGAAAACAGAAATCCTGCATTTGGTAGACCGTGACCGGCGTGGGGGCCCTAACTGGGCCGGTATTTTCAGGAGTTCATGCAACATTCCGGCAAAAAGGTAACTACAAAATATCCTTATAGTTTTCAGATAACAGCTTCCACTCCCAGATCATTCTTGAATTAGTAACCTCACAGGAAGAATGACTTATTAAGTAGTGCAACCTAGGTAGCTCCTCCTAGTGAAGAAAGTGTGCTTTTCTGTCACTGTGAATGCCCGGGGAACTGGTAGAATCCGTGGCTTTACTGATAAATTAATCTGTTACCAAATAGTTTTTGTGAGCCCACACTTTAAGGCGCTGTGCTCATCCCGTTAGCGGCAAATGCGTTGATATATAAACCCTGAGCACATTCCAGAAGTGATAAGTACAGTAATAGGTTGGACAGAGATGGGGTTGTACTGGAAGTAGGGAAGGAAGAGGGTAGAAAACGGACATTCAAGGAAGAAACTCTAAGAGCCAGACTTTATGTTGGGTGCTGCGTGTGTGTGTGTGTGTGTTTGTTTGTGTGTGTCCAGTCATTGAGTTCTCATAATACATTTCAAGGTGAGTGACAGTACAAGAATTCTATAGATGCCAAAACTGAGGCTCTGAGAGCCAGTTTCTTGCCCAAGATCATAAATGTAGTAAATGGTCACGTGGGAATTTAGACTTAGGGCTACCTTGCTTAAACACTTATGCAATTGTCACAGTACCATGCTTTTCCAGAAATGGGGCAGAATTTTGAAGATCAATGGGAGATTGCTCAGTAGAGAGGGAGGCAACAACTTGTGTTTTAAGTTTTGCTTCAGGAAATAGCAGAATATCATGAGTTGGAACCCAAGGCATGAATGGAATTGGTTTATGCCAGAACGAAATTTTTTTTTTTTAACTTTTTGTATTGAGGTTCAGTTCAGTCACTCAGTTGTGTCCAACTTTTTGCAACCCCTAGGACTGCAGCATGCCAGGCTTCCCTGTTCATCACCAGCTCCCAGAGCTTGCTCAGATTCATGTTCATCAAGTCGGTGATGCCATCCAACCATTTCATCCTCTGTTGTTCCCTTCTCCTCCTGCCTTCAATCTTTGCCAGCATCAGGATCTTTTCCGATGAGTCATTTCTTCACATCAGGTGGCCAAAGTATTGGAGTTTCAGCTTCAACATCAGTCCTTCTAATGAATATTCAGGGCTGATTTCCTTTAGGATGACTTGTTTGATCTCCTTGCAGTCCAAGGGACTCTCAAGAGTCTTCTCCAACACCACAGTTCAAAAGCATCAATTCTTCGGCACTCAGCTTTCTTTATAGTCCAACTCTCACATCCAT
>SJYA01002295.1:467466-486214 GCA_006410615.1 Neotragus moschatus
GTGTGTGTGTGTGTGTTTGTTTGTGTGTGTCCAGTCATTGAGTTCTCATAATACATTTCAAGGTGAGTGACAGTACAAGAATTCTATAGATGCCAAAACTGAGGCTCTGAGAGCCAGTTTCTTGCCCAAGATCATAAATGTAGTAAATGGTCACGTGGGAATTTAGACTTAGGGCTACCTTGCTTAAACACTTATGCAATTGTCACAGTACCATGCTTTTCCAGAAATGGGGCAGAATTTTGAAGATCAATGGGAGATTGCTCAGTAGAGAGGGAGGCAACAACTTGTGTTTTAAGTTTTGCTTCAGGAAATAGCAGAATATCATGAGTTGGAACCCAAGGCATGAATGGAATTGGTTTATGCCAGAACGAAATTTTTTTTTTTTAACTTTTTGTATTGAGGTTCAGTTCAGTCACTCAGTTGTGTCCAACTTTTTGCAACCCCTAGGACTGCAGCATGCCAGGCTTCCCTGTTCATCACCAGCTCCCAGAGCTTGCTCAGATTCATGTTCATCAAGTCGGTGATGCCATCCAACCATTTCATCCTCTGTTGTTCCCTTCTCCTCCTGCCTTCAATCTTTGCCAGCATCAGGATCTTTTCCGATGAGTCATTTCTTCACATCAGGTGGCCAAAGTATTGGAGTTTCAGCTTCAACATCAGTCCTTCTAATGAATATTCAGGGCTGATTTCCTTTAGGATGACTTGTTTGATCTCCTTGCAGTCCAAGGGACTCTCAAGAGTCTTCTCCAACACCACAGTTCAAAAGCATCAATTCTTCGGCACTCAGCTTTCTTTATAGTCCAACTCTCACATCCATACATGACTACTGGAAAAACCATAGATTTGACTAGACAGACCTTTGTTGGTAAAGTAATATCTCTGCTTTTTAATGTGCTGTCTAGGTTGATCTTAGCTTTTCTTCCAAGGAGCAAGCATCTTTTAATTTCATGGCTGCAATCACCATCTGCAGTGATTTTGGAGCCCAAAATAAAGTCTGTCACTGTCTCCATTGTTTCCCCATCTGTTTACCATGAAGTGATGGGACCTGATGCCATGATCTTAGTTTTCTGAATGTTGAGTTTTAAGCCAACTTTTTTACTCTCCTCTTTCACTTTCATCAAGAGGCTCTTCAGTTCCTCTTCACTTTCTGCCATAAGGGTGGTGTTATCTGCATATCTGAGGTTATTGATATTTCTCCCAGCAATCTTGGTTCCAGCTTGTGCTTCATCCAGCCCAGGATTTCTCATGATGTATTCTACACAGAAGTTAAATAGGCAGGGTGATAATATACAACTTTGATGTACTCCTTTTCCTATTTGGAACCAGTCTGTTGTTCCATGTCTGGTTCTAACTGTTGCTTCTTGACCTGCATACAGATTTCTCACGAGGTAGGTAAGATGGTCTAGTATTCCCATCTCTTGAAGAATTTTCCATAGTTTGTTGTGATATACACTGTCAAAGGCTTTGGTGTAGTCAATAAGACCCAAGTAGATGTTTTCTGGAATGCTCTTGTTTTTTTCTTTGATCCAACGGATATTGGGAATTTGATCTCTGGTTCCTCTGCTTTTTCTAAATCCAGCTTGATCATCTGAAAGTTCATGGTTCATATACTGTTGAAGCTTGGCTTGGAGGATTTTGGGCATTACTTTGCTAGTGTGTGAGATCAGTACAATTGTGCAGTGGTTTGAACATTCTTTGGCATTGCCCTTCTTTGAGATTGGAATGAAAACTGACCTTTTCCAGTCTTGTGGCCACTACTTAGTTTTCAAAATTTGCTGGCATATTGAGTGCAGCACTTACACAGCATCATCCTTTAGGATTTGAAATAGCTCAACTGGAATTCCATCACCTCCACTAGCTTTGTTCGTAGTGATGCTTCCTAAGGCCCACTTGACTTCACATTCCAGGATGTCTGGCTCTAGATGAGTGATCACACCATCATGATTATCCAGGTCATGAAGATCTTTTTTGTACAGTTCTTCTGTGTATTCTTGCCACCTAGGCAAGTAACAGTTTTGCAATAGTTTCAGGTCAATAGCAAAGAAGACTCAGCCATACATATACATTATCCATTCTCCAAACTCCCCTGTCATCCAGGCTGCCACACAACGTTGAGAAGAGTCCTGTGTGCTATACAGTAGTTTCTTGTTGGTTATCCATTTTAAATACAGCAGTGTATACATGTTCATTGCAAACTCTCAAATTATTCCTTGCCCCTGTCCTTCCCCTTTGCAACCATAAGTACCTTCTCTAAGTCTGTGAGTCTCTTTCTGTTTTGTAAGTTACATTTTCAACGGTAAAATAACTAAGAGATTTCAGTTGTAACTACTATATTTGGATTCTGTGACTTTCTGTCAGTTCTTGAGTAGTAAATGTTTGATTCAGAGAAAAGAACAACCATGGTTAGTATGTTCCTGCACTTGATTAATAAAGGGTTATTTCAGAGAAAAGAACAACCCTGGTTAGTCGGCTTCTGTGTAACTTGCATTGGTATAGCTAAATGTGATTTGTTACTAGTGAATTCCGATAGAGCCTAGAATCAGTTCTGTAATGGTGTTCTCATTCCTTTGCCTTGATCACCTCCATCTCGTTTTTGTTTTTGTTTTTTTCTCCCTAGGTGCTAGTGGTTGGGTGTGGTAACTCAGAGCTAAGTGAGCAGCTGTATGATGTGGGCTATCAGGATATAGTGAATATTGACATTAGCGAGGTTGTCATCAAGCAAATGAAGGAGCGCAATGCCAGCCGACGGCCCAGGATGCGCTTCTTGAAGATGGACATGACACAGATGGAGTTTCCCGACGCCTCGTTCCAGGTGGTGTTGGACAAGGGCACCCTGGACGCTGTCCTGACAGATGAGGAGGAGAAGACCCTGCAGCAGGTGGACAGGATGCTGGCTGAGGTTGGCCGTGTCCTGCAGGTGGGCGGTCGCTACCTCTGCATCTCCCTGGCTCAGGCTCACGTCCTGAAGAAAGCAGTGGGTCACTTCTCTCGGGAGGGGTGGATGGTAAGGGTGCACCAGGTGGCCAGCAGCCAGGACCAGCTGTTGGAAGCAGAGCCTCGGTTCTCCCTGCCTGTCTTTGCCTTCATCATGACCAAGTTCAGGCCGGTCACTGGCTCTGCCCTTCAGATCTTTGAGCTGTGTGCTCAGGAGCAGGGCAAGCCTGTGCGGCTGGAGAGTGCCGAGCGGCTGGCTGAGGCGGTGCGGGAGCGGCAGCAATATGCCTGGCTGTGCAGCCAGCTGTACCGCAAGGCCGGGCTGGGGAGTGTGTCCCTGGACTTGTGCAATGGGGACACGGGGGAGCCACGCTACACCCTCCACGTGGTGGACAGCCCCACTGTGAAACCATCGCGGGACAATCATTTTGCCATTTTCATCAGTGAGTTGGGATTGCTCCCTCTCTTTCCTGAAGGGGGCTGGCTTACAGGGGCTGGATCTGGGATTTGGTGGATGGGTATACCTTGGCTGGCCTGATCTTGCAAAGGAGTGGTACTTTGAGAGGTTAGACTGGCCACAGCATAAGGAAGGGGGAGCTGTCTGCTTGAATCTGAAGTTTATGTCTTCCCATCTTCCACGGCAAAGGCCTGATGAAGTGTGAGAATGGGGTTGGCCTGGAATAGGGAGAAGTAATACAGATAAGTTTAGGCAGGTCAAGCTGTTGTAGAGATGTTACTTTGTATCAGAGTAGTAGAAGCAAGGAGCCTTGTAGCCTGTGAGCAACGTGACCTGGGGAAGTCTCTGTGCTCCTCTGCTGAGTTTATGCAAACAGGACAGAGTAGCTGCTGAAAAAGGCAGCTCTGGGACCAGGCTGGTTTCCATTCCTGGCTCAATCCCTTTGGGATGCTCCTGGATGAGTTAGTATTCTTTCTGTGCCTCAGTTTTCTCCTGTATAAAGTGAGGTCATAACTGTCTTCTGTAGTTGTGAAAAGCATAAAAACTCTTAGAATAGTGCCTGGCGCATGATAAGTTTTACAAATGTTAGTGTCTTTATTGAAAGGGGTAAATGATACCAGATTCACCTTAGTAATGATCAACAGAGATAGTATGAGGAAATGCTTTCAAAAGTAGATTATTCTAGACAAATGTGAAGTATTGATACGTCGTGCTGGTAATTGGTTTCCCAACATGGAATCCATTTTTCCAAGTATTCCCTTATCCTGACTGTCCACCTGTGGGAACAAATAGCACAGTGGATGTGAGCATGGATTCTGGGGCTGGACTGCCTGGGTTTGAGTCCTAGCTTAGCCAGTTACTAGCTGTGTGAACTTGGGCAAATACAGTTACTTCTGTGTCTTAATTTTCTCATTTATAAAATGGAAATAGTCATAATGCTTCCTGCATCTTGGGCTGTTGTGAAGAATTGACTAGTTTCTGTTTGTAAACTGTTTGGAATCATGCCTGGCATGTAAGAAACATTAGCATTATTACTATTTTTCTTACACTTGGTACTTGCCTCCCTCCCCTTACATGCCTACACTTTTTTTCCACACTGGGTCCTGCCATGGGTCTGCTGGCAGTGGGCCTCGTGCACTAGGGAATTGATAGCCCCTCAGTAGGTCACAGTTGGAAGGGATGGCCTGGCTCTCTGCCACGCGGGGCATGTTGACTGTGGGCCTGAACATTTCCCAGGACTCTCTGTCAAAAAATGCCTCTTTCCAGTCCCCCAGGGTCGGGAGACAGAGTGGCTGTTTGGCATGGAGGAGGGCCGGAAGCAGCTGGCAGCCAGTGCAGGCTTCAGGAGGCTGATCACAGTGGCCCTTCACCGAGGTCAGCAGTATGAAGGCATGGACAGCATCCAGGCTGAGCTGTCGGCCAGAGTCATGGAGCTGGCCCCGGCTGGGATGCCCGCTCAGTTGCAGGTAAGAAGGTTTGGGTAGCAGCTTTCAGGATCTCTGGAGAAGTCATATTAAGAGTCAGGAAGGCAGAGGTTGTCTTGGAGGAAGCTAGGACTAGGGCCTGTGACACTAGACTGTTCCCGGAGGGCAAATCGGCAGCTAAGAGCTAAGTGGGTAGAAATTATGTCCCAGGCAGTGAGCGGAAGGTGAGTGATTGCCTTTATTGAGACCCATAGTAGCATCTGTCTGCAGGGCCTCTTGGAGAGCATGAAGAAGTCTCCACCTCCAACTCCTCACACTGTGGATTACTCAGACAGTTCTTTTCCTAATGCACTTTGCACAGGATTTCTTTGGCCATTTTGCTCCGTAGAACCGTCATTGTGTGAGGGAGAATGGGAAAGGGCCAAAAGAACTCACCTTAATTTTCAGAACATTAACTCCGTAGGTTTGATGTTTCTCTAGGAAGGGAACTGAAGGTTTTTGCCAAAATGGTGATATGGTATTATCAGTTGACACTGTCTGTCTTGTGCTATCGTGGTCATAAGACAGGGTGATTGACTTCACTGCAAGGACTTTATAGAACAAGTTTACCTTTCTTGATAGATGGGAAAGACAACCTACCTGGAGTCTTGGTGCTATAGTAACAGACCTGGAAAGAAGAAGCCAGTCTCCTGGGTTCTCAGCCTGTGGTTCTGCCCACAAGGCTGACTTGTGCTTACAGATTAGTAAGTCTGTGATGCTTCCTGAAGACTGGGGTTAGTGTCATTAGAGAGACCCAGAGCTTGTGGGAACGTTCTTTTGTGAATTTTCTCTCAAAGTTTGGAGTCCCTCATGATGCTTAAATACTCCTGTAAGTCTTTAAAAAGAATTAAGTGTGAAGATTAGGAAAGGAATGGAAAAGTCTAGGGGGAAATGTATTTTTTTCCTCATTTTCTTTTTTTTCCTGTTTAGTAAAATGCAGGAAAAATGTGAGAATCACTGGGGGAAGGGAGAAATTTCTCCAAATTTGGAAAGGTTGCTTCGCCCATGGATTTTGGTACCTTTATCCCAGCTCACACTCCTCTCATGGTTCTGGTCCCTCTTCAGGGTTGCTTCACACTTTGATTGTCTTGGGCTGTTGAAAGTCCTTTTAGGAATTACTCTTGAGAAACTCCTGTTTTTCTTGTGGAGAACCAACTGCGTTTCACTAATGGTTTGAGGAATCTTTATTCAGTTGGTTTTCAAAAAGATGGATTAAGCTTTTTGAGATCTAGTTAAATGCCCCAGAAAAGTACTTTGATGGAATGGCGAATCTTTGGAGTCGTTGCTGCATAGGACCTTGGTGTGGGGATTCCTCACAGAGACACAAAGGCAAGGGATTAGACTTTCTCATCTTTCTTGATGGAGCTGGCATTTGGACCACAGATCTGCTCTTCCTTCAGGTGCCCTTCCTGTCTGTGGGTGGGGACATTGGGGTCCGGATCGTTCAGCACCAAGACTGCAGCCCCGTGAGCGGCGACTATGTCATCGAGGATGTACAGGGAGATGACAAGCGCTACTTCCGGCGGCTCATCTTCCTCAGCAACAGGAACGTGGTGCAGTCAGAAGCCAGGCTGCTGCAGGATGTGTCTCATAGAGGTGAGGCGTCGTGGACGCGGCGGCGGTGTCCCTGGGATGTGATATGGACAAGGTGGGGGGGCCAGAAAGACTTGGGAGCTTGGCGGAGCTGCAGGACAGACCTGGCTATCTGTGACCAGAGGCACATGGCTCCGTGGGCCATCCTCTTATCTTCTGGGCTGTTAGAGTGTGAGTGGTGATGAACAGAAGGGGGGTCGATATTCTCTTCTTGAGCAAAGCCTGGCTGTAAAATGATAAGGAGGGGGGTGCGGTGGTTTACCAAATAAATGTGATCATCACCTTAATGCCTGGAGTTCAGAGACCACCTAGTTTATAAGTTGCTCCATATGCATCTGTATATTAATTCAGTAGGCCTGCTCTGCTCCTTACAGCCACCTCCTAGCACCTGGTTTAGAGGCTTGTAGAGTTGGTGGATGCCCTAGACGTCACCTAGTCCACTGCTGTCCAGTAGAACTTTCTGTGGTGAAGGAAATATTTAATACCCAGTGAGCTGTCCAGTGTGGATGCTGAGCATTAGGAACATGGCTGGTATGACTGTTAAAGAGCTGCATCTTTAATCTTATTTATTTCCAATGAACTTATATTTAAATGTAAATAGCGACTTAGCAGCAGCGGCAGACACAGGTAGCCAGGGTTACAGGCTTGGACAGGGTAGATCCAGACCATGTTCTCTAGGATCTCTTTTAAGTGATCTCCCAGGTGCTGCTCAGAAACACCCCCTACGGGGGAAAGCAATCATTTGTTTTGCCTGCTATTTTCTCTGGTGTATATATTTGTACTTCAAAAGCAATACTTGCTTATTGTAATCAGTTCACAAGTCAGATGTGTAGAGTAGAAGTGAATGCTCCTCCCCTCCACCTCTCCACTATAACTTCCCCTTTGAGGCCCAGAGACTCAGGCTTGGAATTTGAAATTGGCTTTTCTGATTCTTGGAAGTTTCCTTTGCCTGATGACCATGCTGTCGTGTTGGCAAGGCTATCTGGAAGGAGAGTGAAAAGAGAGAGTTCAGAACCTCATGAGGTCCTGGGTTTGCCCAGAGCTCAGGGTCAGGTCACTGTCTGCAGGACAGTTTTCTCTTGAGGGGTATCCCCTGGTCAAGTGCATCTGTGTTTGCTGGGTTCCCGAGCTGTCACTTGAGGTGCAGGTTGGTTCAGCTTCATCTCACCAAAAAATCAGTAAAATTGCTTCAAAGAAGATATTCCCCTCCAATTTGGGTTTCAAGTTTTTTCCCCCATTGTTTTCAAGATCCTAGTCTTCTTACCATCACTTAATTCTCATGGGAATGATTTTCCTACAGGAGTATTGGTGAGAAGAAGGAGAATGTGTTAAAAAGTTTTAACTTTTCTGATTGTTATGTTAAATCAGGCTGCCCCTCACACATCGCTGCCCAATGCTGCTGTGGAGTGCAGCTGGTCCCTAGGAAAATGGCAAAACCAGCTGTTCACTCTGTCCTGGTGCATTGAGAGAGGAAGAAGAGGAAATGTAAAGGGACCTTTTGTAGGATTTTTCCCCTTCTGTGAATATTTGTGATGTCCTTGTCCACTGGGGTGGTGTGCATTACCATCTGTGTGATGCAGTTGAAAGATGGAAGGTGTTGGAGACAGGCAGTCCCACATTCAAATCCTAGCTGCACTGCCAGATTTTCTATCTGCTGAGAATTGGAATAAGAGGGTTGTTATAAAAGCTACAGGAGTAAGAGTCCTGGTACAATAATTGGCACAGAGGCAGTAATTAGTAACTTTAAGTTCTTTTCCACTTAAAAAAACTCATGAATAAACTCCTCTCCTGTGAGCGGCTTTATGTTTCCTAAAGAAGTATTAGCACCCCTCACTCAAGTATTCCCAGCGTTATCAGTTTTTTGGTGTTTTCTTTGCCACTTCCCTTTTCTGACACCCTGGCATGTATTAAATGTTGGACCACCAAGTCTTTGGGGAAAAAAAGCCACGAATTGTACTCTTCCCTAATTTCTGTGCATGAAAATGGCCCCCATTGACAGATTTCAAGCTACTAGCATGTCAGCCAGTTCACAGAATGCCTGCATATTTCACCATTGGCTCCCGAGTCTCAGTCAGCCAGCTGATCGTGTGCCTTACTTTCCAAGGAGTGGCATACCTCACACAGCCTCATTCGTCTCTGTCTCTGATCTAGCCCAGAAGAAACGGAAAAAGGACAGGAAGAAGCATCGGCCTGCTGATACCCTAGAGGACCTCCCTGCAGCCCCGGGGCAGTCCATTGATAAGAGTTACCTGTGCTGCGAACACCACAAAGCCATGATCGCCGGCCTTGCACTGCTGAAAAACCCTGAGCGGCTTCTAGGTGAGGAGGTCGCCACAGCCTTCCACAGTAGGAAACATATAAGATTACAGATGTCATCAGGGTTGGCTGCCTTGCAGCTTAAGAACCATGATTACAGATCAACAGATGTGCATATTTTCATGTCTTTCTTATTCCCAACTATCTTCTGCATCATTCATGAACATCCAAGTAACTTTTCCCACAAACTCAAATTGTAATCTTGAAATAGACATATGTGCTGATATCTACATTTTTTCTTTTATTCATTTATTTAAAAATGAGTGTAAAATTAACTACAGTTTTAAAAATTAATGTATAAAATATCTTCAGTGAAATCTATAAAGTGAACGGATCTTAAGTTGTTCAGCTTGATGAATTTTTGCATATCCATATACCCTGTAACCAGATGGAACATTTAAAAATCACATCTCCAGAGAAATACCTGTGTACTTTAGGAAAATTTCTGGCTTTTCAGTGATGCATTCTTTGAGTGCCAGATATAATTCTTTCTTGAATTTCTGCTTTTAAAAAAATCCATAGTATAGGTAGTACAGTCATAACCTTACCGCTGATAATAGGTTAGGACCTAACCACGAGAGCAGAAACATTTATTTCTGTCCACTCTTGTAGCTGTCTTGCCCCCGAAGCCCCTGAGTATGGCCTGTTGAAATACCCTATACTTGTGGTCTGTGTTGGTGCTGATGTGTGTCACTGGATTCTCAGGTGTTACATTTAATCCTCAGGGTTTCTCTCTTTTTGGCGATTCTTTCTTGTTTCATATCTTCTTTCATCCCCTGTTTCTTTGAACTTGAGTGTAGGATTTGGGCCTTTGTTTTCCTGTGACTTCTGGAACTTGGATGGACTTCCTTCACTTGTTGGATATGTCTTATTAAAGGTAGCTGTGGCCTTTGAGTTGGAAGCTGGGCAGAGGGCATCATATCTACACACCCTGTGATCATGGACAAGATGTTGCCCATAGTCCCTCTCGTTTCCTGGAGGGGTTTAATGCTGATGGTGGGGATTATTATTATGTCAGCTGAGGGCTTTGCGATGCTTAAGGAACCATAATAATAATACACTGATTGCTCTTCTGGAACTAGTGAAGGAAGGATCGTGAGGCCAGGGCTGAGTTTACATATGTTAAATTGACTCCTGAATTTCTAGAAAGAGACAAGGGAGGCCAAGTCTCTAAATCTTGTATCTTCTGGCTAGAGCGAACAACCTGACTGTCTCTTTTGTCCTCTCTAAGGCTGGTGCAGAACTTTACAGTGAGCAGATAGTAACATAATGCTTTTCTTCTTTATTGCAGAGACCCCACTGGCACTGTTGGTGGTAGGCCTGGGCGGGGGCAGCCTCCCTCTCTTTATCCACGATCATTTCCCAAAGTCCTGCATCCATGCTGTGGAGATCGACCCCTCTATGTTGGAAGTGGCCACCCAGTGGTTCGGCTTTTCCCAGAGTGACCGGATGAAGGTCCACATTGCAGATGGTCTAGACTTTATAACCCGCCTGGCAGAAGAAGAAGGTATTGCTATTAGAGAATTTGGAGGGGTGTGGAGGAAAGATTGATCCAAGGTTGTCAGGCCTGAAAGGGCCTGTAGAATTCATCTCTAAGAGATATGAGCACCATCCCAGTCTTTCACCTGTTCATTTGTTCCCTCATTTGTTGACATATTTATTCAGGAAATATAGAGTGTCTTAGAGAAGGCAATGGCAACCCACTCCAGTACTTTTGCCTGGAAAATCCCACAGACGGAGGACCCTGGTGGGCTGCAGTCCATGGGATTGCTAAGAGTTGGACACGACTGAGCGACTTCACTTTGCACTTTCATGCATTGGAGAAGGAAATGGCAACACACTCCAGTGTTCTTGCCTGGAGAATCCCAGGGATGAGGGAGCCTGGTGGGCTGCCGTCTCTGGGGTTACACAGAGCCGGACACAACTGAAGCGACTTAGCAGCGGTAGCAGCAGCATAGAGTGTCTATCATATGCTCAGTGCTGTTAGGGGTTAGGCTACGGTAACAAGTAAAACAGACTGTTTCCTGCCTTCATCGTGCTGAAAAATCAGTGGGCTCCTCTTCTGAATTTCTTCTGACCCTGTGATCTGGCCACCACCTCATCATCCCAAGAGAGTCAGTGTCTGGAGCTGAGTGAGGTAAAGGGAAAGAAATGTTGGGGGTGTGTGTTGGGAGATGTGTTCTGTAAATCTTTCAGCTCGAGGTGAAGCCAGAAATGGAGTAAAACATCATTCATGTAGATGAGTAGTTCTAAGACCCAGGGATGTTTGGCAACGTTGGCAGGCATTTTTTGGTTGTAAAAGCACAGCCTACCACCAGGTAGGGGTGCTTCCGGCATAATAGTGGGTGGAGGCACATGGAGGCCAAGGGTGCTGCTAAACATCCTACAATGCACAGGATGGCTGCTGCTGATAAAGAATGACCTGGTCCAAATGTCAACAGTGCTGAGGTTAAACCCTGATGCAGGTGTTAGTGAGAATTCCAATAGCCCTGCTGCTGCTGGGATTAAGGCTCCATTTTTCTCTAATAATTTGTATCCCAGACTTGGACAAAAGGCATGTTGATGTGTTCTAATAGCTCTGCTGATGCTTCTGCAGCTTAATATATAGGCTCCTGGTGACTGATGTTTTACAGAGTATGAGCCCCTTAAGGAGAAGTTAGGTTGGTTCAGTCCTGCCTGAACCTGGGGAGTCCAGGCCAGCCACCCTTCCTAGTCTGCTCATTCTGTAATAGTTGCTCTGGTTCTTGCTGGGTTAGAGCATTTTCTAGGAAAGGTGTGGCAAAACGGGATGCCTGGGGTAAGTATTTTGGTGCTGCTGCTGCTGCTGCTAAGTCGCTTCAATCGTATCTGACTCTGTGCAACCCCATAGACGGCAGCCCACCAGGCTCCCCTGTCCCTGGAATTCTCCAGGCAAGAGCACTGGAGTAGGTTGCCATTTCCTTCTCCAATGCATGAAAGTGAAAAGTGAAAGTGAAGTCACTTAGTCATGCCTGACTCTTAGCGACCCTATGGACTGCAGCCTACCAAGGTTCACCATCCATGAGAATTTCCAGGCAAGAGTACTGGAGTGGGGTGCCATTGCCTTCTTCGAAGTATTTTGGAGCAGAGATAGACAAATGCTGCCTTAATTGCAAAGTGAGCTGAACTCTTATCAGAGTTTCCCAGATACGCTCTCTGTGGCTAGGGCCAAGGTAGGAGCCCAGATCCAGGATAGCTAATACATGTGAAAACACTTGAAACAGTGCCAGGCATGTGGTAGGTACTCAATCCAGGATGTGCTGCTATTGTTAGGACCTCTAAACCAGATCTGAACAGCCCTGGCCTTTGTCTCTAACAACAACCTTTCAGGTTGTTGAAGGACTCAGTGCCACAGGTGAGGGCCATGGTTGTCCTTGAACTTTGATGAGCCAACATGTTCTGCTCTTGAAAAACCAAAATCAGATCTGTGCTATGAGCAGTGATGGGCATGCTGTAGTCCTAAGTAAATATATATTGATTATCGAATGATCATTAGCACCATCTCAGTTTGCTAAAAACCAGTCGTTCATATTGTAGGCCTACCCCTTGAAAAAACTAACATTCTAGTAAGGAGTGGATCAGATTCATCATCAGTTCTTTCTCACCCATTGAACAAATACCTTCTTTCTTGAGCCAATAATTGTTCAAGTAACTAGGAAAGAGTTGCTCACTTTAATCTGAGAACATTTTTCTCCAGAGTTAAGTTAAAGATACCATGTGCTGAGTCAGCCCTCACAGGCAGAGGCAGCTGTTTTGTCTAAATCGGTGGTTCTCATCTCTGTATTTCAAATCACCTGAGGAGCTAAAGAAAAGTACCAGAAGCGTCCCACTTCCCTTCCCATCTGTTCTTCTCCACCCCAGGAGTTTTTAACTCTGTTGTTCAGGAGTGGAGCCCAGGTTCTCTGAGTATTTAGAATTTTCCCATTTGGCTCTAGTGTCCTGCCAGGGTTGAAAATCACTGGTATAGATGGACTCTGAGTAATGATCCTGCTGGAGTGGACCCCAGAAATGTGCGTCTGTAGAAGGGGCTTTAAAATGTAGAGGAAGACGAGATGATGTGCCGTCTTAGATGTGGGCACTCCCAGCAGAGCCCTGATGACGTAACTGCTTTGGACAGTGACTTTGGTGCCCTTAGGCACCACATCCTCCATGTCATTCCTGTTGACTTAGCCACCTGTGCCAACCACAGGTCGCAGAGGAAATATGGAGGAATGTGAATGGTGTTATTTTATCCAGCAAAAAACAGAGACTTGTCTGCTTCTCTTTCCCAGCACGGCCTCACTACGACGTCATAATGTTCGATGTGGACAGTAAGGACCCAACCCTGGGAATGAGCTGTCCACCTCCAGCATTTGTGGCCCAGCTTTTCCTGCAGAAGGTCAAAAGCATCTTGACTTCTGAAGGTATGAAGAACAGAAGGTGGCGAGGGAGAAGGGATGGGCCCTTTAGGAAGATTTTCTTTTCAATGAAAAATGCTCATAAGTGTGTAGCATGATTGGTTTCCCCAGATTGAACATACCCGTTTACCAGCACCCCTACAAGTCCTCTTACCTCCTTTCAGTAACTTGTCCTCCTCTCAGGGATAACCACCAGCCTCACTTCTTTTTTAATAGTTTTATTTATCTGTTTTTGGCTACTCTGGGTCTTCGTTGCTGTGCTTGGGCTTTCTCTAGTTGCAGAGAATGGGGGCAGCTCTTTTTTGTGTTACGTGGGCTTCTCACTGTGGTGGCTTCTCGTGATGTAGAGCACGGGCTCTAGAGCACAGGCTAGAGCACCACCACGCGTGGTGGCGCGTGGGCTTAGTTGCTCCGCAGCGTGTGGGATCTTCACGGACCAGGGATCAAACCCATGTCCCTTGCATTGGCAGGCAGGTTCTTAATCCACTGAGCTGCCAGGGAAGCCCACCATCCTCACTTCTATCAGCACAGCTTAGTTTTGTCCATATGGGATGTTCTCTCTTTTCTTTCACTCAACATGATGTTTGTGAGGTTCACTTATGGTGTTGTGTTGACATTGTTCCTTTTTATTGCTCTGGTGTATCACTGGGTGACTACCACGATTAATTTATCCCTTCCGCTGTTGGCATTGGGGTTTTTTCTTTTTCGAGGTTATAATAGGAAGTACTGGCGTTAACATTCTGGTAGATGCCTTTTGGTGAAGTATGTGTGCGGGCCTATTGGGCATAGATGTGGGGTTGTAATTGTTGGATCACAAATTATGCATTTATTCAGTTTGTAGATGCAATCACACACAATGTCACAAAGCAGTTGTATTAATAGCAGTTCACATCCCTGCCAGCATGTGATGCTAGCAACCCCACATGTCCTGGACTTGGCAGTATGCTTTTTCATCTTCAGAGCTGCCTGTTTTCAGATTAGGAAACTGAGGTAGAGACTTGCCAAAGTGACACACGATTAGACTTAGGGCTCCAACCCAGGTCCTTATGGAGGTTCCCTGGTGGCTCAGACAGTAAAGCGTCTGTCTACAATGCGGGAGACCCAGGTTCAATCCCTGGGTTGGGAAGATCCTTGGAGAAGGAAATGGCAGTCCACTCCAGTACTATTGCCTGGAAAATCCCATGGACAGAGGAGTCTGGTAGGCTACAGTCCATGGGGTTGCAAAGAGTCAGACACAAATGAGCGACTTCACTCCTCTTCCAGGTCCTTATGACTTAAAAGCTAGAGCTGTTAATCCTTTTGTTCACCACCTCCCAGGTGTTTTAATTTGGTTTGCAAAGAGTTGATTTAGAACCTTTATTGTCACAAATAGAGGTATGTGTTATATATGTCAGGAGTATAATTTCTCTCTAAAATTGATATTAATTACTGGGGGTATTAATTTCTTCTTTCTCAAAGCAATTCTTTGTGAAACAGAGGCATGGAGAATGGTCACATTTGTTAGCAGCACAAGAGAGCAAGAAATGAGCCTGAAGCCTTCTTATGATTCACGCACCCCCTAACTCTCTTCCTTCATATGCTGTATGTTCTCGGCACAGTCACTGCTGCCACGGATGTGTCCCTTGCTCCACCTGCCTCCCGGGATCAGGAATAGCTGTATTCCTCAGAGTAGAACCTTGTCTCCTGGGTTCCCTGAACCATGGTCATTCTCTTCCTTTCTCACCCTGCAGGTGTCTTTATCCTCAACCTTGTGTGCCGAGACCTGGAGCTAAAGGACTCGGTGCTGGCCGGGCTCAAGGCGGTGTTCCCCCTCCTGTACGTCCGGCGAATCGAGGGTGAAGTCAACGAGATCCTGTTCTGTCAGCTGCACTCCGAGTGCAAACTCGCTACACCAGAGCTCCTGGAAATGGCCCGGGCCTTGGAGCAGACCCTGAGGAAGCCCGGAAAGGGCTGGGATGACACGTATGTCCTGTCAGACATGCTCAACACTGTGAAGATCGTGTGAGTGTCCGGACCAGGCAGTCCTCTCAGCTTCCTGCCAGACTGACCTCAGGCTGCTGGCCTACCAGAGACTGAAGAAATACAGTGTGTATTAAGCCTCGTATTTTTCTTAGTTTCATACTCATCTACGTGCGCCCTCCTGCTCGTGAGGTTGCCTAAAGGTCTGGGAGAATAAAGAAGTCCTTGCTGTGCTGTCTCCTTCAGTACTGCTTGGGTTGATCGCCTTTGCTTCCTGTGCTGTGTCCTTGAGTAGGTTCCCTGCTGGAGCTCCAGCAGGTATGATGCCTTAACAAGTGTGTCCCAAGCTCCTTAGGACTGGAGATATCACACGTGATCACCGGTTTGCTTTGCTTTTTCCCTCTCTTGGTCCTATAGGAACCATCTCAAGTGAGATAGACAGTAGAGCATTTTGTGCCAAAAGACTGTAAATAGGGTAGCCTCCCTATAGATGTGAGACAGATTTAAGAGAGCATCTACTTTGTCTTCCTGGAGATGAAACTACTGCTGACATGCTCCTACGTTTTAAAAATCTGGTAACGCACTCCTCTATTTTTTTCAATTTTTTATTAAACTTTTTATTTTACATTGGAGTATAGCCAGTTAACAATGTTGTGATAGTTTCAGGTGGACAGCAAAAGGACTCAGCCATATACATACAAGTATCCATTCTCCTGGAAAGTCGCCTCCCCTCTAGGCTGCCACATAACATGGAGTAGAGTTCCCTGTGCCATACAGTAGGTCCTTGTTGGTTATCCATTTTAAATATAGCAGTGGGTACCTATCCATCCCAGACTTCCTAACCCTTCCCCCATCCTTCTCCCTGCAACCATAAATTCAACCCATTCTAACAACTTTTCTCATAGCCCAAGCCGTCTATTCTGTTCCCCCGGAGAAGTGAATGTATCTGGCCCCGTGACCTCGTGTGTCAGAGTCTTAGCAGTCTGAAGCCTCTGGTATTGGTTTACTCACATTTACTGAATGGCAGCTACATGCCAGAGTCACTGTAAAAAGTTGTAGTGAAAGTAAAGATTGAAGAATGGCCAGAAAGCACAAATTAGTAATAAAAACGAACATGTTCCAGGAACATTTCTAAGTGAGTGATTCAATACACTGTCTCATGTAATTTCAGATAAAGGATAGTTAAACCAAAACTGCATCTAACCCAAATCTCACTTGAGCCAATTGAAAGTATTATGCCAGCTTGTCTCTTCTAATAGTAAGTAAGCCAAGACTGACTTAATAGCAGTGCTGTGGGAAATCCACCACCCCAGCTCCTCTCCCAGCAGGCCCTTTAAATGGACTCTACTGTCTCGAGGCAAAGCGTATTTCAAAACTGTGTTGTCATCCTTACACAGTTTGCAACCCATTGAGAAGAAGTCCATATGTGCAGAATAATGTTTTTAGATCCCATCCATTAGAAATACGAGGTCTTCAGGAGAGGGTCTTCCCTGGCACCATGTAAAGGGAAGGTTATCTCTTGGCTTGCCTGCTACCCCAAGGGACTCAGCTGTGGCATCCTCCATCGTTTTCTAGTCTGTAATCTCATCCGGTATTAGGATAGGTTATAGAGGGTCTGAGTTGGAAGGTCACCCTCTAGTGCTGTGCAGACCTTCAACAGTACAATTCTCTAGCTTGGTGGCATAGCCAAGCTAGAGAATTACCAGAATGATAATGAAGTCTCAACTGTGTCTTAGGAAGAGTAGTCCAAGGAATTAGCCTCACGGGAGAGAAGCGTTTGGAGGTGGGAAGAGGCACTCAGGGGCGATGATAATCATTTTAAATTTTTGAAAGACTGAGTATGTAAGACGAGTAAGGTTGGTTACATGTGTCTCTCAAGACTGAAGTTTTCCCTGGTGGCTCAGACGGTAAAAAGTCTGCCTGCAAAGCGGGGCACCTGCATTCAGTCCCCTGGAGAAGGAAATGGCAATCCACTCCAGTATTCTTGTCTGAAAAATCCAATGGATGGAGGAGCCTGGCAGGCTACAGTGCATGGGGTTGCAAAGAGTTGGACACGACTGAGCAACTAACACTTTAAAGGCTGAAGAAAGACCAATGCACAGAAATTACAGTTGGGCATCTTTCAGCTTAATTTCCTAGATTTGTGCCAATAGAGACCGCTGTGTTCAATTCACTAGGACATGTGATTCAGGCTTTTCTCAAACTGTAGACTAACTGCTCAGTGTGGCTCACTAAGTTGTGAGGAAAGGGTTTTGTGTGTACAAGGCAATGCCACTGGCTATATGCCATCTTTCTCTTTGGAGAGCTATTCACTTTTGTGTGGGTGTATGTGTTTGTAGAGAATGTGGGAGTGATGTTTCGTTTTATTACATATTTTTAAAAACTGAAGTGTAACTGACACAACATTATACTACTTTCAGGTGTACAGCACAATGATTCAGTATTTGTATATATTGTGAAATGATCACAGTATGCTATTCACTTTTGCATTGATGCAAATGGTCTTTATAAGAATTTTGCATAACTTAGGCTTATGAAGGGCTTCCCAGGTGGCTCAGTAGTAAAGAATCCATCTGCCAAACAGCAGATAGGTTTGATCCCTGGGTCAGGAAGATCCCCTGGAGAAGGGAATGGCAACCCATCCCAGTATTCTTGCCTGGACAATCCCATGGACAGAGGAGTCTGGAAGGCTACAGTCCATGAGGTTACAAAGAGTGGGACATGACTGAGAGACTAAACAACAAAGGCATATGAACTCTGGAGGGTAGGAAAGTTTGTAAAGTCAGATTCCTTCCAGATCAGGCAAGTAACAAATGTGTGAAGTGAGCCAGGTGTAAAACAGAAAGGCTCGGATAAAGCCTACTGTGAACCAGAGAATAAATGCCCCATCGAAAGGCGGCAGCTATTCTTCCAGCTGAGTGTTGTCTTGCAAGAATGTTAGATCTTTTAAGAGACCCCAGAAATCCTGAGTGAATAGGTATGTGTGAATATTAAAGTGTTGGCCAATCAGAACCTGTCTTCAAGCCACATTCATCCAGTTGGCCAATCACTTTCCACTGCACAGGACGGCCTGTGGAGCACTTGAGAATCTGGTATACATACAGTGAGCATAAAGCAAAGAACAAGCTGATAGCTACCGGTCTCAAGTCTGGAAAAGTTGCATCCTGTGTTACGACCTATATTTTCTGTAACAGCTATTCTTCAGTGAGGCTGGTCCCCGTCACCTCTGGGATAATGTACAATTAAAGTTCCCAGTTTAAACCAGTCAGTCCTAAAGGAAATAAGTCTTGAATATTCATTGGAAGGACTGACGCTGAAGCTGAAGCTCCAATACTTTGGCCACTGGATGCAAAGAGCTGACTAATTGGAAAAGACCCTGATGCTGGGCAAGATTGAAGACAGGAATAGAAGGGGACGGCAGAGGATGACATGGTTGGATGGCATCACCTATTCAATGGATGTGAGTTTGAGCAAGTTCCGGGAGTTGGTGATGGACAGGGAAGCCTGGTGTGCTGCAGACCATTGGGTCACAAAATGACTGAGAGACTGAACTGAATTGAAACTTCCCAGGACTATCAGAGAAGTGAATGTGAGTGTATCACATGACAACC
>SJYA01002295.1:486367-529473 GCA_006410615.1 Neotragus moschatus
ACCCCCCCCCCCCCCCCCCCGCAAGACACATTCTGCAACAATGTAAAGTTGCTGAGGCTGGCTGTAGCTACCCCCCTCCCTCACCCCAACATCAAGTTTTCAATGTGTGTCTCCAGTCTGCCTTCATGGGTCAGCTTGGTGACAGCTACTTCTCGAGTCCCTCTTCTTACAGATAAACCAGTAGTTCTCAGCTTCATGTTGATAGCAGAACGCATGGTCAGTTGCAAGGTTGTGTCTGGCTTTTTGCGACCCTCATAGCCTGAAGCCCACCAGGCTACTCTGTCCATGGGATTTTTCAGACAAGAATACTGGAGTGGGTTGCTTTTCTCTCCAAGGGATCTTCCTGATCCAGGGACAGAACCTGCGTTTCCTATGTTTCCTGCATTGCAGGTGGATTCTTTACCGCTGAGCCATCAGGGAAGACCTGATAGGCAGAAAAATGGTCCCCAAAGATGTCCTCGTCCTAATTCCAGCAACCTGGGGTTATGTTATATTACTTGGCTAGGGGAATTAAGGCAGCAGAAAGAGCTGACATTACTAACCAGCTGACTCTAATATATGGAGATTAGCCTAGATTATCCAGGTGGGCCTAACATAATCACAAGAGTCTTTAAATGTGGGTGAGCGAGGCAGTAAAGCCAAATCAGTGTGATATGAGAAATGCTTGGCTGGCTTTGAAGATGGAAGGAGCTCGAAAGCCTCTAGAAGCTGGAAAAGGTAAGAAAGCCATTTCTCCTCTAGAGCCCTCAGTAAGGAATGCAAATCAGCCAATAATTTAGTCCAGAGAAATTTCTGACTTCTACACTGTAGATCTGTAAGGTAATAAATTTGGGTTGTTTGAGCTACTAAGTTTGTGGTAGATTGTTATAGCAATAATAGTAAACTAAGAGAGATGTGTGTGATACAAACTTTTAAAATCTACTCATTTGGTCACTTTCAAATATGCAATACAGTATTATTCCTGGAGGAGGAAATGGCAGCCCACTCCAGTATTCTTGCCTGGAGAATTCCATGGACAGAGGAGCCTGGCAGGCTACCGTCCATGGTGTCACAAAGAGTTGGACATGACTGAGCAACTAACACTAATACAGTATTATTAACTATGTTGTATATTACATGCCCATGACTTGCTTTTTTTTTTTTTTCTGACTTGCTTACTTTTTAACTGGAAGTTTATGTCTTTTGACCCCAATTTTGCCACCACTGCCACCTCTTTGCCCCTGCCCCTCTGCCTCTGGCAGCCACCAGTCTTTCCCCTGCATCTATGAGCTTGTTTTCCTGTTTTTAGATTGCACCTCTAAGTGAGACTACATGGTAATTTATCTTTCTTTGCCTGACTTATTTCACTGAGCATAATGCCCTCAATTTCTGTCCTTGTTGCAAATGGCACTACTTTTTTTTTTTAATGACTGAATGATATTCCATTGTGTGCGTGTATCTTGTGTCTTTATCCTTTCATTCATCAGTGGACACTTAGGTTGTTTCCATGTGTGGGTTACTGTTAAACAGTGCTGCAGTGGACATGGGAGTGCAGCATCAGAATTTTAAAAAAGCTTTCTAGGTGATAAGGTTGTGCAGCCAAAGTTGAAGCCCACTGAGGGGTAGGTTCTATGAGTGGCTGTGTTCTGAGGTAAGGGGGAGTGTTAGTTGCTCAGTTGTGTCCGACTCTGTGACCCCATGGACTATAGTCCACAAGGCTACTCTGTCCATGGGGATTCTCCAGGCAAGAAAACGAGTGGGTTGCCATTCCCTTCTCCAGGGTATCTTCCCAACCCAGGATTGAACCCAGGTTCCTGTATTGCAGGTAGATTCTTTACCATCTGAGCCACCAGGGAAGCCCTAACTGATGGGATGTTATTCTCATCAGTGACTAGCTTAGCTCTGAGATGCAAGCAGCAACTGTCACTTGGTAACTAGACTGTGGTCTCCCAACTTGTCTAGGAAAAACACCTTGTGGTTTGCCTTTATTCATATTCACAATACTCTGATATCACGAGTGGGTCCCCTCCCCTCCCCCCCCATACTTAATAATTCTCCAGCTCTGACACCAACTGTGTCATACAATTCAATTCAAATCTGACACTGTCTTTCTGGGGTTAGTGAAGACCACACAAGACTGTCCCCTGACCCTGCTTCAGATCCTGTTTCCACATTGCAAGTCCAGGTTGTTACCTGTGCTTCTAATCAACTAATGGGCTTCCCTGATGGGTTAGCAGGAAACATAGGAGACGCAGTTTCAGTCTCTGGATTGAGAAGATCCCTTGGAGAAGGAAATGGCAACCCGCTCCAGTATTCTTGCCTGGAAAACCCCATGGACAAAGGAGCCTGGCAGGCTATAGCCCAAAGGGTCACAAAGAGTTGGACATGACTAAGCACGCAGGCATGGCAGTCTAATCAACTGGCTGTACACTGAGGTTCTTATGACCCTCTCCTCAGGTTTGATCATTGGTCAGAGTGCCTCACAGAACTCGGGAAACAGTTTGCTTAGATAATCAGTTTATTATCAAAGAATACTACTCAGAACAGCCGGATAGAAACACTACAGAGGGCAAGGTTTGTGGGAAGGGCTGTGGGGCTCCACGCCCTCTCTGGGCAGTACCCCTCCTTGTATCTCCATGTGTTCACCTACCTAAAGGCACTCAGAGCCCTGTGCTCATGGCAGCTTTTGGAGTCCTCATCATGGAAGCACCAGCGATTACTAACCCTCCATTCCCCAGTGGGTGGGAGTGGGGCTGGGGGTGGAAGTTTCTAGCTTCTGTCATATCAAGGCTTTATTACCAGCCCAGGTTCTTGAAGTCTTTAATCAATAGAAATGAGTAGGAGGCCTGAGAAGACTGGCAGGCAAGTCTTTACTGGAATTTGTGTTGCAGCAGGAGGGAACAAGGACAAGTAACAGGTGCCTGGCTCACTCTCCAACAAGGCAAGCTGGTCTCTTGAAGAGGGTGAAGGTTGGGGCTGATTGCGGGTCAGGCTGGAGGGGTGGCTTAGGTGGTCTGCCTACCCCTTGGTGGGGCTGTGTGCAGGAATCACGCCCAGCTTCCTGCTTTTGCTCCTGGCTCATCAGAAGTGGCAGTTGGGTTCTGGTCTTTTTGTATCTTGTTAATAATTTGCCTTAGCTGCACATGCAGGCAGTTATTTTTAGTTCCTTATAGTTTCTTTGTATTGTGTTGCTCCAGGAGATGTGTGTCCAGGTACAAGCCCTGCAGTTAAGGATCCTAGGTTCCCCCAGCCTGCCTCAGCTTGGTCTTTCTGATGTCTAGCTTTCATCCAGGCACCTACCAAGAGTCACCCCTTAGAATGAAAAATTATCCTATCATCCGGGAAATGGTAGAAGTTTTAGGAACCCAATGGCAAGTACCAATGGCAACTCTCTATGGCAGGTGAGAGACCAATATGAGTCTGTGTGTGCTCAGTCCTGTCTTAACTCTTTGAGGCCCAATGAACTGTAGCCCACCAAGCTCCTCTGTCCTTGGAATTTTCCAGTAAGAATACTGGAGTGAGTTGCTATTTTCTTCTCCAGGGAATCTCCCCAACCCAAGGATCAAACTCGAATCTCTTGAGTCTCCTGCACTGGCAGGCGGATTCTTTATTACTGCACCACCTGGAAAGAGACTTATATTAGTATTTCACACACCTGTACACTGGTGCACATCTCAGCTCTTTGCCCTTTGAGTGGAAGACAGTAGGGTGAGGTCAGCTGTGCTAAGGGTTGATTTCCTCCATGGAGCACAGTGGCCACTCTCTCCGCTGTAAGGGGGCCTCAGTGAGCATCCTATGGACTGCTTAATAAAATCCAAAGACTTGAGTAGAGTAAGTCATAGGTAATCCAGTTTTCTCTTGTGGCTTGGCTTACCATTTGGTTTTTTACAAATTTGTCCACACATAATGGTCAACAAGAAGTAGAATTCTTTTTTAAAAAATTATTTATTTTTGGCTGTGCTGGGTCTCTGTTGGTGCATTCGGGCTACTCTAATGGCAGGTGTGCGGGCCTCTCATTGCAGTGGCTTGGCTTGTGGAGCATGGGCTTTGTTGCCGTGTAGCATGTGGAATCTTCCCAGACCTGGGATCTGCCCTGTGTCTCCTGCATTTGCAGGAACCACTGGATCACCAGGGAAATCCAGAAGTAGAATTCTCATTGTTACATTTATTTTTAATTGAAGTCTAATTGTGTTACAGTATTGTCTTAGTTTCTGCCAAACATCAACATGAATCAGTCATAGGTACACATATGTCCTTGAATCTCCCTCTCTCCTCCCTCCCCATCCCACCCTGCTAAGAAGTACAATTCTTAAGTTGGGATTTTCTTCTTTATACTCAATAGGCATTTTTTTTTTTTTTTTTTTTTTGAGAGGCAGCTCTGTGGCAACCCACTCCAGTATTCTTGCCTAGAAAATCCCATGGATGGAGGAGCCTGGTAGGCTACAGTCCATGGGGTCGCAAAGAGTCAGACATACGGAGCTACTTCATTTTCAATTTTTGTGCCAGACACCAGGCTTTTGGTAAGGATCCGTGGAGGAAAGAGATACAAACCCTGTTGTTACAAGCCTCACTAATAAATTGCAACATCTGGATGAACTCTGGAATCCGCGCCCTGCCTCCCGTTCCCCTATGTACTTAAGAGTGAAGAATGTACAGAAGACGGGCAGGTGTTTGGTAAGTCCTCTTAGATCCTTATTAGNATCCGTGGAGGAAAGAGATACAAACCCTGTTGTTACAAGCCTCACTAATAAATTGCAACATCTGGATGAACTCTGGAATCCGCGCCCTGCCTCCCGTTCCCCTATGTACTTAAGAGTGAAGAATGTACAGAAGACGGGCAGGTGTTTGGTAAGTCCTCTTAGATCCTTATTAGGACGGACAGGAAAGAGTAAAGCCTCGGTAAACGCGGCCCTCTTAAAATGACTGAAGGTGTGGCCAACCGCTTCGTTTTTTTTCTGGCTCCCGTCTGAGCTGGTTCCTATACGTCCCAGTAGGTGGCGCTAGAAATCACAGTTAAGTTCTGGGGTGGCTACAAAATTTCCTTGGGAGAGGCAGATCTCTTTCAAGGACTTGTTCTACCCAAATCACATTTCCTGCTTTTTTTCTCTCGTGTCAACCCAATACTCTACCCACTCTGCTCTTTCATCATCATTTTTTTTCCTTCCCATGGACACAGAGAGACTGATTTTTCTCCAGTCAAGGAGGTCTGCAATGGTGGAGTGCTGCAGAGAGGGAGGAACCCCTTTGCCCAGCATCCCTGATTTTAGGAACAATGGTTGAAAGTGGAGCAATGGGATAATTCTAACAGCTTAAAGGTAGGAAACATATAAGAAATAAAACTGTAACAATACTCACCTGGGCATGTCACATTTTCTGCCAGATGTCATTTCTATTATAGTAGTAAATTACTAGATAAGAAAAAGATTGGTTTAAAAAAATCAAATTTGATTGAAATAATGGTTTGGATATTTTTTAATGTAAACCTGCCTGTAGTGGGTTGAACTGTGGCTCCCCAAAAGAAAGATCCAAGCCTTAACCCCTGGAACCTACACATGTGACTTTATTCAGAAAAGGGTCTTTGCAGATGTAATTAAGACTCTGGAGATGAGATCATCCTGGATCAGGGCAATTCTGAATCCTATGACAAGGCCTTAGAATAGATGGGGAAACAGACCAGGAGAGGGGAGACACACAGGACTGAAGGCCGTGTGAGAATAGAGGCAGTTTGGAGAAATGTATCTACAAGTCAAGGGATGTCAAGGATTGTAAACAGCCACCAAAAGTGAAGAAAGAGGCATAAAGCCCTTTCCCTCAGCCTCCAGGAGGAACCAACTGTGCCAACACCTTGGCGGAGGACGTCTGGTTCATAATTTGAGAGGACAAACTTCTGTAGTTTTAAGCCCCCTAGTTGTGATCATTTGTTTTGGCAGCCTCAGTAAATGAACGTTGTTGTTGTTTAGTCACTAAGTTGCGTCTGACTCTTTCAACCCTGTAAAACTGTAGCCTGCCAGGCTCCTCTGTCCATGGATTTTCCAGGCAAGAAGTACTGGAGTGGGAAGCCATTCCCTTCTCCAGAGGATCATCCCGACCCAGGGATCAAACCTGGGTCTCCAACATTGGCTGGCTGCTGCTTTCCTGCTGAGCCCCCAGTAAATGAATACAGTGGTCTATCAGGGTTTTGTCCCTGCCACCCTTCAGAACCAGAGATTATTTGGTTCTCTGGGCCATGTGTTACCCACAGATGTGTTTAGTTTAGCCTTCACAGGACATTTTATGTGAAATGGATTTCTTTGGAAAATGTAGAAACTCTGGTAATGCTAGGCTCACATTGACCCTTGGCTAGAACTGGTAAATATCTGTCCCTTTTAGATCAGTCATATTTGCTGCCATCCCCACTGTGCGCTATCTCCCCCTCATGTGTCTATGCTACACATCTGCTCTTGCAGGGATGTGAGATTGTAGCTCCTATATATGCATCAGGCTTGGTGTGTTTAAAAGATCCAGTCCTCTCTTTTACAATAAGAGGAAAGAAGCCCTTGATTTTGCAGTCAGTGATTGTGGAAGGTTTTTATAAAGCAACACAATGTAAAAGGCGGTTCTGAAATCTGGTTGCTCAATAAAACTACCTGGAGACCGTTTTCCACATGCAGACTCTGGCCTGAATCCCAGACCACCTACATCAGAATCTTGGCTATGTGTAAGGTGATAGAGTAGGACAGGAGCAGAGACCAGGAATCTGCATTTTTCAAAGCTCTCAGGTGATTCTTGAAGTATGAATTTCCTATCCCACTGGAGATCTTTGAAGCTTGTTTTTTGAAAAGGCTTTTCGCAGTAAAATTGGAATGATTTGCAACAGTTTGCAGAACTAAGGGTTTGAAATGTGTTAAATTCGTTGTATTTAAGTATCTACAAGTGAAGAGTGGCCAAACAAGGTGATTCCTTTTAATAAGAACAGAAATAACAACTAATTAATGTTAGTGATATATTTTATTTATCTAGACAGTATATTCATAAAACCTTTTTTCTCTGTTTTGGTGGTGAGTGGGAACAAGCTGAGGTCTTACTGAACTACTGATGGGGCCTGCAAAATACCATATTCCAGGGATAATACTGGTTAAGTTGAGATGTAATCTACAATTCTGAAACAACTACTTCTAGCTTTTCTTCTTTACAATAAGGTCTATATCTCTACCAGTCTCCTGGGGATGCTAGTAGACCCCCCTGAAGGAATGAATAAGGAAATTCGAGGGTATTTAAATAAAGTTATCACAATTTTGATCAAGGAAATTTACATAACTTTGGCAGTTCTCCAAAGCACTGCATACAAATTCAATTGACAAATACCTTGTTAAATGATTCTTTCATTCAATAAACATTTATTGAGTGTCTACTATGTGCCAAGTATACTGTTCTAGTTCCTGTTCTCATGAACCTTATATGTCTGTTGAAAAACAAGCATAGCTTCATTAATACGTGGCAGGTGCTTTTCACAGGAAGCATGCTTACTATATGGATTATATTAACTTTTTTTTACATTTAAAAATTTTATCTTTATTTAGATCTTTTTATTGACATATAATTGGCTTACAATATTGTATTAGTTTCAGGTGTACAACATAGTGATTTGCTGTCCTTCTACATTACAAAATGATCACTATAATAAGTTTAGTTACTATCTATTACTTTCACTTCAGTTCAGTTGCTCAGTCATGTCTGACTTTGCGACCCCATGGACTGCAGCACTCCAGGCTTCCTTGTCCATCACCAACTCTTGGAGCCTACTCAAACTCATGTCCATCACCTTGGTGATGCCATTCAACCATCGCATCGTCTATTGTCCCCTTCTCCTACCACTTTCAATCTTTCCCAGCATCAGGGTCTTTTCCAATGAGTCGGTTCTTCACATCAGGTGGCCAAGATATTGGAGTTTCAGCTTCAGCATCAGTCCTTCCAATGAATATTCAGGACTCATTTCCCTTAGGATGGACTGATTGGATCTACTTGTAGTCCAAGGGACTCTCAAGAATCTTCTCCAACACCACAGTTCAAGAGCATCAATTCTTTGGTGCTCAGCTTTCTTTATAGTCCAACTCTCACATCCATACATGACTACTGGAAAAACCATAGCCTTGACTAGGTGGACCTTAGTCGATAAAAGTAATGTCTCTTCTTTTTAATATGCTATCTAGGTTGGTCATAACTTTTCTTCCAAGGAGCAAGGGTCTTTTAATTTCATGGCTGCAGTCATCATCTGCAGTGATTTTGGAGCCCAAGAAATAAAGTCTGTCACTGTTTCCACTGGTTCCCCATCTATTTGCCATGAAGTGATGGGACCAGATGCCATGATCTTCGTTTTCCGAATGTTGAGTTTTAAGCCAACTTTTCACTCTCCTCTTTCACTTTCATCAAGAGACTCTTCAGTTCTTTGCTTTCTGCCATAAGGGTGGTGTCATCTGCACATCTGAGGTTACTGATATTTCTCCTGGCAGTCTTGATTCCAGTTTGTGCTTCATCTAGCCCAGTGTTTCTCATGATGTATTCTGAATATAAGTTAAATAAGCAGGGTGACAGTATACAGCCTTGATGTACTCCTTTCCCAATTTGGAACCAGTCTATTACCATACAAAATTATTGAAATATTAATAACCATATTCCCTGTGTTGTACATTATATTCCTGTGACTTATTTATTCTATAACTGGAAGTTTACACATCTTAATCCACCTGTTTTGTCCTTCACCATGCTATTCCCCTCTGGTGACCATATTTGTTCTTTGTATGAGTCTGTTCTTGTTATGTTTATCAGCTTTATTTTTTAGATTTTGCATATAAGTGAAATCTTACAGTATTTGTTCTTTTTTTAAAATTAAAAAAAATTTTCTTGACCATACCACGTGGCAAGTGGACTCTTAGTTCCCTGAGCAGGATTGAACCCATGCCCCCTGCACTGGAGATGTGGTGTCCAAACCACTTGACCACCAGGGAAGTCCCAGTATTTGTCCTGAAACCACTGCTTTAAGTATGATTGACTATTGGTTATTTTTAGATACCTTTCAGTAACTTAAAGACTATTTCTAGTTTCCAAATGTTTTCAAAACTAATAAATAAATATTGAATTTTATTAAATTCTTATATCTGAAAGTGAAAAGTATTTGCCACTCAGTTGTGTCCAACTCTTTGGGACCCCATGCACTATAGCATGCCAGGCTCCTCTGTCCGTGGGGTTCTCCAGGCAAGAATACTGGAGTGGGTTGCCATGCCCTTCTCCATGTATTAATTTAATTTTAAAGGCACCTATGTTAACATGTCCTCCAGAAAACCCAGCTTGACCTCTCACTGAAAATTAGTTCACAAAAGCCATGAAGTACAATTTTCAAGTTTAATTTCTCTCAGCCGTTTTATAACTTAGAATGCACAAGTATTGTACAGATTTCTTTCTAAAGATTTTATATTTTTAATGTCATTGTAAATAGATCCTGTGTAGAAATGGGAAGGATTCTCTCTCCTGTACTCAGAGGTATTTCTTCATCTTCTAAAATAGTGCTGCCCGGGGCCAGGTCAGGCCTTTCAGAAGCTCATTAGCTTCTGCCTGGAATGCCCTCAGGTGGCACCAACTTCTCTGCATCAACTTTGCCCTCATAGACCTACTCTCCCCTCACAAGCAAAGCCATGGCTGCAGCCTGGAGCGTTCCTCATCCATATCAGATGTAGCTGGGCTCCTCAGTATCCTCTTTACTGAGGTTCTGCTGGGACCTATATTAGACGGAGGACCAGAGGTGACCGTGCAGGCACACAGGAACAGGGATAGAAACTGTGATCTTTAATATCTTCTCTCAGCATTTATCAAGCACTAGCTAAATACCAGACACCATTCTGGGGCAGTAGGATATATAATCAGGACCCTTGCATTTTGATAAGTCACCAAATTGGGTTAGGTTGTCAAAGATAGTGGCTTTGGGAGGCGAGGGTGGTGAGAAGTGAAGCTGGGCTGGCCTCTCTTATTGCCTGGCTCTCTAGGGCATTGCCAATAGAGAGCTGCCAGCTTAGGAAAATTGAAAGGAAAGATGACTGAGCAGTTTAGCTTTTCAGAAACTGTTTCTGCCCCTTTTCTGGTGAAAAAAGAGCTCCCCTAGCCAGGAATTAGGATCTTATTTGTCCATAGTTGCAAAACATAATTGTTAAAGAAAACTAACATTTATTTATGGCCCACTATGTGAGGGGTTCCATACAAATACGTAATTTTTAAGAAGCAGCCTTTTGGAGGTATAATTGACAAGCCACAAGCTGTGCATGTTTAAATCATACAGTTTAATCTTTTATAACTTGTATATACCCATGAAACCATCACCACAATCAAGATAATGACCGTAGCCATCACCCTCAAAATTATTTTTCTGTCTCTTCCTAATAGCTTGGTTCTATTTCTTCCTACCCTAAGTCTTATCTTCAAGTAACCAAAGATCTGTTTTTTGTCACTATAGATTAATTTACATTTTCTGGAATTTTATATTAACAGAATCATATAGTACGTACTCTTTCTTTGACTTTCACTCAACATAATTCAAGATTCATCGTATTGTTGTGTGTGTCAATAGTTAATTCACTCTCATTGCTGAGGAGTATTCCATTGTCTGGATACACCACAACTTGTTTATATCCTTTCATCTCTTGTTTATGTCATTTACAGTTTTAACGGTTAAAAATAAAGCTGCTATGTTTTTGAGTGGACACACGCTGTCATTTCTCTTGGATAAATACCTAAGAGTGGAATGGGCTGTGTCCTATGGTCAGAGTATATTTCACTTTTTAAGAAACTCCTAAACTGTTTTCCAAAATGATTGTATCATTTTACATTTTTACCAGCAATGAGGAGAGCTCCAACTGCTCCATGTCTTTGCCAACACTTAAGTTTGGTCAGTCTTTTTTATTTTAGACATTGTTGGTAGGTATGTAGTGGTAACAGCTAATGTTGGTGAGCATCTCTCCATGTGTCTGTCTGCCGTGTGTGTATCTTCTTTGGTGAAGTATCTCTTTAAATCTTTTGCCTGTTCAAAAAATTAAATTATTTTATTATTCAGTTTTGAGAGTTCTTTAAGTATTCTATACTTGTTTCTTTTCTCAGATAAGAGATTTGCCAATTTTTTGTCTGTATTTTATCTTTTCATTTTCTTAACAGTATCTTTTAAAGAGCAGAGATTCTTTATTTTGATGAAGTCCAATTTATCAGTTTACTCTTTTGTGGACTGTGTTTTTGACCCATATCTAAGGAATCCTTGGGCTTCCCTGGTGGCTCAGTAGGTAAAGAATCTGCCTGCAATGCAGGAGAGCTGGATTCAATCCCTGGGTCAGGAAGATCTCCTGGAGAAGGGACTGGCAACCAACTCCAGTATTCTTGCCTAAAAAATTCAATGTACAGAGGAGCCTGGTGGGCTACAGTTCATGGGGTCCCCGAGTCAGACACGACTGAGTGATTAACACACACACACACACACACACACACACACATATGCAAAGAATGTTTGGCTGTTAGCCCAAGGTGACAAAGATTATCTTCTCTTTTCTCTTCCTGAAGTTCTATAGTTTTAGGTTTTATATATAGGCCTAGGATTTATTTTGAGTTAATATGATGTATGGTATGAAGTATAGATCCAATGTGAAAAAAAAAATCCTATTATTTCAGCACCATTTGCTGAAGACTGTCTTTTTCTTTTTAAATTGCCTTTGCACTTTTGTCAAAATCAATTGTTCAGTTATGTGTGGGTCTATTTCTGGTCTCTGTTCCATCAAACTATTTGTCTATCTCTATGCCAATATCACTCAGTCTTGATGAATATAATTTTATACTGTCATGAAGTCAAATAGTGTAAGTTCTCCAAAGCTTTCTTTTGTAAAGTAGCTTTGGCTTATGTAGGCCTTTTGCATGGCCAAATGAATCTTAGAATCATATTGTCAATGTTCACACACACAGGAAAGTCTGCTGGGATTGTGACTGGGTTTGCATTGAATCTATAGATCAACCTGAGGAGACTTTATATAATTAAAAGTATTGAATTTTCTAATACATGAACACTATGTATCTTTTCATTATTCAGGTGTGCTTAAATTCCTCTTAGCAATGTTTCGTAAATTTTAATGTACAAGCATTATATACCTTTGTCATATTTCTCTCTAAATACTTTACATTTTCATACTATTATAAATAGCATTTTAAAATTTCAATTTCTGATTTTTTGTCATCAGCATAGGGGAATACATTGATTTTTGTATATTGGTCTTACATTCCAAAACTTTGCTAAACTCGTTTACTCTAGTAGCTTCCCCCCACCAAATTCCATAGGATTTTCTCCATAGACAGTCATGTCACTGGTGAATAAAGAGCTTTACTTCTTCCTTTCCAATTTTAAACTTTTTGTGTTTTTACAGCCTTATTGGACTGACTAGAATCTCCAGTACAATATTGAACAGAAATGGTGAGAGCAGACATCCTCACCTTGTTTCTGCTGAAGGGAAAGCATTCAGTCTCCCATCAAAAAATGGCATCGGCTGTACGTTTTTCATAGATTTTCAGGTTGAAGAGTTTTCCTTCTACACAAGTTTACTGAGATTTTTAAAAAGTCAGAAATGGATGTTGAATTTTGTCAAATACTTCTTTAGATTTCTTATCCTTTTTGTCTGTTAACATGGTGAATTATACTAGTTGATTAAAAATATCAGCCTTGTATTTCTGGGCTAAAACTCACTTGATTGTGATGCATTATCCTCTTAAAATATTGCTTGATTAGTCAGTGAAAATCATTCATTTGTGTCCGACTCTTCGTGNTTGTCAAATACTTCTTTAGATTTCTTATCCTTTTTGTCTGTTAACATGGTGAATTATACTAGTTGATTAAAAATATCAGCCTTGTATTTCTGGGCTAAAACTCACTTGATTGTGATGCATTATCCTCTTAAAATATTGCTTGATTAGTCAGTGAAAATCATTCATTTGTGTCCGACTCTTCGTGACCCCATGGACTATATAGTCCATGGAATTCTCCAGGCCAGAATACTGAAGTGGGTAGCCTTTCCCTTCTCCATGGGATCTTCCCAACCCAGGGATTGAAGCCAGGATCTCCCGCATTGCAGGCGGATTCTTTACCATCTGAGCATTCAGGGAAGCCCAAGAATACTGGCATGGGTAGCCTATTCCTTCTCCAGTGGATCTTCCCGATGCAGAAATTGAACTGGGGTCACCTCCATTGCAGGCTAATTCTTTACCAGCTGAGCCACCTGGGAAGCTCCTTGCTAAAGTTAATTTTTATATCAATGTTCATGAAAAATAGTCAACAATTTTATTTTCTTGAAATGTTTTCCCTGGTTTTGGTATCAGTGTAAGGCTCACTTTGTAGAATGAATTGGGAAATATTCCCTTATTTCTGGGCTTCCCAGGTGACTCATATGGTAAAGAATCTGCTTGCAAGGCAGGAGACCTGGGTTCGATCCCTGGATCAGGAAGAAATCTGCTAGAGAAGGGAATGGCTACCCACTTCAGTATTCTTGCCTGGAAAATTCCATGGACAGAGGAGCCTTACAGGCTGCAGTCTGTGGGGTCACAAAGAGTCGGACACGACTTAGCTACTCACACTGTACTTTTTCACTCTCACTTATTCCTAACTATGTGGAAGCATTTGTGCAGAATTAGAATTCTTTCTTCCTTTAGTGCAACTCATTGGTGGATTTTCTGGGTCTGGAATATCCTCTATGGAACCATTTTAATATATGTGAATTCCATGTCTTTGGTAGATACAGGGATATTCGGGCTTCACAAATTTTTTGAGTGAGCTTTGGTAATTTCTGTCTTTAAAGAAATTTCTCTCCCCTATTTTGATGTCTCCAATTAGGTATATGTCAGGATTCTTGAGCTTATTCTACAGCTCAATGATACTTTGTTTTTTTCATTTTTTACTTCTGATAATTTCTATTGTTCAGTCTTCAAATTCACTTATTTTTTCCTATAATTTTCAATCTGCTGTTGATCTCATCCACTGTATTTTTTATCCCAGATATTATGGTTTTTCACCACTAGAAGTTTGGGTCTTTTTATATCCTACAAGTCTGAAACATATTTAATCTTCCTGTAAGTTCTTAATTGTGTGAAACACAATTATAATAATTGTTTTAATGTCCTTGTCCATAATTGTATCAGTTGTGCTATTTTGTGGCTGATTTTTTCCCTCCTCATTATGGGTTGCATTTTTCTGCTTCTTTAAATGCTTGTTGATATTTGATTGGATGCTTCACAGTGTGAATTTTGTGTTTTTGAGTGCTGGATATATATGTATACCTGTAAATATTCTTGAGCTTTTTTTCAGGACAAAGTTAAATTACTTGGAAACAATTTGATATTTTGGTCATGTTTTAAGCTTTGTTAGAAACACAGAAGTGTTTTAGTGTAAGGTTGATTTTTGTCTTACTATTGAGGCAAAATCCTTCTGAATACTCTAAGGCCCTCGGAATTATGGAGTTCTCTACTCAGGATGAAAGAATTATTCCTGATTCTGTGTATTATTCTTGATTCTGGGTATTATTTTCCCTGATATTTAAGTCCTTTACTACATACTTGAAGTGACCCTCAGCCTTGAAATTGCTAGTCAATTGATCTCTGGAGTCTAATTTCTATGTCTTTAGAGTTGAGCAGGCTTCGTGTTGACTCCACGGGCTGGGAACTCTCTGAAAACAGTAAGCTGGCTCAGCTGTGGGACTCACATCATTTATTTACCATCAGTCTTGATCAGGTACATCCCTGGGTAGGCTGGCCCTGGCTGCAGCTGGAGTATTCCTTTGTCTTTAATTGCTTGATATCCAATGTCTTAGAAACCATTTTGTTATATATTAATATGTTGTCTTGTATTTCAATTGTTTCAAGTGGGAGGGAAAATTTGGTCCCTGTTACTCCATTTTATTGGAAATGTAAATCACAGTATATCACTTAATCCTAAGAACCTCATTTTACAATGAGTATTTTTTTATTCCTATTTTCACACAAGAATTTTGGTTCAGACAGGTGTAGCTAAGCTAATTAAAGGTAATCCCAGGGCTTAAATACAGGTGTTTCTTTCCAAAGCCTGAATTCCTCTCACTGTGTTAGGCTCATGGTGCTGTCAGAACGGCATTCAGGGCTTGAATTTAGGTCAGTCTCTGACTTCAGTGATATCTATGATCTTAGTTAAGTCATGAATATTTTCTGTGTCAGGGAACCCAAGGGAAACTTTCAATTGCTCTGTTCCAAGGCTATGCTTTAGGCCATGACTAACTTCTCTTTCTATAGGCCACAGTTTTCGGCCTGATTTTCTGTCCCCTTTAACCCTACCTGTAAAGTTAGTTTCCTTTATAACTCCTTTCTCTCTCAAATGCTTAGCGCAGAGCCTGGCACACAAAAAAGTCCTCAATAGATGCTTGTTGAGTGAATAAATAAATGGGTGCATGTGTGATTGACTGAAGAGAAGAGTACTGTCCGCTTCCTTGTCTTCTCCCAGCAAGCACAGCAGGAGGGTCCCTGAACACCAGTGGAATCACATTAATATCAGTGACCCCCAGAGTCTGGCTCCATTCAGTCAAGCAGGCCCTTTAGTGCTCTTGAAACTCTTCCCCCACCCAGTAATACTATATCTGAATTTTTAAGAGTTCAGAAAGGAATACTATTCAGTATTTTGAACTGCTGGGAAAAAAAGGCACTAATTATAGTTACATAAATAGAAGGTGGTCATTTTTTGTTCCATCAGTTCATGAACCAAAGCCTGAAATTCTTATTGTACTAGGTTTGGGCTGTAAATGTCACCAGTCAGCAAGAAAGTCATGAAATTCATAAAAAGATTTTTTCCCCCTAAGATCCCTCTGGCTTACATAGCTCCTGCTGACCAGGCGATAGGATGAGTCAAGGCCCCTGTCTGGCACACTCGGCCATTACCAGGAGTGCTCACTTCCTTGGAGACAGCTCAGTGGGCTGTGGGATGAAGAGGAGGGGCCAGAATAGAAACTTCTGCTCAACCCCCTGCACACCTCTCTGTCCTTCAGGCAAGGGACATCCCCATTTATTGCTGAATTCCACAGAATGGTTAGTCTTAGAGGCTGGCTTTGAGGATCCTTGAGAATCCAATTAAGTTTAACCACTGTCTATGGACCAGTGGCACCCCACTCCAGCACTCTTGCCTGGAAAATCCCATGGATGGAGGAGCCTGGTGGGCCGCAGTCCATGGGGTCGCTAAGAGTCTGACATGACTGAGCGACTTCACTTTCACACATTGGAAAAGGAAATGGCAACCCACTCCAGTGTTCTTGCCTGGAGAATCCCAGGGATGGGGGAGCCTGGTGGGCTGCCGTCTGTGGGGTCACACAGAGTCGGACGTGACTGAAGCGACTTAGCAGCAGTAGCAGCAGCATGGACCATATGCTGTGTGCTCAGCTTGGTGCTCTTCTTGAGGTGGTCTTTGGCTCTCTGTTTGGGAGATGGCTCACTCCTTAATTCTTCTTTCCGAGGAGAGAACACTGAGAGGAAACACGCTGGGGCCTGGGAGGAGCAGTTGTGCAAAGGGACTGGTAGCTCCAATAAGATAAGGGCCTTTGAGAGTTTGAGAAATGCCCAGAAGATTCTCTGCCCTTTCTGATCCCACCCTGCTCCATACTCCCATCCCCTGAAAGGCCTGAAAATGCTACAGTGTTTGGAAATTAGTTGAAGTAAATCCAATGAAACACATACTTTAAGGGCTTAAATTTCTATCTTAATTGCTTATTAAAACTCACACTTAAAAGTGGATATTTTATATGTGTTAGTCATATCTACATGTTTTTTATTTCATACTTACAGTAGTTATTTGAGATAGATGCCAGAATTTTCTCCATTTTCTTTAAATGAGGAAATTGAAAATGGTTAAGGCATTTACCAAATAGGTTAGAGACAGAAATGTATTAAAATTCGGGCTGCTCTTCTAGCTCCAGTGTCCTTCTCAATATACCCTTACCTCTCAGAGGGACCTCTTGATGGGCCAGTAACATTTGTTTTAGTTCTTGGATTTACCTGTTAATAGTGAGCAGCATAGGTAGAAAAAACCTCACTAACATTGGCGTTCAGTTCACAGTCCTGTCCGACTCTTTGCGACCCCATGAATCGCAGCACGCCAGGCCTCCCTGTCCATCACTGTCTCCCGGAATTCACTCAGATTCACGCCCATCGAGTCGGTGATGCCATCCACCCATCTCATCCTCTGTCGTCCCCTTCTCCTCCTGCCCCCAATCCCTGCCAGCATCAGAGTCTTTTCCAATGAGTCAACTCTTCACATGAGGTGGCCAAAGTACTGGAGCTTCAGCTTTAGCATCATTTCTTCCAAAGAAGTCCCAAGGTTGATCTCCTTCAGAATGGAGTGGTTGGATCTCCTTGCAGTCCAAGGGGCTCTCAAGAGTCTTCTCCAACACCACAGTTCAAAAGTATCAGTTCTTTGGCGTTTCAATCCTGGATCTATCACTTAAAATCTTTGTGACTTTTGGCAAACTGTTTAACTTCTCTGATTCTGTTTCTTTAGAATAAAAGCAGTTGCCTTCCAGGGTGATTATTTTGAATACTCTGAGACATTATGTATATAAATGCCTGAGACACGAAATACACTGGGAGTAACTATTACTAGACAAACAGTTCCCATTTCTTTCACAGTGTATCCTCTCATTCCACTTGAAACTTCATTCCATCAAACCGTCCCTTATTATTTCAGACCCCATGAATCTGTCTTTGCTGAGTTATTTCAGCATTTACAACCCCTGCTGTTCAATTTAACAGTTAATTACTACTTGATATTCTTAGTCTCTGTCCCTGACTAGGGTGGAAGCTCTGGGGAGCCACTAGACTAGGTCTGAGCTCTCTGTTTGTTCTATGGTATTGAATACATTCTAGGTGTGCAATATATACTTGATGGAGTGCAATGGCTTAGATTCTTTTGGTGGTATATCTTATAGTCACAGTAGAAGGAAGAAGACAGATTATCCCAGTGCCACTGGCTTGTGCTAACATGTCCAGCTCATATCATAGAGACTGAGAGGATAAAGGCAGCATTTATAGGTGCCAGTTCACCTGTCTGATAAGTGATTTTGGTTATGTATCATCTGTCCAGGTTGCCCAGCCCACATTGACCTTTGCACTGAGTCAAACTGGCTGTGAGACCAAACCATGAGTTTCAGAGCATGAGACATTTAGTCTTAAATCCATTCTCACAATCTTTGGGTCCTTGGGCAAGTTTTATCAGCCCTCTGAATCTGTTTGCTCATTTTAAAAATGGGGATAATGGTTCTTTGCCAGGCTGTTATAAAGACAAGAGAAAGTCGCTCAGTCATGTCTGGCTCTTTGTGACCCCCATGGACTGTAGCCTGCCAGGCTCCTCTGTTCATGGGATTCTCCAGGCAAGAGTACTGGAGTGGGCTGCCATTTTCTATGAGCTTTATTAAGTGCAAGTGTTGAGTAAATGGTAATGTGCCATAAAATCTTTTAAAAATTATTTTTAGTAAGAAGGATTTAGATCCTTGTTTTTACTGTTTTACCAAGACAGAGAAGAATAAAATGAAAGAGAGCTAACTTAGAGTTACCCAATTTGTGCTTATATAGAGTCAGGGATAAAAGGTGAGCAAGACAATTTGAGGAAGGACACTTGAGGATACTAGCAAGTTTATGAGCCAAGTGCGGAGAAGGATCATAATCAGAAATAAAAAGGCTTGCTTTTTCAGAGGACTAGAATATTGAGAGAGTTAAGATGGTTTGGGATGTGGGGTGGAAGAGCAAGAAACAGGTCTGATCTTGAGGGGTCAGAGATACAGAAAGCACCCATAGCAGGAGTAGAACCTGTGCTAATCCAAGGGGCCGTGTGCCAATGATTAGCTATTTACCAAGCATATATACACCAGGCACCGTGGTATTTTCCAGTCTGTATCATTTGATTTTCACAACAACTTCTGAGGTAGGCAATACTGCTCTGCCTGCTTTACTGGTGAAGAAACAGAAGCACTGAGAAGTTAAATCATCACCAGATCAGCTCTTATTCTTTTCTAATTTTTATTTTATTTACTTTCGGCTGTGCTGTGTCTTCACTGCTGCATGGGCTTTTCTCTAGTTGCAGCGAGCAGGGGGCTTCTCTCTAGCTGTGGTGCACAGGCCTGTCATTGTGGTGGCTCCTTGTTGTGGAGCATGGGCTCCAGAGCACACAGGCTTCAGTAGCTGCAGCACGTGGGCTCTGTAGTTGTGGCTCCCGGGCTCTAGAGCACAGGGTCAGCATTTGGGGCCCACTGGCTTAGTTGCTCCACAGCATGTGGGATCTTCCCATACCAGGGATCTAACCTGCATCTCCTACGTTGGCAGGTGGATTCGTTTCCACTGAGCCACCAGGGAAGCCCTCATATCTTGTTCTGGCCTGACCGCAGATCCTAACTCAGAAGCATTATGTCCTACTCTCTAGAAATTTGGGAGCTTATGTCTCCACTTCATTTGCTTTCCTCCAAATATTTCACTCTGGAATACAAACTCATTCTGTGGGTGAACACACCAGGTGTGTGGTATTGTGGTCTGGGTTGAGAGCTTCTTGCCCTGGAGAAGAAATGGAGAAAGACCACAATCCTGGAGACACACACACATACATACACCTCATGTTTGCTGATTTCCTGGTCATTCCCTGGCAGCAAAAATTTTCCAGAGGCAATATTGGAAACCCAGATGAGCAGAGAGGACACGTGGGTGGACTGGGAACTGCTCTGCAGGGGCCCCATTTCTTCTCAACAGTGTGGGTCACGATCACAAGCTGTTCCCTAAAGCACATTCACCTCTTCCCGAAACAGTGCTTATTTCCAGAGCTCTGCAGGGCTGCTTCTACATCCTGACCATCTCCTGGGATGTGACCCTAATATTTCACTCTTCGTACTGCTTATTAACTGAACATGACAGCCTAGTTGAGTAGGCTAGGCCTAGGAGAGAAAAGATTTTTTAATGGCTTAAAGAATCATTTAATCTCAATATGAAAAAGATAGCTCAATTTATGCCTCAGATCTTTTCTTGAGTCACCTCTTTATGGCAATCAACTGACCTGGTACAGAGATGAATAAGAAACAACCCCTAGGTCTAATGTAAAACTTTAAATGTGATACACTGTGATTATTACTAGAATAAAAGTTTCAACAATTAAAGCTTCCCTCATTTAGAATAGGTTAAAAAGTAAAGTCATGAACTTTCCCCATCTCTCTAAATTTCAAGCAGAAGCTGAATAACCATCTTGTCATGACTGGATTCTTGCATCAGATGGGGACTACATGGCCAGAAAATAGTCTCTTGCTGGAATGCTAAGGACTGTTCATGCAGCAGCTATAATGTAGTGGTATTTCTGGCATTAAGGCAGGAATGACTTGGCAGACATTCCTAGTTGCCTCCCCCCAGTTTATTCCCTTTCCTAACTAAGAGAAATCCAAGTTTGTCCAGTTATGCCCAGCTTAAGCTACTCAGCTTTCTAGGGGTAACCTTGTTACATAGTTCTGACAGTGAGATGCAAGATCAAGTCACCAAGTGGGGCTTCTGAGACAGCTTGTTAAAGGAGGCTGAGGCATCTGATAAGTGCCTTTTCAGCTTTTACATTTTATCTTTTGTACCCTCTCCAACTTTTATTTTATGCTAAGAACATGGCTGTGATGCTTGGAGGTGGAATAGCCATTTTGTGACAAAAACCACTTTGTTAAAGATAGACAGAAAAAAGAAAAACCTGTTGTATTTGATGCCATTCTAGATACTCTTTACCACTCTTAATTCCACACATGGGAACTTTTTGTCATAGGAAAAACTAAACCACCATTTGATTAAATCACTGTAATTGAATTTCTGTTACTGGTAGCAAGATACACTCTTAACTGATATACACGATACAGTGAAAAACATTACCTGAGTTTAAATTCTCTTTTTATCATTTATTTATGAGATATTAGGCAAGTTACATGGATCTCATGAAATGTCAACCTTAAAGATCAATAATACTTATCTTACAAGGCTTTTGGAAAGGTTAAGTGAAATAATATGGACAATAATAATAATTGTCCAACACATTGCCTGGTACACAGAAGGACCTCAATAGATGTTTCTTTGATTTTTTTTTTTTTTTTTTTGTAGTTGGAGATCTTCTTACATGTGGCCCTTGAGACCATTAGAAAAGATGCTCAGTTTGTTGATAGGCAGATTCCATAGTAAGGATGCACAAGACAGTCCACTTATGTGTGAAAAGAAAATACTAGAAATTCTCAGTTCTATTTAGGTTTGTTTGTATCTTTTTAACATTTCTACTTTGAGTGCATTTTATTTATAAGTATAGAAATATATAACTTAAAAATAAGAAAATAAAATGCTTGTGGTGCATAAGGAAAGGGGCTTCCCAGGTGACACTAGTGGTAAAGAACCCACCTGCGAGGGAGACATAAGAGACAAAAATTCATTCCCTAGGTTGAGAAGATCTCCTGGAGGAGAGCATGGCAACCCACTCCAGTACTCTTGCCTGGAGAATCCCACGGACAGAGGAGCCTGGTAGACTACAGTCCATAGGGTCACAAAGAGTTGGACATGACTGAAGTGACTTAGCATGCATTCATGTGGTACATAATACAAAAAGGTTTGGAGACCACTGCAACCATTACTTGGGTTGCTTGTTTAGAAAAGGAAATTTCTGGTCCATTCATTATGATGAGATGACTGCTTTCATGTGGTATTAACAAAAAGCAGTGGGAACACAGGGAGAATGTATCTAGGTCTTTTCGGGGGAAGCAAGGACAGCTTCCAGAAAGGGCATCACCTAGGCTGAAGGATGAGGAATTTGCCAAGAAAAAGAAGTGTGTTCTAGGCAGAGGATTCAGCTGAGCAAAACCCCGGAGCAGTGGCTCTAGAGACTTGTAATACTTTTTTTTTTTTTTTCTGTATCATAAAGTATATGGTGGGATGGTCAGGAAACATGTCTGGGACCCAACCATGCCACACAAATGTTTAGGTTTCATGTTCTTAGCAATTGGGAGCATGGAAGTATTTGAGGCAGATAGACACTGTTGGATTTGTGTATTAGCTCACTCTAGGAGAAGAAGGGAGAACAAATTGCAGGGAACATCAGCCTAGAGAAAAAAGGACCTGTGAGAAAGCCAGTGTTTTTGACCAGGTATAATGGTGTATCAAACAGATAATGATGAGGGTCATTGAGGGAGCTAGTAATGGGAATAGAGAGGAAAGGATAGATTTGAAATATAATTAGAGGTTCATGCAAATAAGACTTGATATGCTTTGTGATTGACTGGATATGGGACTTTTTTTTTTTTTTTTTTTGCTTAAGTAATTAGGTGAATGCTTGGGCCTTTTCCCCAAAATAGGATGCTGAAGGGAGGAGGCATTCTCCTGGTTCTGCCACTAGCTGTCTGAGGTTGACAAGTTACTTGACCTTTTCAACTCTCATTTCTCTTCAGCTATAAAATGAAATTGTTGTCAGCATTAGATATAATAGTATGTAGGAGGTACTCCATCCACGAAGGCTAACAATAACCCATGAAAATCATTCTTTCAGATTTTAAAATGCATAATATTTTATTTTCCCAATTAACACATATGCTTTAGCATAGTAAAAAAAATGCATGCATCTACAGGAAGTCTTTGTATGTGTGTGTGTATAGTTGTATTCACTTACTTGCATAAAGGAACAGAGAAAGGATATAAAATATAAAATAGACTTATAAATACCTCAGGGATGGAGATGAGAGCATGGGATGTGGGAAGAGTAGATGGGATGATGAACAGAAACATGGGAACAAGATTTTAAAATGCACACTCTTTTATATTGTCCTAATTTTGAATCTTGACTGTATTTTAAAACATTAAAGTAAAACAATTAGAATGGATAAACAACAAGTTCCTAATGTATAGCACAGGCATCTATATTCACTATCCTCTGATAAACCATAATGGAAAGGAAAATAAAAATAATGTATATATGTGTAAAACTGAGTCACTTTGTACAGCAGAGGTTGGCAAAGTACTGTAAATAAACTACACATTAATAAAAAAAAATCCTGGGTGATTTTTAGTTCAGTCAGTTCAGTTGCTCAGTTGTGTCCAACTCTTTGCAGCCCCAAGGACTGCAGCATGCCAGGCTACCCTGTCCATCACCAACTCCCCGAGCTTGTTCACCTTCATGTCCATTGAGTCAATGATGCCATCCAACCATCTCATCTTCTGTTGACACCTTCTCCTCCTACATTTAATCTTTCCCAGCATCAGGCTCTTTTCAAATGAATCAGCTCTTTGCATCAGGGGACCAAGATAATGGAATTTCAGCTTCAGCATCAGTTCTTCCAATGAATATTCAGGACTCATTTCCTTTAGGATGGACAGGTTGGATCTCCTTGCAGTCCAAGGGACTCTCCAGAGTCTTCAACATCACTGTTCAAAACCATCAGTTCTTTGGTGCTGAGCTTTCTTTATAGTCCAACTCTTACATCCATACATGACTACTGGAAAAACCATAGCTTTGACTAGATGGACCTTTGTTGGCAAAGTAATATCTCTGCTTTTTAATATGCTGTCTAGATTGGTCATAGCTTTTCTTCCAAGGAGTAAGCGTCTTTTAATTTTATGGCTGCAGTCACCATATGCGGTGATTTTGGAGCCCAAGAAATAAAGTCTGTCACTGTTTCCACTGTTTCCCCATCTATTTCCCAGGAAGTGATGGGACTGGATGCCATGATCTTCGTTTTCTGAATGTTGAGCTTTAAGCCAACTTTTTCACTCTCCTCTTTCACTTTCATCAAGAGGCTTTTTAGTTCTTCGCTTTCTGCCATATAGTGTCACTTGCATGTCTGAGGTTTTTTATATTTTTCTCTGCAGTCTTGATTCCAGCTTGTGCTTCATCCAGCCCAGCATTTCTAATGATGTACTCTGCATGTAAGTTAAATAAGCAGGGTAAAAATATACAGTCTTGATGTACTCCTTTCACGATTTGGAAGTGGTCTGTTGTTTCATGTCTAGTTCTAACTGTTGCTTCTTGACCTGCATACAGATTTCTCAGGAGGTAGATAAGGTGATCTGGTATTCCCATCTCTAAGAATTTTCCAGTTTGTTGTGATCCACAGTCAAAGGCTTTGGCATAGTCGATAAAGCAGAAGTAGATGTTTTTCTGGAACACTCTTGCTTTTTTGATGATCCAATGGATATTGGCAATTTGATCTCTGGTTCCTCTGCCTTTTCTAAATCCAACTTGAATATCTGGAAGTTCATGGTTCACATACTGTTGAAGCCTGGCTTGGAGAATTTTGAGCATTAACTTGCTAGTGTGTGAGATGAGTGCAATTGTGTGATAGTTTGAGCATTCTTTGGCATTGCCTTTCTTTGGAATTGTTGACGTTTTCCAGTCTTTTGGGCACTGCTGAGTTTTCCAAATTTGCTGGCATATTGATTGCAGCACTTTTAATAACATCATCTTTTAGGATTTGAAATAACTCAACTGGAATTCTATCACTTCCACCAGCTTTGTTCACAGTGATGCTTCTTAAGGTCCACTTGACTTCGCAATCCAGGATGTCTGGTTCTAGGTGAGTGATCAAGCCATAGTGGTTATCTGGGTCTTTTTTGTATAGTTCTTCTGTGTATTCTTGCCACCTCTTCTTAATATCTTCTGCTTCTGTTAGGTCTACCTTTTCTGTCCTTTATTGAGCCCATCTTTGCATAAAATGTTCCCTTGGTATCTCTAATTTTCTTGAAGAGATCTCTAGTCTTTCCCATTCTATTGTTTTCCTCTATTTCTTTGCATTGATCACCGAGAAATATCTTATTCTTATCTAATTCTAATTCTTATCTCTCCTTGCTATTCTTTGGAATTATGCATTTAAATGGGTATATCTTTCCTTTTCTCCTTTCATTTCCTTTTTCATATCTTTCACTTCTCTTCTCAGCTATTTGTAATGCCTCCTCAGACAACCATTTTACCTTTTTGAATTTCTTTTTCCTGGGGATGGTTTTGATCACTGCCTCCTGTACAGTGTCATGAACCTCTGTCCACAGTTCTTCAGGCACTCTATCAGATCTAATGCTTTGAATCTATTTGTTACTTCCACTGTATAATCCTAAGGGATTTGATTTAGTCATACTTGAATGGTCTAGTGGTTTCTCCTACTTTCTTCAATTTAAGTCTGAATTTGGCAATAAGGAGTTCATGATCTGAGCCACAGTCAGCTCCGGGTCTTCTTTTTGCTGACTGTATAGAGCTTCTCCATCTTTGGCTGCAAGGAATATAATCAGTCTGAGTTCAGTATTGACCATATGATGATGTCCATGTGTAGAGTCTTCTCTTGTGTTGTTGGAAGAGGGTATTTGCTATGACCAGTGCATCCTTTTGGCAAAACTCTATTAGCCTTTGCCCTGCTTCATTTTGTACTGCAAAGCCAAATTTGCCTGTTACTCCAGGTATCTCTTGATTTCCTACTTTTGCATTCCAGTCCCCTGTGTTGAAAAGGACATCTTTTTTGGGTGTTAGTTCTAGAAGGTCTTCTAGGTCTTTGTAGAACTGTTCAACTTCAGCTTCTTCGCATTACTGATTGGAGCATACACTTGGATTACTGTGATATTGAATAGTTTGCCTTGGAAATGAACAGAGATCATTGTTGTTTTTGAGATAGCTTCCCAGTACTGTAGTATGGCCTCTTGTTGACTATGAACATTTGGCCTCTTGTTGACTATGATGGTTACTCCATTTCTTCTAAGGGATTCTTGCCCACAGTAGTAGATATAATGGTCATCTGAGTTAAACTCACTCATTCCAGTCCATTTTAGTTCACTGATTCCTAGAATGTCAATGTTTATTCTTGCCATCTCCTGTTTGACCACTTCCAGTTTGCCTTGATTCATGGACCTGACATTCCAGGTTCCTATGCAATATTGCTCTTTATAGCATTGGACTGTACTTTCATCACCAATCACATCCACAACTGCGTGTTTTTGCTTTGGCTCTGTCTCTTTACTCTTTCTGGAGTTATTTCTCCACTGATTTCACATAGCATATTGGGCACCTACCGACCTGGGGAGTTCATTTTTCAGTGTCCTGTTTTTTTGCGTTTTCATTCTTTAATGGGTGAATATCAAGTATGTGTCCAGTGGGTTCCAACAAAAGTCCTAGGGGTTCATACACCTCTCTTTGCAAAACTCACCTCTTTTCTGGATTTTCCCTACTAATCACCCCCCCAAACTTTCCTTCTACCTTGATTAACTTAGTTTTTCCTTCTTTTCCTTTCTTTCTATTAATACTTCTCTCCCACCCTCCCTTCCTCCTTTCTTTGTTTTCTTTCTTTCTAAAATATACACATGTTATCACCTATTCTGTTATCTCAGTCATAGAGTGAGAAGCAGAAATCCCTCAGCTATGAGGCTGACATAAACAAAAGGCAAAAACTCACTCTTACATAATACCAGGGTCAAAGGGAAACCAGAAGCCTTAAAAGAAATTCAGAAGCTCTTCCTCATATTGTGAGCTCTTGGAAAGCAGAAACTGTCTTTTCTACCTTTGTGGCCCTAGTACCTTGCACAGTGGCTGGTACACAGTAGGTGCTCAATAAATGAGTATTAAACTTAATTGAAAAAGAATCTAAAAGGGCATGTGCTTCCTTAAGAGTTTTTGTCTGGAGAAGAACTCTGAGTTTTGAAAATTAAACGATGACATATACACAGAAATAGAAAAATGGTTAAGAGCAAGGAACTGAGGGACAGGTAGACCTGGGCTCAAATTCCTTTTTTTTTTTTTTTAACCAAGAACTGTGTGACCTTCATTAAATCACTTCTCTGAGCCTGTTTTTTAACCTGTAAAACATGTGTGCACACATGTATACACACACACTAGTTTCAGATGCTTAGTAAGACAATTGCACGGGATAACAAATAAAGGCCTTAGCACAATGCCTGGCACTGAGTAATTACTCAGTGTTGTTTCATTGAACATGTTATTTCTGAACATGATATCTACTTACTATAACAAAACTTTTGCAAGGTCAGATCAATGGTATAGGTCTCAAACTCATGAAATCTGAGAAAGCCTCAACTGAGAGAGGAACTGAGGTGGAAAAATTGGATGAGAAACTTGTAATCAGAGTGTACTTGCCTCTTAAACCAAGTTCCTTGCTGAAGCTATAACTGGAAGACAAGAGAAAGCTGACTTTGGAGCTGTGGATTCTGTGCACCACAAAATGATTAGAGCAAAATGCAGTGTTGGCTTGTGGCCTTGTGCTTGTTATCTCAGAAGTGCAGCCCTTGTGTACCTCTATCTGATGCATTTCAGCAATGTGCTTTTTTGTGTGCGTGGGGTGGAAAGAGGAGGGATAATAGGACACTGAAGGACTGATGGGGGAGAATATTTGAGGACAGAACCAAATAGATTTCTAGTGCTTTTTACCTCACTAATTGCCAGGAACCTGGATGAGGCAGAGCCTTGGTTTATTCAGCTTTTATGCAGCTCAGCGGACTGTTAACAATATGTGTCTGAGTCATGGGGGGTCAAGTGACTGCAGCTTCTCTGATGAGTCATTATCTTGCTTCCACTAATGTTGATGGCCAGGGCTGACTTGTTTACTGAGAGCAAGCTACAGCTGTCTGCAGGTACAGGCTTCTATGCTCCAGACTTCACCAGCAGAACCAGCAGGATCCATTTGGGAGTGTTTACACTCCTGGAAGGTCCTGATGTGGAACAGGTGGCCTATGTGATGTGATAACACCCCTCGCTTTGATTTGATGTTGCTGTGAGCAAACATTTAGACTGGAAATCCAAAGGATTGAGCAAGAGGTAGAAGGTGTGACTAGTACTAATTACATTGCTCAGGATCCTAGCAAGGAAGATGGCACATTCACACTGGGAAGTCGAGGAGCATTTAAAAGAAAGATTATTTACAAGGTGTGGCCTGGGCTGAGGGAAACATCAAGGACGGTGTGGGGTTTCTTGGAAAGCAAAAGTGAGGAGCCATCATCAGGTTGAAGAACCAAGGAGAGGGAGTGGTTACTGGAGTTGGGAGAGAGGGGAAATATGGAGAGGGCCACCTGAGAGGAGCTGTTGTCATCATTTAAGGGTCACAGTTGATTTCTGGTCAACCAATAGAGAAAGAATAAGAGAAATAAATACCCAACCTTCCTCTCCTTCTGCTCTCTCTCCTTAGATCCTTCCACTGGCCAACTTTAACTGGAAGCCAGTGAGCAAGAAGGCATTTGAGGTAGGTCAGCCTCCTGGGAAAGGGAACAGATGGAGAAAGGGGACAGAGGATCTGGAAGGGCAAACAAAATAGTACAACCTCCTAGCTAGACATACTAGTTTCTTCTCTGGCTCTTGGTTTTGTTCATCAGTGAAATGGGGAAATCGTGCAACCTACTTTGTTATGAGAATGAAATGAGATAATATAGGTAAAAAGTTTTGAAAAGCCCCAAATGGTTTTGTGAAGGTTGCCTATGAAGTTGTTGAATAGCTGCTATGTTTCAAGGAAGATAATGTAGTGATCAGAGTAATTTCCTTACTTCCAAGTTGGTTTTAGTTCAGTTCAGTCACTCAGTCATGTCCCACTCTTTGCAACCCCATGAATCGCAGCACGCCAGGCCTCCCTGTCCATCACCAACTCCCAGAGTTGACTCAGACTCATGCCCATCGAGTCAGTGATGCCATCCAGCCATCTCATCCTCGGTCGTCCCCTTCTCCTCCTGCCCCCAATCCCTCCCAGAATCAGAGTCTTTTCCAATGAGTCAACTCTTTGCATGAGGTGGCCAGAGTACTGGAGTTTCAGTACTGGAGTTTTAGCATCATTCCTTCCAAAGAAATCCCAGGGCTGACCTCCTTCAGAATGGCCTGGCTGGATCTCCTTGCAGTCCAAGGGACTCTCAAGAGTCTTCTCCAACATTACACTTCAAAAGCATCAATTCTTCGGCGCTCAGCCTTCTTCACAGTCCAATTCTCACATCCATACATGACTACTGGGAAAACCATAGCCTTGACTAGACGGACCTTAGTCGGCAAAGTAATGTCTCTGCTTTTGAATATGCTATCTAGGTTGGTCATAACTTTTCTTCCAAGGAGTAAGTTGGTTTACCAGCCCTTAATTTTTGTTTTTTCATTTTATATGGAAGAATAGTTGGTTAACAATGTTGTGTTAGCTTCTGGTACAGGAAAGTGATTCAGTTATACATACACATGTATCGATTCTTTTTCAAATTCTTTTCCCATTTAGGTTATTACAGAATATTGAGCAGAGTTCATTGTGGCATATAGTAAGTCCTTGTTGGTTTTCTGTTTTAAATGTAGCAGTATGTACATGTCAATCCCAAACTCTCAATCTATTCCATCTCTCCCCCAAATCCTTCCCCATAGGTAACCATAAGTTTGTTCTCTAAGTCTGTGAGTCCATTTTGTAGATCAGTTCATTTGTATATTTTTTTTGATTCTGCACATAAGTGATACCATATGATATTGTCTTCCTCTTCACTTAGTATAATAGCACAGGGCTTCCCTGGTGGCTCAGATGGTAAAGAATCTGCTTGCAACGCAGGAGACCCAGGTTTGATTCCTGGGAAGATCCCTTGGAGAAGGAAACCCACTCCAGTATTCTTGTCTGGAGAATTCCATAGACAGAGAAGCCTGGCGGGCTACAGACCATGGGATCGCGAAGAGTCAAATATGACTGAGCTACTAACACAGCCAAACACAGCATAATCTCTAGGACCATCGGAGTCGCTGCAAATGGCATTGTTTCATTCTTTTTACTGGCACCAGGCCCTCTTGAGACCCTATTAAATTTATATCCCACACCTGATGCTGAACATGGGAACAAAGATGGGTGGGCTATAAAAAAAAAGGTGATGACAGATACAAGGCATAGCCACTTATCCCTCAAAAGCCTGTACTATAGTTAGAAAGATATGAAGGTGCCTGCCCATGTCCTCCTTTATCTACATATGGAGTGCATAGAAAGAGATGTGATATCCATGTCTATCATGTGAATACACACACACACAATAATGCAGTCACATATACAAAATGAAGCAGTACAGTTAGAGATGACTAGAGCTGATGAGGGACAGTCAGAAAAGGGGTCCAGAAGAATGGAGTTTGAGTTGGAATCTGGATCCTGAGGTGCCAGCCTTTGACCTGTCCAGGTTGTTGACTTGTTCCCCTTCCATGTTTAGAAATAGATCTTTTCAAAAAGAGAATTAAATATTTGCATTCTTTTGACTTGTCTCTTTTGTTTCTTTTATGTCCAGTTCCAGGCATGGTATTCTGAAGGCCCTCAAGAAATGTTTATTAATTGAATCAGTAAAGAAATATTTGGTATTTGTGCTATTTTATTAAGTAAAAGAATACATATGATTACAGCACTCTCTTCAGCACTCGGCTCTGAGAGTTCTTCCAAGAGTGTTTCAAAACACACTGCATGCAAAAGAGGAGCCACAGTGAGTGAGGTTAGCACATGCTTTTGATAAGTGATTTGCATAAGATTAGTGTGTGCATAGACTGCAATCTTAAACAATTTCCAGACAGAAAATGATTGCTCTCCAGAAGATGTTTAGTTTATTAAGAGCCTTATGACATGTTAGACATGTTTCCTCTATTCTTCATTTCTGGGACTCAGTAGAAAGAGATGAGTAAGGGCAGTGATAGTCTTCTCAAATAGTTGTCACGTTATTGAAAAACTTAAAGGCAGTGTTTAGCCCTCAAGCACTTGTCTCATTTATGTTACTAGTCAAGAATTCAGGATGTAAGAATGAGAAGGAATGTTACAGTAACGTTGTCCAAACTTGTTTGTGCAAATATCAGTGGAAATGATACTGATGTGGAACTGCTCAGAAACACTGCAATTAACGCACAAAGCATTGGCACTGAGCTCTTGGGGACACAGCTTGGACACCCTGAAGCCATGCCAAGGCTTCTTGGGCTTGGAGATGAGTCTGTAGCTGGTAGGAACTCTTGAAACAGGCTGAAGGTTGCAGAATAAAAGCACAGCCTGCACTTCCTGTCATCTCCTTGGAGAAGAAAGAGGAGAACATCACCCACTCAAAAGACTGGGGGTCACAGAGGATGTTTGTTTCAACCCCAGCTCTCCCCTAGGCTCAGGGCTGAGGGTGGTGGGGGGCTGACATCAGGCCTTTGGTGACCAGAGAATGATTTGTGCCACAGCTCCACCTAACATACGAGATTGCCAAACCCTGGTAAAGGACTACAAGTGACCAGGTCTGTGTATGTGTGTGTATGCCTAATTTTTTTTAAATTGTAGAATAATTTGCTTTATAATATTGTACTGGTTTCCGCTGTACAATACAAATCAGCCATAATTATATATATATATATCCCCTCCCTCACACCCTTCCCCATCCCACCCCTCTAGATCATCAGCGTGCTGGGCTGGGCTACCTGTGTTATACAGCAACTTCCTACTAGCTATCTATTTTACACATGGTGGTATTTAGTTCAGTGGCATTTAGTACATTCACAGTGTTATATAACCATCACCATAATCTAGTTCTAAGACATTTTCATCATCCTAAAAAACATTCCACACCCATTAAGCCTTATTTCCTGCTCTTCTCAGTCCCTGGTAACTGCCAATCTGGGTTTAGTCTCTATGGATTTATCTATTCTGGATATTTTATATAAATGGAATCTATAATATATAGCATTTTATATCTGGCTTCTTTTTCACTTAGCATAAAGTTTTCAAGGGTCATCCTGATGTGGCATATATCAGTACCTCATTCATTTTTATGGCTAAATAATGTGTTTTTCCATTCATCAGTTGATGGAAATTTGGATTGTTTCCACCTTTGGCTGTTGTGAATAATGCTTCTATGGAATTCATATATCAGGCATTTTTTAATAACTATTTACAGTTTGGGGGGGTTATATATCTAGGAGTGCAATTGCTTACTGAGTAACATGATAGTTCAGTGTTTAGCTTATTAAGGAAAATAGCAAACTGTTTTCCATAGCAATAGCACCATTTTATATTCTCATCAGCAATGTAGGGGGATTCTGGTTTCTCCACATCTTCACCAAGACTTATTTCCCATTAAAATTTTTGGCCATCTTAGTGTGTTATTTTGATTTGCATTTCTGTAGTGACTAATAATACTGAGCATCTTTTCATTCTGTGTTAGATTTTAACTCAACAGAAATATTCTATAGCTGTACATTTCTGCCCTTGGGTGGATCTGTACTATAATTTACACGGTAAATTCTCTCATATAGATTTGCTTAGCTCTCTTTAAGTCATGTGGAGTAGGCTACTATTTGCAATAGATCCTAATAAAAACTCCTGGATAGTGGTGTGGATATGGAAACAGATGAAGAACATTTTCAGAAGCATTATTATTAATACTATGCTATTATGGGTTTCCCTGGTGGCTCAGTGGTAAAGAATCCCCTTGCCAATGCAGCAGATGTGGGTTCCATCCTTGGATAGGGAAGATCCCCTGGAAAAGGAAATGGTAACCCACTCCAGTATTCTTGCCTGGGAAATCCCATGGACAGAGGAACCTGGTGGGCTACAATCCATGTGGTCACAAAGAGTCAAATAGGACTTAGTGACTAAACAACAACAAGTGCAATTACTAGAACATTAAATTTTTTGGCTCTGAAGTTTTATTTAAAAGCTACTCTAGGAAAACAAACGAGACAGAAAATTTCCCACTTCATGGGCTTGAATGTCTCTTAAAATGAGGCAATTGAAACTCATGAGTTTCAATCTTGCCATTGTTGCTGAGTGACCTCTGACATTTGACAGTACTTCTGACTTATATTCTACATTAAGACAACCTTCTATGCTTAATATAGAATTTCCCATTGGCTTTAGTGTGGAGGATAAGGATGAGTTCCTATAAGTATTGGTGGGTCCCTTGAGAAATTTCAAGAAGAAGTCCACAAGTGAACTCCTTGTGTGTTGTAAGGATCTTCCCATGGAAGCCATCCATTTCCATACATCTGGCTTGGACTGGATTTCTCCTTCTTTAGGGCCATTCCTTCTCTTTATGCCAACTTCTTGAGGCAAATGGATAGGGTAATGTGTATCCAATTAGGGAAAGAGGAAATTTAGCATCCCCAGAATAGTTTTATATCTAGTTTTATATCCCCAGAATAGTTTCACAGCTAGGTTTGTTAGCTACAAAAATAGACCTACATTAAAACAATGTTGAAAATGATATGAAAATAGAAACCATATTGTGTGCTAGTTTTTTTTTTTTTGATAAGTAGGTTAGAATTCTTAGATTTAGAAGATATTTAAAAAGCTAAATAATATAGCACTAAGCTCCTCATTTGATTTGGTATTGGACCAGGTGTTAAGGTCGTGTCTCCAATCAGACCCTGATTAAGTTTATCTTGATTGTAATTTTTTCTTATGGCTAGAGCTCAACTTCTTATCCATAACATTTATCTTTTCCTTCAAAAATTGGGAATATTCTGAAATGTTTTTGAGAGCCAAGACTGAATTTTTAAAAGAATTATTATTTATTTTAAAAATTTTTGGTTGCCCTGGGTCTTTGTTGCTGCCTTCAGGCTTTTTCTAATTGTTGGCAAGCAGGGGTTACTCTCTAGCCTGCAGAGTGCAGGCTTCTCATTGCGGTGGCTTCTCTTGTTGTGGAGCACAGACTTCATTAGTTGCAATGTGTGGGTTCAGCAGTTCCAGCTCTTGGGTCCTAGAGTATGTAGGGCTCAGTAGTTGTGGCTTAGTTGCCCTACAGCATAAGGGATCTTCCCAGATCAGGGATCAACTGATGCAGGATCAACACTGCATTGGCAAGTGGATTCTTACCACTGTATCACCAGGTCCAAGACTGCATCTTCATACAGATAGCATTTCAGTCTCACTCTCAAGAAGAATGATATTCTTTTCATTTTGTCACCTGAACTCAGCTTTCTCTAAGTTAAGTACCTAATCATTAGGGGGCATCTTGTAGGCTGAAAATGCCTGCCTGAATGGAAATTGTAAGAATAATTGTTTTTTTTCTGGAGGCCAGATATGTCAAAACGATTATCTTAGTCAGGAGGGGAAATCAGATAAGGAGAACTGATAGTGTCTAGGTCATGAGAAGTTTCCTAAAATCTGTTGTCATTTCTCTGCTATCTTCTATCTCCTGTTAGCAACATATAAGGTCATTTTGCCAGAAAAATATCAGGTCAATAGTCATTGCATGAATCTGCATTAGATGCTTAGATGATGATTTTCTGTGGATGAGTTACAAGAGCTTTCCAGATATGATCATTATCTTTAGCAGAACTAGAGACTTCATTTCCATTTCTTTGCAGTTCCCTGCTTCTGTGTTTTTATAAGTGAATCTTACCATTCCTCTGAGCTCTCAAGTGCAATCTGCAATTGCATTGATTTTGCGTTGTATCTGGTCTTAGGTATTCTGAGACTGGGACATGTCTTTTCAGTTTTATATTGGAGCATAGTTGATTAACAGTGTGGTATTAGTTTCAGGTGTACAGTGAAGTAATTCAGTTATACATTACCTATTCTTTTTCAAATTCTTTTCCGATTTAGATTATTATAGAATATTGAGCAGATATACATAGGTGATATACATAGGTCCTTGTTGGTTATCTTATTTTAAATATAATGGTGTGTAGACATCAATTAAGACTGTGACATATTAAGAATATATAGTGAGATATCATTCTTGCTTCTCATTTGGATATTATTTGTTCAACAGTAGTGTTGTCTTCTCCTTGTAGAATTGCAGAGAAATACAGGATACACTGTCTTGTTTTATAGTTTACTAAGACTGGCACCTCTACTTTCTGGGCACTTAGCTGGATTACACTTCCCAGTGTTCCTTACACTTGGGGCTGGCCATGGGACTCAATCATACCAGTGGAATGTTTGTAGAAAGTGGTGTGCCTCTAGGATTGGCCCATAAAGACCTCCTATGTGTGCTCCTGCATGTTTTTTCCTTTTTGTAATTGGCCAGAATGGGGAAAACTTCTAGGGTGACTTTGGAAACCATATATTGAATTTAGTGGGGCTACTATTAGACTGACTGCACAAAGGAAGACCACCCCATAACTTACTCACTTTTCTATACTTTGTGAGCAAAAAAATACATTTTTATTATAATTGGTTATTATGTAGTAAGATGGGAAACCAGTTGAGAGCTCTTTGAGTAAGTGGGGCATGATGGGGTCTTTGTTTAAAAGGATCAGTTTGGCTGCTGCATTGGGAATGGTTAGTAGGAGGGTCAGGATAGAAGTAGGGAGGCCATACAGGAAACTGTTATAATAATCTAGGTGCTAGATGGTGGTGGCTTAGATTAGGATGTAATAGCAAAGATGGTGAGAAATAGTCAGGTTCTAGATCTGTTTTGAAGGTAGAGCCAATAGGATGTCTTGAGGGACTGAATTCGTGGTATGAGAGAAAGCCAGAATTCAAGAATGACCTTTTCTTTTTTTTTTTTTTTTTTTTGCCTATTCAACAGGAGGGAGTTTCCACCAACTGATATAGGTAAGAAAAAAATAATTATATGCTGATGGAATGATCCAATAGGGAAATTAATCATGCAGTAAAGAAAAGAGAATCATTGTGACTGAATTAAGAAGAGAATAGAATCCAGTGTATGTGTGGAACTCCTGTCTTAGGATTTTCAGTAGTCCATCTATAAAAAACGAGGGAAGGCAGAATGTATGGCCAAAAAATAGGCCAAATGTATGGCCAAGTAATTCCTCATTTGAGAATGAGGGTGGGGAAGAGATGGAGGTCAGAGGAGCCTGGCAGGCTACAGTCCATGGGGTCGCAAGAGTTGGACATGACTTAGTGACTAAACCACCACCAAGGATAAAGGAGAAAATATGAAATTGGCATCTAGATGCATGAGAGTGGATTGGCTATTGAAAGGCTGTAGTATTGCCAGGTCTATTTGAGGTTCAGCAATATTAACATAAAGTGGTTCCTTATCAACATGATAGTATGTTTGTGTGTTTTTCCTAGCCATTTTTCAGCTTCTTGGGTGCCGGCACAGAGTAGCAGGAGAGTTGGATTTTCCCAGGGCTGGGTTTTGTTAAGTGTGATAAATTGAGAGAGAAGCAAGAGGGTGGAGGGTATAAGTAAGAGAGTGTTTAGAATGACAAACCATGGCATTTAAACAGGATAATGGAAACGAAGACATGATGGGGGTGAGGAACAGTGAACAGAGGGTAGAATTAATTGACTGCAGGTCCTAGTGGGGCTGATGGATTATTACAGGTGGGCACTATAGACTCTATACAGTAGAGAGTGACCTGGAAAGAGAAGTGGATGGAGGTCTGAATGTGGGATGTTTGAATCTGAGATTATGGTAATTGTAGATGTGGTAATGACAAGGGGAGATGGACTGAGATCGGGTAGAGGACAAAATAATTGGAGGAGGAAGGAAGAGCAAAGAGGACAGCATTGAAAGTGTCAATAGCATGGAATTGGAATCACTAAGAATTAAGACATGCATGCTGTTAGAGAGAGTGGCAGTGGTCTTCAAACATGAGAGAAAACGACCAAGAAGTTGGGTAGATGTCTACAAAAGGGAGGGGAGGTGATAACAGACCAAGATACAGATTCAAAGCTGGAAAATTTTAGGGAAAGGGAAAGACAATGATTTAGAAATAGCAATGAGGAGCATGGAATATACACAGTTTTAGTCCTAAGAATTTAGGTCACTTAAAGGAGACTACCACTAGAGATTACTCCAGTAATCTGTAGACAGTGTCCTCAGGGCAGAATAAGGTGTCTGTTAGTAACTTTGGAGAAAAGTTGAAGGTGAAAGAGAACTTACTGCTAATAGACTACGGGGTGCAGAAGGCACAGTGGAAGGATTTCAGGAGCAAGGGGAGATGGAGGTAGAAGAGACGAGCAGACTTATGAAAATAATATAGGTTCCATGTTTAACATAAAGATGATCAATGATAGCATGATAAAGCTCTTTCCTTTATTTGCTTCTGACTATTTCTATGAACTGGGCTCTGCCTGCAGCAGGTAGTAGATGTCCTAGTTCTCTCCTGTCTAAAATGGATCTAATTTTTGGAACAGGGAGAAGCAGCAGATAATACAAGAGCCCTCAGCCAACAAGACTAGACTTAAGTGTCCATCAATTCTCTAACCAATTGCCCTAAAAGAGACTTCTCTGATTTTCTTCTGCTTGGATCAAGACATCTGGATAGGACAGAAAAATCTTTGAAGAGCCCGTCTCAACTGCATGAAACACTTGGCAATGGGAAACTTTTCCCATCCATGGCCATGTTTAATCCCTTTGGATTGTGAGAGAAATGGTGTCAGTGGATGGAGGGTCACCACCAACACTACAGCCAGATCCTTCTCCAGTGAGCCACTGTTGAAGACTGATTTTAAAAAGAAAAATAAGGAAAAAAGAAAATAATTTTATTAGGATAGATGATAAATGCCTCATCTGAAACATATGCACGCTAATTCACAGAAAACATAATTGTTTTCTTGCTGCTTCCATGGCCTCCTTGGTGGAGCTGTCATTTTGCAGATGTCAGTGGCCTGAAGGGTCCCAGTGTGTGTGTGTGTATGTGTGACAAATTCCTGTCCTGCAGCAGAACATAAGTAGAGCATGCCCTAATGGAATCAGAGGTGTTGCACACTGAGGTTGGGATTCAGTCTTCCCAGTTGACATTTTTCAGAATATATTTCTTCAGGAATAAGGTATTTTCTGAATTTTTCACCAATAGAAAGAAATAAATTACATAAGATGGAGATAGGGTCCAATCTGCCTATTATTTTTTATGTGATTTCCTTTCTTTTTGTTTTCTTAGCACATAGCAAGCAGCATTTATACTTCTAAAATTTATATGAGAATGAAAGGGAAATAGAAAAAGAATTTTCTTCTAGCTACTCTAAAAGAAGATTTTGAAGGTCATATAGGGAATCACAGAGGATTTTATCAGAATGACTGGTGCATAGAATAGTGATGTGGTGGTAAAATCAAGGGTGTACTATTTTGATTTTAGTTTTTCCAGGTTCAGCTCTGAGACCTCAAAGTATTGACTTCTCACAATGAATTGTTCTTTGGCAGCATGGATACAAGACTAATTCTTAGATCTGCAAATATTTTTTGAAGACAAGTGAGGATGCTAGCTGAAGGAGGTCTGCAGGCTGAGAGTAACAGGGTTGAGTGGAATTCCTTCTTGAGTGATCATTACGGAAACTATAAAAGAAGCCTCCACAGAGAGTGGGAATTTCTGAAGATCTTTGGTTTCAGAGATACCGTGTTACTTTGCCTACTTTTGACTGGGAATCTGAAAATTCTGTCTCACACAAAAATATCCTTGTGTCATTGGCTATCTTGATTCTACTTTAAGCCCTTTTCAGCTCTACATGGAGAACAACAAAAGCTGTAAAGCAATTAAACTTAGTTGTAATTTCTACATCAAAGTCAGTCTTGGCCCATTTTTGCCACCTAACTTGTTGCTTCCTGGATGTTCTTATCTATTTGTGAAAACTCATCTTGGTTTCCATTACTTTGTCATCCTTGATCTCTAGTAAAATGTTACTTTCCCCTACACTTCCCATCTGGTTATTTCTGGGCTCTTCCTAAGAGTAAACTCTTCCACAATTCTTATTTACCAGATGAAAGAATCCTGAAATTGAGATCCATGAATAGTAAGATTCTTGAAGGTATTTTCTTATATAGATTTTTTTTTACATAAATCATTTAAAATTAGTTAATGGAAAACCTTTTGGTAATTAATAAAACATATATATAATCCCTGTGTAAGTTTGGGTAATTACAAGTAAAGCATCTAATAGTGATTTGGTACTATGCAGTTTATAGAATATCTTAATGTTCATAATTTATTTGATTTCACAATAGTTCTATGAATTTAAAGGAATGGATATTAATATACCCACTTTACACATGAAATTAAGGGCGAGGAGGGTGGATAACACAGCTAGTAGGAACTTGAATTCCAGTATGCTGACTTAAGTTTGCAGTAATTGAAATAGTTTATATAAAGATAAAAGCTGTTCTTGTTCACAAACAGTACATTGCTGTGTATTTTTTCAAATTCATTTAAAAATTTTTGATGCAATTTTAGGAGTACACTCTGTTTACAGTTATTGCAAAATATTGGCTATATTCCCTGTGTTGTACATCCTTGTAGCCTATCTTACACCCAATAGCTTTTGCCACCCATTCTCCTACCCCCTCTTGTTGCCCCTGCCACCCTCCCCACTGGTAACGACTACTTTGTTCTCTAGATCTGTGAGTCTGCTTCCTTTTTGTTCACTAGTTTGTTGTATTTTTAGATTCTACATATAAGTTTACCATGCGTTTTTCATTATCAATACTAGGTTGGCAAATTCAGACACTAAATTTTCCCTGTTTCAAGCTTTTCACACGGGGATCCATGTATGGCCCCCTTGAAGCAAATGCAGGAAGCATCTCTGGTAGTTCTTAGCTGTGTGGTACTGACCAAACCACCTGAGCTCTCTAGGTTCTCTGTTCCCTTAACAGAAGAGGGAATGGTGGTGCTATTTGACTGTTATCTCTTCAAAGACAGCTGTGTTGGTCTAATGAAATATAATAACTGACATGAAAATTGTTTGAGGCTATAAAGCAGTACTCAAAAGCTGTCAGTGTTGTTCATCACCACTATCTTTGGCAAAAGGTCTAGGAGGGAGAGAACTGGGGTTCAGCTGGGCGTTGCATGTATGAACTTTTCTGAGGTTTACACTTCTGTAAAATAAGAGAGAGGAGATGTGGTAAACCAGGCAGAGCTGTTTTAGGGCATTCTCACTGTGGGGTGTTTATGAGGCTCTCTCCAGGCTTGTCCCACTTCCAGACCCCCACTTCTGAGCTGGCACTACGGTAATATTTTCTGTGCCCTGTGTGCTCAGTCATGTCTGACCCTTTGTGACCCTGTGGACTGTAGCCTGCTGGGCTCCTTGGTTCATGGGGATTCTCCATACAACAATACTGGAGTGGGTTGCCATGCCCTCCTACAGGGCATCTTCCCAACCCAGGTCTCTTGCATTAAGGCAGATTCTTCCTTTTATGAGCCATCAGGGAAACAGACAGCTAATAATGGCTTAAGGTTTTTTTTTTTTTTTTTCTGTTTACAAGTGATGTTTTCCCATTAACATGATACTCCAAAATCTCTTAAGAATGCCTCTACATTGGCAGAATTTTTGAGTCATTACAAGGTTTTGGGGAGGGGTAGGTATACTTCTCGGAGAAGGCAATGGCACCCCACTCCAGTACTCTTGCCTGGAAAATCCCATGGACAGAGGAGCCTGGTGGGCTGCAGTCCATGGGGTCGCTAAGAGTCAGACATGACTGAGCGACTTCACTTTCACTTTCATGCATTGGAGAAGGAAATGGCAACCCACTCCAGTGTTCTTGCCTGGAGAATCCCAGGGACAGGGGAGCCTGGTAGGCTGCCATCTATGGGGTCGCACAGAGTCGGACATGACTGAAGCGACTTAGCAGCAGCAGCAGCAGCAGCAGGTATGCTTTTATTTTGGATTGTGGCTCTCATTTGGGTTGTCCCCAGACTATTATGCTTTATATTTCCATTTCTTAAATGCAGAGGTTATTTATTTTTATTGCAGTATAATTTATATAAAACCAAATGCACCATTGTAAGCATACAGTTCAATGAGTATTAATAAACATACAATCAGGTGACCACCATCACAGTCAAGACGTAGTTTCCACATGCCCACCCTCAGCTTCCCACTGCTTTCTGTCAATGTAGATTAGTTCTGCTTTGTCTGCTGCTGCTGCTAAGTTGCTTCAGTTGTGTCTGACTCTGTGCAACCCCATAGATGGCAGCCCACCAGGCTCCCCCATCCCTGGGATTTTCCAGGCAGGAACACTGAAGTGGGTTGCCATTCCCTTCTCCAGTGCATGAAAGTGAAAAGTTAAAGTGCAGTCACTCAGTTGTGTCTGACCCTCAGCGAACCCATGGACTGTAGCCTTCCNAGGGAAACAGACAGCTAATAATGGCTTAAGGTTTTTTTTTTTTTTTTTCTGTTTACAAGTGATGTTTTCCCATTAACATGATACTCCAAAATCTCTTAAGAATGCCTCTACATTGGCAGAATTTTTGAGTCATTACAAGGTTTTGGGGAGGGGTAGGTATACTTCTCGGAGAAGGCAATGGCACCCCACTCCAGTACTCTTGCCTGGAAAATCCCATGGACAGAGGAGCCTGGTGGGCTGCAGTCCATGGGGTCGCTAAGAGTCAGACATGACTGAGCGACTTCACTTTCACTTTCATGCATTGGAGAAGGAAATGGCAACCCACTCCAGTGTTCTTGCCTGGAGAATCCCAGGGACAGGGGAGCCTGGTAGGCTGCCATCTATGGGGTCGCACAGAGTCGGACATGACTGAAGCGACTTAGCAGCAGCAGCAGCAGCAGCAGGTATGCTTTTATTTTGGATTGTGGCTCTCATTTGGGTTGTCCCCAGACTATTATGCTTTATATTTCCATTTCTTAAATGCAGAGGTTATTTATTTTTATTGCAGTATAATTTATATAAAACCAAATGCACCATTGTAAGCATACAGTTCAATGAGTATTAATAAACATACAATCAGGTGACCACCATCACAGTCAAGACGTAGTTTCCACATGCCCACCCTCAGCTTCCCACTGCTTTCTGTCAATGTAGATTAGTTCTGCTTTGTCTGCTGCTGCTGCTAAGTTGCTTCAGTTGTGTCTGACTCTGTGCAACCCCATAGATGGCAGCCCACCAGGCTCCCCCATCCCTGGGATTTTCCAGGCAGGAACACTGAAGTGGGTTGCCATTCCCTTCTCCAGTGCATGAAAGTGAAAAGTTAAAGTGCAGTCACTCAGTTGTGTCTGACCCTCAGCGAACCCATGGACTGTAGCCTTCCAGGCTCCTCCATCCATGGGATTTTTCAGGCAAGAGCAGAAAACTGTCATATAAATGTATTTATATAAAGTGTAATATTTTTTGTCTGGCTTGCTGATGCCGTAGATTATGGCCTATACTTTAAGCAAACCAAATTCAGTTCATGTAACTACTTTCCTACAATTGTGAATAGTCTGCAATTTTGTGTATGGAATGAACTCTTGGCCAGTGGTAGTCTGTGGGATCATGGTGGCCTGGGCTTGTGACATTTTTTTCTCTTTAAATCAGAAAGAAATGTTTCTCCTTTAAAAATTTTACAGTTAGCTGGTTATGTGCTGTCAGTGAATGGCAAAGTTTTGGGAATAGGGGAGCTTGCAGACTCTCCTGCTTCTATTTGTAAAGATCCTTTAACCTTCCATTATTCCACTTCTGTTTTTGATACAGTGGTATGTATATAAACCATTATGGTTCCATCAGATGGCATTTATTCAACTTTTTAAATTGTAAGAATATGCTCATTATAGAGAGTTTGAGAAATAAATGGAAAAGGACAATAATTTTTCCCCATACTTTCTCATCAGTTCAGTTCAGTCACTCAGTCGTGTCCCACTCTTTGCAACCCCATGAATCGCAGCATGCCAGGCCTCCCTGTCCATTATCAACTCCCAAAGTTTGCCCAAACTCATATGCTTCAAGTCAGTGATGCCATACAGCCATCTCATCATCTGTCATCCCCTTCTCCTCCTGCCCCCAATCCCTCCCAGCATCAAGATCTTTTCCAATGAGTCAACTCTTCCCAGGAGGTGGCCAAAGTATTGGAGTTTCAGCTTTAGCTCAGTCCTTCCAATGAACACCCAGGACTGGTCTCCTTTAGGATGGACTGGTTGGATCTCCATGCAGTCCAAGGGACGCGCAAGAGTCTTCTCCAACACCACAGATCAAAAGCATCAATTCTTCAGTGCTCAGCCTTCTTCACGGTCCAACTCTCACATCCATACATGACCACTGGAAAAACCATAGCCTTGACTAGATGGACCTTTTTTGACAAAGTGATGTGTCTGCTTTTGAATATGCTATCTAGGTTGCTCATAACTCTTCTTCCAAGGAGTAAGCGTCTTTTAATTTCATGGCTGCAATCACCATCTGCAGTGATTTTCGAGCCCCCCAAAATAAAGTCTGACACCGTTTCCACTGTTTCCCATCTATTTGCATGAAGTGTTGGGACCAGATGCCATGAT
>SJYA01002295.1:530710-577586 GCA_006410615.1 Neotragus moschatus
TAATTTCATGGCTGCAATCACCATCTGCAGTGATTTTCGAGCCCCCCAAAATAAAGTCTGACACCGTTTCCACTGTTTCCCATCTATTTGCATGAAGTGTTGGGACCAGATGCCATGATCTTCATTTTCTGAATGTTGAGCTTTAAGCCAACTTTTTCACTCTTCTGTTTCACTTTCATCCAAACGCTTTGTAGTTCCTCTTCACTTTCTGCCATAAGGGTGGTGTCCTCTGCATATCTGAGGTTCTTGATATTTCTCCCGGCAATCCTGATTCCAGCTTGTGTTTCTTCCAGTCCAGCGTTTCTCATGATGTACTCTGCATAGAAGTTAAATAAGCAGGGTGACAATATACAGCCTTGACATACTCTTTTTCCTATTTGGAGGGAATAACATTAAATTTGGGGCACATTTCTTTCCAATTTTCTTTCCTGTTACTGTTAAGTCACTTCAGTCGTGTCTGACTCTGTGCAACCCCATAGAAGGCAGCCCACTGGGCTCCCTCGTCCCTGGGATTCTCCAGGCAAGAACACTGGAGTGGGTTCCCATTTCTTNTCCTATTTGGAGGGAATAACATTAAATTTGGGGCACATTTCTTTCCAATTTTCTTTCCTGTTACTGTTAAGTCACTTCAGTCGTGTCTGACTCTGTGCAACCCCATAGAAGGCAGCCCACTGGGCTCCCTCGTCCCTGGGATTCTCCAGGCAAGAACACTGGAGTGGGTTCCCATTTCTTTCTCCAGTGCATGAAAGTGAAAAGTGAAAGTGAAGTTGCTCAGTTGTGTCTGACTCTTAGCAACCCCATGGACTGCAGCCCACCAGGCTCCTCCGTCCGTGGGATTTTCCAGGCAAGAGTACTGGAGTGGGGTGCCATTGCCTTCTCCGTTTCTTTCCTAGACATGATCTTTTATGCATTTTGATAATACATCATATAAAATTTTGTACCCTGCACTTTAAATTTAATATTTCAGTCATAGCATTTCTTTGTGTCATTAAAAAGTCTTCACAAACACGTAAATGGCCATTTATAGCTTATGAAATATGTGTTATTTTATTATAATTATATATATGCACATATGTATGTAGAGAGAGATTGAGATTTATAATTCAACACATGAGAATTTAAAAGCACTAGAGGGACCTTCACTTGTAAAATCGAACCCTGTGTCCTAAAAAAAAAAAGAATCCTATGTGATTCCTATTCTAACGTTAGTATATGGGGATTATATTTACAGGAGAACACAGTTATACCTATTTGATAGAAGGATGCACAAACTGGCTACTAAATCAGACTTAATATAGAGAGTTCTCCTTAACCCTTCTCTTCTACTTGCCTATTGGTATTTCTGCTCTGCATGTGTGTAGATTTAGTTATGCTTCCATGAGACTACTGGTGAGTTTCCATCTGTTGGATCTCAAACTGACAGACGTTATAGGTGTAGGAGTTTGGAATGTGCTTCCAGTTATTTTGCTTCTTGATGACAGCTGATAAAAAATATGGACAATGAAACTGGGAGTCTTTGCCCTCTCATCATCCCCAGGCTAGAGGAGAGAAACCCTGAGAGGCATAAATGTCAACTATGATGGCTACAGTATTAAAAGTCTGTATACCTATATTGGAGGTTCACTGGGTGTAACAGAACTCAAAAGATGCCCTCAGACAGGCTGATATTGCAGTAAGACCTAAAATCCATCTATGTGATAATCTTTTGAAGGACTAGAATAGGTCTTAAATAGTACACAGATTAAGAATATTATTTATGTAATGATGCTCAAAATGGACAACATGACCAGTGCTTAAGTTTTTATTCAGTTCTGCTTCATAAATATTTATTGACCCACAAGATAGGCACTGTGGGAAATATATGAAATATGATTTTGCAGAAATGTGACTGATTAAAAAAAATGAATTCCTGAATTCATATATTGAAGTATGTGATGTTCTTTGAGAGGTTAAACATTTTTCTAGGGATGTTTTTATCATTTCAAAAATTTCTAACTCCTCTCTTAGAGCTTGCCTTCAAGTTTATAGCATATTAAAAAAATATGTATATAAATGTGTATACACGTGCACATAGATATATATTTAATTCTTAAAGTTAGCCAAAAGTTATTTGGTGCTAAGTTCTATGAATGAGGTAGTAGATGAATGTGTCTAACATTCTGTTCATCTAAAATGATGAGTGACTGTGGAAAACTGAGTTTGATATTTGGGGTAAGGTTTGTCAATTTCAAAAGAAGAGAAATGTGGTATTATTGTAGTAAGCTTGTTGCTTCTCAAAATGATCCTGAAGACAAATATTCATTTAAATATAAGAGTTCTGAAGTGTTTGTAAATCTAATTTCTTAGCTAAAGAACCACACGTAAGAAGGCTGTCAACTTTTGGAATCTTCTGCTTTGCCAAGAAGATGGCATGGAAGCAAGTGTCAGAGTTAGAAAGTAGGAGTTGGCATTAATTACTTGTTGCTGAAACAGGGCTGAGATATCTTGTGATACAGTCAGGAAGCTGGGGTGCCTGACAGGGCTCCCCTTTCCAGCTTTGCACTCACCCTCAAAGGTGTAGGTTGTCTTTCTGTCAAAATTTCCCCCTGCTTTTCAAGTTTTCCCTTGCTAGTTGTTTCATCCAGATTAATTTATGCAAAAATGGTATCGAGTGTGTCTGTGTGTGTTTAATTTATCTTGGTTGCAAGTTATTGTAGGATTGATTCTGGAAATAGGAAGTAAAGAAGGAAAGCAATTAGCAAGAGTAGTCCAGGATGGTTTCTTGAAGTAGGTGGGTAGGACTGACTTTTACTAAGTTCTGGAGCATAGAGATGGCATGCATTGCTTCACCATACATGAAATACAAATGTATATGAGGACGATAGGTGTTCTGTCTAGTGCATGTAACATTGTCTCCTAGACTTTCCTGGTGGCTCAGACTGGTAAAGCGTCAGTCTACAATGCAGGAGACCTGGGTTCAATCCCTGGGTTGGGAAGATCCCCTGGAGAAGTAAATGGCAATCCACTCCAGGACTATTGCCTGGAAAATCCCATGGACAGAGGAGCCTGGTAGGCTACAGTCCATGGGGTTGCAAAGAGTCGGACACGACTGAATGACTTCACTTTCATAGTCAAGTGCAAGATACTTGAAGCACAGATGAAACAATCTTTTATACTCCTCACAGCATATAGAGTGCAGGATAGTCTCATTAAAGCTCACCTCAACAGTCACCTCTTCACTGAAACTTCCATGATACTCTCTAGATAGAATTACTGCTTTTCATCTCGTGTTCCTTTAACCAAACCCTGTGTCTTAGCTTGGACTGCCATAACAAATACAGACTTGCTGGCTTAAACAACAGAAATTTATTTTCTCAAAATCCTGGAGTTTGGAAGTCCAAGATTAAGGTACTGACCAATTCAGTTCCTGGTGAGGATCTTCTTCCTGGCTTGTTAGATATCTCTCTTCTCACTGTATCCTAACATGGCACAGAGAGAAAACAAGCAAGCTCTTTAATGTATCCTCTTAGAGGGACACTAATCCTATTGGATCAAGGCTCTCCTCTTATGACTCTACTTAATCCTGATTACTTCTTTACTCCAAATACAGCTACACTGTGGCGGTAGGGCTTCACTTATGGATTTTGAGCATACAGTTTAGTCCATTGCACCCTTAGAATACTTATAACATTGTATTGTAATAATTTATGTCCCCAATAGACTGTGGTCTTTTTAGGTACGAAGCACTGTGTTAGACATTGAGAATCACAAAGGTGAATCTTGCCCTCAAGGAGCTTGTCATTAGTTGTATTAGCTTTCTCTTGCTGCTCTAACAAATGACCACAGACTTAGTGGTTCAAAACAACACGAATGTATTAATTTACAGTTCTGTAGGTTGAAAGTCCAATGCTGGTCTCTCTGGGCTAAAACCAAGGTATTGGCAGGGATGTGGTTCTTTAGGAAGCTTTGGGGGATAAAGATAATTTGTTTACTCACCCTTTCTAGCTTCTTGAGGCTGCTTGCATTCCTTGGCTTGTGATCCCCCCTTTCTCCATCTTCAAACCCAGCAAAGTTGCACCACTCTTCTGTGGTCATAGAAGACATAGCCAGGAAAGGCTTTCTCTTCTTAAACTGGGCCCATCTAGATAATCCAGCATAATCTCCCCATCCAAAGCTATTTAATTTAATCACATCTGTAAAGTCCCACTTGGCCTTGGCAGATAAGATGTTCACAGGTTGTAGGGATTAGAATGTTCCAGGGGTTAGAATATTTTGGGGCCCATTATTCTGCCTACCAGGTTAGTGGAAGACAAAGATGTAAATTCGAGACTCAATGAAATGTGTCAAGTGCCATGTGAAGATCTATCTATTCAGGGTACAGAGACTTGGGAAGCATAGAAGAGCGTGGCTGTTCAACCAATGACAATAAAAAAATAAGGCACTGAGAGAAGAAATGAAGAGGAGACAGGAGATGGGTTCTAGGGATGTAATAGGCTGTTACCAAAATAACTCTGCTTTTGGATCATGAATTTAAAATCATTATAACTAGGCTCAGACACATTTTTATTAATCAAAATAGGAACCATTACAATCAACACATTTTTGCCAATAAGAAATAAATTTGTTTATTTCTATAAAAATCTGTGTTTGGGGATTTGATGAACCCTTTGAAAATATATTCTGCCTCCTGCTGGTTGTGGAAGTTATCCCTGCAAAAAGCTATCAAGATGCTTGAAGTGGTAGTCAGTTGGTGAGAGGCCAGGTGAATATGGTGGATGAGGCAAAAATTTGTGGCCCAATTTGTTCAACTTTGGAAGCATTGGTTGTGTGATGTGTGCTCGAGCATTGTCGTGAAGAATTGGGCCCTTTCTGTTGACCAATGCTGGCTGCAGGTGTTACAGTTTTCAGTGCATCTCATCAATTTGCTGAGTATACTTCTCAGATGTAATGGTTTCGCCAGGTTTCAGAAAACTGTAGTGGATCAGATGGATAGTAGACCACCAACCAGTGACCATGACGTTTCACTGGTGCAAGTTTTGCTTTGGGAAGTGCTTTGGAGCTTCTTCTCTGTCCAACCACTGAGCTGGTCATTGCTGGTTGTCATATAAAATCTATCACTGTATGCATATATCACACTTGTTTATTCATTCACCTATTGATGGACATCTGGGTTCTTAGTCTTCTGATTTTAATGGGCATTTTTATACAAGTATTTTTATGTTTAGAGGGAAGTTTATAGCATTAAGTGCTGAGACTAGAAAAAGTGAGTTCAAATATGAATAAATTAAGCAGAAGTACTTGTGGGACACTCAGGCAGTGAGGTCTAGGACCAACTTGGAATACAATCTAAGGCTCAGAAGAGTTATTTAGACTAGTCTCTAGTCATTATCTAGATGGACTGTGCAGAAGCGCAGCAGCTGCAATGGACTGCGCAGAAGTGCAGCTGAGATGACCTACCCCGTGGCCGAGGCCAGGGGCGGTGGCTGAGAGGAGCAACCCCATGTGCAAGGAGCTGCGGCTGCGTGGGCACAGGAGGGCCGAGAGGAGCTACTCCATGTTCAGGGTCAGGAGGGGTGACCTTGTCCATAGTAAGGAGCAGCGGCTATGCTTTGTTGGAGCAGCCGTGAAGAGATACCCCATGTCTAAGGTAAGAGAAACCCAAGTAAGATGGTAGGTATTGCGAGAGGGCATCAGAGGGCAGACACACTGAAACTATAACCACAGAAAACTAGCCAATCTGATCACACGGACCACAGCTTCGTCTAACTCAATGAAACTGTGTCATGCTGTGTGGGTCCACCCAAGATGGACAGGTCATGGTGGAGAGGTCTGACAGAATATGGTCCACTGGATAAGGGAATGGCAAACCACTTCAGTATTCTTGCTTTGAAAACCCCATGAACAGTACGAAAAGGCAAAATGATAGGATTTTGAAAGAGGAACTTCCTAGGTCGGTAAGTGCCCAATATGCTACTGGAGATCAGTAGAGAAATAACTCCAGAAAGAATGAAGGGATGGAGCCAAACCAAAAACGATACCCAGTTGTGGATGTGACTGGTGATAGAAACAAGGTCTGATGGTGTAAAGAGCAATATTGCATAGAAACCTGGAATGTTAGGTCCATGAATCAAGGCAAATTGGAAGTGGTCAAACAGGAGATGGCAAGAGTGAACATCTACATTCTAGGAATCAGCGAACTAAAATGGACTGGAATGGGTGAATTTAACTCAGGACCATTATATCTACTACTGTGGGCAGGAATCCCTTAGAAGAGATGGAGTAGCCATCATGGTCAACAAGAGTCCAAAATGCAGTACTTGGATGCCATCTCAAAAACAACAGAGTGATCTCTGTTTGTTTCCAAGGCAAACAATTCAATATCACAGCAATCCAAGTTTATGCCCTGACCAGTAATGGTGAAGAAGCTGAAGTTGAATGGTTCTATGAGGATCTACATGACCTTCTAGAACTAACACCCCCAAAAGTGATGTCCTTTTCATTATAGGGGAATGGAATGCAAAATTAGGAAGTCAAGAAACACCTGGAGTAACAGGCAAATTTGGCCTTGGAGTACAGAATGAAGCAGGGCAAAAGCTAATAGAGTTTTGCCAAGAAAATGCACTGGTCATAGCAAACACCCTCTTCCAACAACACAAGAGAAGACTCTACACATGGACATCACCAGATGGTCAACACCAAAATCAGATTGATTATATTCTTTGCAGCCAAAGATGGAGAAGCNGCAAAGATGGGGCTGTCTCTTATACACATCTACTAGTCATAGCAAACACCCTCTTCCAACAACACAAGAGAAGACTCTACACATGGACATCACCAGATGGTCAACACTGAAATCAGATTGATTATATTCTTTGCAGCCAAAGATGGAGAAGCTCTATACAGTTAGCAAAAACAAGACTGGGAGCTGACTGTGACTCAAATAATGAACTCCTTATTGCCAAATTCAGACTTAAATTGAAGAAAGTGGAGGAAACCACTAGACCATTCAAATATGACCTAAATCAAATCCATTATGATTATACAGTGAAAGTGAGAAATAGATTTAAGGGACTAGATCTTATAGACAGAGTGCCTGATGAACTATGGATGGAGGTTCGTGACATTGTACAGGAGACAGGGATCGAGACCATCCCCATGGAAAAGAAATGCAAAGAAGCAAAATGGCTGCCTGAGGAGGCCTTACAAATAGCTGTGAANGCAGTGGCCACAGGACTGGAAAAGGTCAGTTTTCATTCCAATCCCAAGGAAAGACAATGCCAAAGAATGTTCAAACTACCACACAATTGCACTCACCTCATACGCTAGTAAAGTAATTCTCCAAGCTAGGCTTCAGCAATAGGTGAACTGTGAACTTCCAGATGTTCAAGCTGGTTTTAGAAAAGGGAGAGGAACCAGTGATCAATTTGCCAATATCTGCTGGATCATCAGAAAAGCAAGAGAGTTCCATAAAAACATCTATTTCTGCTTTATTGACCATGCCAAAGCCTTTGACTATGTGGATCACAATCAACTGTGGAAAATTCTGAAAGAGATGGGAGTACCAGACCACCTGACCTGCCTCTTGAGAAACCTATATGCAGGTCAGGAAGCAAGTTAGAACTGGACTTGGAATGACAGACTGGTTCCAAATAGGAAAAGGAGTACATCAAGTCTGTATATTGTCACCCTGCTTATTTAACTTATATGCAGAGTACATCATGAGACATGCTGGACCAGAAGAAGCACAAGTGGAATCAAGATTGCCAGGAGAAATATCAATAACCTCAGATATACAGATGACACTACCCTTATTGCAGAAAGTGATAGGAACTAAAAAGCCTCTTGATGAAAGTGAAACAGAAGAGTGAAAGAGTTGGTTTAAAGCTCAACATTCAGAAAACNCATGCTGGACCAGAAGAAGCACAAGTGGAATCAAGATTGCCAGGAGAAATATCAATAACCTCAGATATACAGATGACACTACCCTTATTGCAGAAAGTGATAGGAACTAAAAAGCCTCTTGATGAAAGTGAAACAGAAGAGTGAAAGAGTTGGTTTAAAGCTCAACATTCAGAAAACGAGGATCATGGCATCCGGTCTCATCACTTCATGGGAAATAGATGGGAAACACTGAAAACAGTGTCAGACTTTATTTTGGGGGGCTCCAAAATCACTGCAGATGGTGATTGCAGCCATGAAATTAAAAGACACTTACTCCTTGGAAGGAAAGTTATAACCAACCTAGACAGCATATTAAAAAGAAGAGACATTACTTTGCCAACAAAGGTCTGTCCTGTCAAGGCTATGGTTTTTCCAGTGGTCATGTATGGATGTGAGAGTTGGACTGTGAAGAAAGCTGAGCGCTGAGGAATTGATGCTTTTGAACTGTGGTGTTGGAGAAGACTCTTGAGTCCCTTGGACTGCACAGAGATCCAGCCAGTTTATCCCAAAGGAGACCAGTCCTGGATGTTCTTTGGAAGGACTGATGCTGAAGCTGAAACTCCAGTACTTTGGCCACCTCATGCGAAGAGCTGACTCATTGGAAAAGACCCTGATGCTGGGGGAGGGGGGCGGGGATTAGGGGCAGGAGGAGAAGGGGACGACAGAGGATGAGATGGCTGGATGGCATCACTCACTAGATGGACATGAGTTTGGGTAAACTGCCGGAGTTGATGATGGATAGGGAGGCCTGGCGTGCTGCGATTCTTGGAGTCGCAGAGTTGGACATGACTGAGCAACTGAACTCAACTAGTCATTATGTGTAGTTAATGACATGGGTAAGTCCTCAAGTAGACGAAAACGTTCATGAATTAAATCCTGAGTAGTATGAGTATTTGAAGTGAAGATCTGTTCAAGGAGGCTGAGAGAAGCATGACCATTTATCCCTCTGTGTCCCCAACACAAAGCACAAGATCCAAGGCAGTCACTTTGTTCGCTAAATTTAAGAGAATGGGAGCAGAATACACGGTTATTGATAGATGTATAGGAGGTAGATTAGGAGGAGAAATGGAATGAAGAGTCACAAAGGACAGAATGAAGTTGGTAGGCTGAAGAGGGCGAGTGGTGCCGGGTAAGCACGATGGACTCTATCTTTCTTTCTGCAGGGCCAGAAGAACCCAGTGGTTCAAGTTGTATGATTAGGTAGGGTCAGAATACGCAGGGCCTGAAACGGATGTCAGATTGAAGAACTTAGACTCCAAAAGGCTGGCCACCCCAAGAAAAGCCAGGGTTCTGGAGTGGGTCGTGAGAACAAGAGATTTCCTTTCGGGAGGTGCACTCTGGAGGCACTGCACTGGTGATGGCATCAGAGCTGCTGCTGCCGCCCCTGGCGACAGTGCTGAGCTGTTACCGGTGGAGTGCTTTCCACTGGACTTTGGCTTACAGTAGCTACTGAAATTTCATGCTGTTCCCTGACCAAGTGCTGTTATCTCTTGGCACCAGACGACAGAGGCGGTGGCATCTGGCCGCAGCTGGGAGGCAGTGCGTGCGCGTCGGGCGTCGGGCGGGATGTCTGGCTGCGAAGCCTAGGGCACAGCAGCCGCCCATCCCGGCGAGGGCGGGGCGGTCGCGGAATCAGGCCACGCCTCCACTCGCCTGCGCAGGCGCGCTTCGGGGCCGTTGCTGTCAGGAGCGCACTAGAGGCCGGACCGTGGCGGGATCCGACGTCTGGCTGTACCCGGCTGACTAAACCCAGCGCGGCAGCGGCGGCGAGGGTGGCGCGGCCCCGGCTCCCTGCCAGGTCGCAGAGACTAGCAGGGACTAGCGGGCAGCTGGCGGCGCAGGCACAATGGGGAATCGGGAGATGGAGGAGCTCATCCCTCTGGTGAACCGTCTGCAGGATGCTTTCTCCGCTCTGGGACAGAGCTGCCTGCTGGAGCTGCCTCAGATCGCTGTGGTGGGCGGCCAGAGCGCCGGCAAGAGCTCGGTGCTTGAGAACTTCGTGGGCAGGTGAGCACGCGAGGGGGAGGGTGGGAGGCGGGGGCGACCCCACTTCAGACTGCTGGAGCGTCGAGGGCAGGAGCCCGAGGCTGGACCAGGGGCTGCAGCGGATGGGAGGAAGAGCGGCAGTGTCGGTGAAGGCGGGCGGGGTCGTCCCGGCTCCAGGCATCCTCTGTCCCTCCCCGCCTGGTGGCCCTCCTGTCTGCCTTTCATCCTGCGATACAAAGCCATTTCCTCCCCGTCCTCCGGTCTGGGAGTCGGGGAGGGGGTCCGCCCCAGGATGACTTCCCCCTCCCGCCTGGTGCGCGCCAGCCCCGGGGACAGCCTGAATGCGTAGCTCTCCCGGGCACTTCCCAGTCCCCTTTCTGTTTTCCCAGCTCAATATCCTCCTCCTTTTCCTGTCAGCTTCCCCAGGCTCTCCGCGAGGCTGTGGGGTTCATTTCCCCGCCCCTCCCCCGTTGTAGATGCTTTCCTTCTCGCCCTGGTTCTCGGCTCCTGTCAGCTGTCTACTGTTCGAGACAGTCGTCGCCTGCCCCTAGCAGGGGAGGCGGGGTTCGAGGAGAAAGAAATCGTTTGTTGTGGTGAGGCTTTAACCCGCGGCGCTTCCCCACCGTTCTCCTCACTAAGGAGTCCAACAGTAAAAGGTGGTTGCGTTTGCGTGTGCACCTACTCACAGCTCCAGGCATAGAGAGAAACCGAGGCAGAGACTCTGAGAGGGGGGTGAACTGGGACTTGTGTTGCCCAGGTGCCATGTCATTCCTGCATCATCTCGGAATGGACCAGCATCTTTCTCGTACTCTCTCTGCACCCCCTTCCCCAGCATCTTCTTCGATTCCCTAAGCTATTATTTGTCCTGCGAACCTTCAAGTTAACAGCTGAATTGAAATTATGGTTCCAGGTTTCGTAGTTATTCTTAATTCTGAAAAACCCGAATAATTCATTTTTAAATTGGGAATCAGCATTCCCCACCCCACCCCCCCGCCCCCCTACTGAGCAGTGCCTGAGAGATTAAGTTACCTTAACGGCCTTGCCTGAGGAGTGCAGACATTTGCTAAGAAAAGCCCATTGGAAAGCATTATGAAAGCTGAAATCTGTTTCCTAGTAATAAACGAGGTAGAAATGTACAATAGCTGATTGAGGGGGCCAGCGACGGTACAATACAGAGACTGTACTTGACTCTTTCTGTTTGACTGGTTAGTGATTTGGTATTCAGAAGGTTCGTGGTTTGTTTGATTTTTGGCTTGTTTGTTAGTGATTGTGTAAAATTTAGATATTCCCACATCTTTGGGAATGGTAGTATCCATAAAGTGTATATTCTTTTCTCTCAGATGGTGCTCTCTCAGATTATACTCTTAAGGATATTTTTTCCCCTTCCTGTTTGAACTAGAAAGCTAAGAAACCTAGTTTTTTAAAAAGTAAAATTGCTGATAGTTGGCTGTTATCTTTGACTAAGTCACTTAATCGCTTTTCTCAGTTTTATCATTAATTTTAGTGGTAAGAAAAGTGATGGTAAAGCATTTTGCCTACGTCATCATAGACTTATGGTCTAGTGACGGATGAATATGTGATTTCAAATGTGTATACCAAACAGTCACATACATAAGGGTTTTACTTTCTTTGATTTATTGTCAATGAAATTCAGTACATTTAAAGTGGTATCTATAGTGAAAGTGAGATTTGGTGAGGTTGTTTTGGGGATTTACAAACTCCAGAGCATTTAACAGGAAGCCTTAATAATCATTTAACTACTTTTGCTTTTTAAACAAATACTTAAAGATTAAAATTGTAAGTAATTCAAATGCAATGACCATAGTTTATGTATCTTTCATATATTTAGTTGGATGAATCTGCCTTATAAATGCACTTTTTGTGGTGAGAACTTTTGAACCTAATGTCGATTTTATGCACATATCTTGATTCTGTTCTTCAGATTTTCAAATCCTGAAGATAGTCACTGATGCTGTAATAAAATTGTAAATATCTTTCCTCACTAGCTATCCTCTTTCCAAATGAGAATTGTAAAAATCTGAAAGAGTAAAATATTTTAGCTTGAACACTCTTTATGATAGAATGAAAAATAGGGACATTGCAAATAGTATATACACCAGCGTATTTATCAGAATACATTAGTAATTTATTGGTAATTTAATTTACCAATAAGTAAATACTATAAGAATGTCAAGTCAAAGGAAAGGATGGGCATAAAGGAAAAAACTGATTTAATAAATATAGCAAGGCTTTATTATCTGTAGAGATGACACCTGCCAGCAGAACTTATATATTAGGTGAAAATTTAATTAAAAAAGTAATTTGATTTTAGTAAAGGTTTCAGTCATTGAATTATTGAGGAATCTAATTTCTAATTATAAACAAACCTTAGGGAAAAAGGAGTTCTGTATTTTGTTAGGAGATTCATTCTAGGAGGAAAAAACTGCTCATATTGCACTGTAACCTTTTATCTTTTTATTATCCAGAAAATTTTCAATAAAAATAGTTTTTTAAGAATGAAACTTTCCTCTTTTACATATAACTGTTTTCATTTTAAGGCTCTGACCTCTATGCAGTTATTGAATGCAGTCATAAAACAAGGGCTCATTACTTGGGTAAATTAGTAGCATTTGTTCACCATTTAAGTTTGTCCTCTTAAATAATGATGCATTTTCTTCTTAACATTTAGCAATCCATGTTTAGTAGACTGTCTCTTTCTCTGTCTGTTTATATTGATTTTTTTTGACACCACTGAATGAATTTGGATGTGAATTTATTTACTTCATTTAACTATAACTCTAAAATCTAATTTTGGGTTGACAAGTTTTGAGACTGTTATAAATAAAATGAGTCTTGAATGAACTACTTGTTTTTGATTTTCTTGTTAAAGTGATTAATTTACATATTAATATAATGTAATATAGTGTGGGAAACCAAATTGTTCTTTTGGGTGTTCAGATGAGATATAGGCTCTCAGTGAGAGGCAGGTTAAGGTCTAATGAATAGAAGCTGAGCCTCAGTGGTCTGAATAGGGGTTCACTAGATGGCATGGGATCTGTCCGTTGGTCTTGTTTGTGTGTAGAAGTTATTCAACTACTTTTACACCCCCCCCCTTTATTTAACAGTGCAGTGAGATGATGATAATGGTCAATGTTTATAGAGTACTTGTAATGCATCAAGTGCTATTTTAGGTGCTTTTACATAGATAATCTCATTGAATCCTCTTAACCTCCCAAAGAGAAGGGTACTCTTAAGAGTTCCATTTCACAGAAGAGGAAATTGAGATTTAGACAGTTTGAGTAACTTGCCGAAGGTGATTTTTTTTTTTTTTAATTTGAAGTATAATCGCTTTTGGAGAAGCAAATCATTCCATTATTCTTGCCTCGAAAATTTCAAGGACAGAGCAGCCTGGTGGGCTACAGTCAGTGGGGTTGCAAAGAGTTGGACAAGACTTAGCAGCTAAACAACATAATTGCTTTACAATATTGTGTTGGTTTCTGCTATACAACAACATGAATCAACTATCTGTATACATATATCGCCTCCCTCCCGCCTCCCCCTGCCCCATCCTATCTCTGTAGGTNAAATTTCAAGGACAGAGCAGCCTGGTGGGCTACAGTCAGTGGGGTTGCAAAGAGTTGGACAAGACTTAGCAGCTAAACAACATAATTGCTTTACAATATTGTGTTGGTTTCTGCTATACAACAACATGAATCAACTATCTGTATACATATATCGCCTCCCTCCCGCCTCCCCCTGCCCCATCCTATCTCTGTAGGTCATCGTACACCAGAGCTGGGCTCGCTGTGTTGTATGTACCAGCTTCCCACTAGCTAGCTATTTTACACATGGTTTGTATATATGTCAATGCTACTCTCTCAATTCATCCCACCATCTCCTTCCCCTGCTGTATCCACAACTCCTTTTTGCCTCTGCAGTCTCTAATCCTGCCCTGCAAATAGGTTCATCAGTACAATTTTTCTAGATTCTACATGTGTGTTAATACATGATAACTTGTTTTTCTCATTCTGACTTATTCACTCTGTATGACAGACAAGATTCATCCATATCACTGTGAATGACCCAGTGTCATTCCTTTTTATGGCTGAGTAATGTACCATTGTGTACATGTACCACACCTTCATCTGTGGGTGGGCACATCCATTTATCTGTGGGTGGGCATTTAGGTTGCTGCTGAAGTTGACTTTAATTTAACATAAAATCAGTGGAGCTGGGATTCAGCTTGAGGTATCTGGGCTTTATACTTGTGCTCTAAAACCTCTGGGCTGCATTGAACTCCTCCATATTGAGATTTACCATTTTCTCTGATAAATACTTTTGACGTCTTTATTTGATCACACTTCAAATCACCACCTAAAATAATAAGAAACTGCTATATTAATAATTTCATTCATAATTTATTTACATCAATCTGTCTTGCCTCATTTCACAGAGGGTTTGAGGCAACCCCTTAAGTAGAAGCAATATGAGTTAAAAGAAGTATTTTTTTTTTTTACTCTATTAGACATTCTTGAAGATAGCTCTAAGATGTAACTGGATTATTTATTTATGTGTTGAGAGGGAATATAACTTGTTTATAGTGGTGTTAAGTGAAACTGTACTAGTTGCTAATGTGTAAATGCTTTTTAATGATATACTTGTTAGAAACATTAGTTCTTCAATGCTAATTATATAGGCAGAGGATTCACATTATTTTATTCTAGCCTAAATGGTAAAATAGACTTTCAGTTGTGCACAAGTAGGTTTTTTGATGAGTGGGGGTCAAATAAAAGATAAAGTGAGTATGTTGAGGGAAATTCATGTCAATGTGAAAATCTCATATAAGGTATATTTATTTGGTTGTAAAGTTTCTAAACATGAGTATGTTGATTTATCAAATTAGAGTTGTTTTGCTGGAGAACCTTAAAAGTGAACCATTTGATGCTGTTGTTGAATAGACATTACTAGATAATTTTTTAAAAATTCAAAGCCACTTATATGTCTTAGATACTAATTTATTCTTAAATCCTTTGACTGATTTCGGGAGAGTTTTTAAAAATTGAAGCAGTAATAGTTCTCTAATTGTAAATAAGATTAGGCACAGAACATGCATTTTAGTGAACTTATTCAGAAATAGTTTTATTAAAAAAAAATCAAAGCATTTGATTAGTGAATATTTTTCAACAAATGGCTTCCAAGTATTAAAGTTATTAGATAAATGAGTGCTAACAATTAAAATGTGATAATTGTTGAAAATCATACTTCATGGTTCCCAAGAGCCTATTTAAAGTGTCAGAAACAGGAGCTCTGTTTTATCTAACAGTTAATTGCTAAAACCTGAGACTACAAAGATATTTTTTTACTGTATTCACATTGTGCAATATACTTTTAGGTTATAACAAATTCAGTTGGTAGGATTTAATTGTAACAATCAATTATTAATAATTCTTGAGAAGCAATATACCTCAGTGAACTGGACTGGGTAGGATATCTCTGTTTTGAAATTTACTTATGATTAACAGATATAAAAAATGCGCTGGATTAACTTCTTTAAGACTGAAGTTAGGCAGATATTCCCAAAACTTTGAGGGAATGGAAACTTAACAGTTAGCCATTCTAGAGAGTAGGTTCTTGGGTCCTTTACCAATGGGACATACATTTAGTAAATTGTTTGTCTTAGGTAGTCAGTACTTTGTGCTGGGCCTAATAAGTAGAGTTAAATTATGTTGTTTTGCTTAAATTATGATTAATTTTAAGAAAAGACTGAAAACAGCTAAAAGAAATAGAATTTTTCTTTTCCTCTTCCATCAGAGCCATATCAAGAGAAATCTGTGGTAGTGAACTGTATAGAACAATCCATTTATTTTCTAGATGGCCAAAGTTTTGTCTACGTCTGCTTTGCTTTTTTCTCACACTCAGCATTAATTTAAAAATTCTCAAGGATTATGTTATAGTAAAAATGAACATTATAAAGTGGAAGGAAGGAGGAGGCCAGTATTTGTTTTGCCTTACTTGTTGGCAGGCACGGATGCTGTTAGACCCATTTCATGCCTTCTGTATCTTGTTTTCACATCCCCATGTTAATAAGGAAGGAGATTCAGGGTTAGAGAGACAAGTATTTTGTGCAGGGTCACATGACTAGCAAGTGGCCAAGCAGGGATTTAGACTTGGGTGTGATTCTTGTTGATAATTCTTGAAAAATGTGGGCAAATAAAGTCAATAAGTGGGTATTATTGAGTTCTAGGTATCCTGGGTAAGAATGTAGAAGGAAGTATGAATGTACAGAAGCTGATGTATGAATAAAAAGAGAATTGACAGCATAAGGTACAAGATCACAACTTTCAAAGATTTTGCAAAATGAAGACAGTTGGGTATAATGAAAACTAAATGGGACAAAATAATTTATACTGTGTCAATTTATTCCTGCAGAAAAGAAAAACCTCTGAAAAACTACAGTTCTGAAATTGAGTTGCGATATAGTGGAAAATAGACAGTATTGGAGATTTCAGTGTCATTTGGCAGCCAGTATCATTTTAGCTCAAGGCTGCATGCAGTGAAGTATCGATGTCAAAGCAAGGAGGTGGTAATCTGTGTTTCAGTGTCTGACTTGACAACAAGGCATTGAATTTAGATTGTCAGTTTATCACAAAGAGACACTGTATGTTGCATAGGGCCTGTGAGAAGAGTAGCAGGAAAGAATAGAGGTTGGGGAGATTAAAAATATAACTGGATACATTGAGGGTGGGATGGATCAGATCAACTAAGGACCTTGAAGGCACTAATACTTAAGGGAGACAGAATTCTGTTTTTTTAAGAATAAGGCATTTAGTTAAAGGAGTCGAGTAAGTAGAAGACAAAATGTTAGGGAAAATGTTCTAAAAGCAAACTTGATAATAGAATGTATTTACAAAGGAAGGTACAGGCAAAGGGAAGGTTGATACTAAGTGATTTGCATTGTTGAGTTAAACACCATTCTAGAAAATTAGAAGGTTTATTAATACCAAATTGGTGTTTTTTTTTTTTTTTGTCAGAGCTGGCTTAGCTTTTTTAAAATCAGTAGTAAAGATCAGTAGGTTCTATAAGAAACTTTCTTCTGGCTTTACTTTTGCTCACTTCTTGGAGCTACATTAGAATACAGAGAAACGAGATTTGCCCAAGGTCAGAAATAGAATCAGAGTTGAGTTTGGAACTTGGTGTTTAGAACTGGGAGCCCTGTGGCAGTTCATCATCTTCTCTTTCTCCTCTTATCATTTGAAAGTACCTCCCTCTCATCCTCACTACCTCCTTTTCCCATTTCTTTCCATTGGACCAATCTTTCCTTCTCCTTGTTACTCCTCTCCATTATTTCTCTTGATGGTAGACCAGCCATGAATTTTTTTTTCCTCCATACATAATAGGGTAAAGAGACAGGGAACAGGATGTTTCTCAGGCTAATACACTGGTCCTAGTGGCAAAGAACCTGCCTGCCCATGCAGGAGACACTGGAGACCGGAGTTCAATCCCTGGGTTGGGAAGATCCCCTGGAGGAGTAAATGGCAACCTACTCCAGTATTCTTGCTTGGAGAATTTCCTGGACAGAGGAGCCTGGTGGGCTATAGTTCGAAGAGTTGGACACTACTGAGCAACTAAACACAACACATACACTAGAGTAAATTGTAACTTTTGGGAAACAGATGGACCCGGGAAAAGACTATATGAAATAGTGAAATATGAAAAGAGTTTTCACACTTTATTAATATTTTCCTACCAGCTGTGCATATCTTGAAAGTCGTGCCTGGATTGGTCACTGATTGGCCTTGTTTAAACTGGGGAAAGCTTCTGAAATGTTGTGTGTAAGTTAAGTAATATAAAGAAAAGGTTACTATTTAAGAAGTGGATGAGATTTTTGAGAGAAAGAATTATTTAATCCATGAATTATATGAATGATACAGTATTGCTTTAGATTTTGTCTTTCCTGTAAATATCCCTGCTGAAGATTCTCTATTTCCAGGAGTTTAAAATGTGTGTCTCAATGCTTCTTTGTGATGGTGTCTTATTTTCATTTCTCACAGCTTAAAGGTCATGCTCTCTCTGGGAATAACACATTCGTACCTATTAGAAGTTAGTAAGGCTTCCGCAGGCCTTTATTGTCTGTTATTTTTGTGGCTTGAAATTGAAAAGACTAATCCATTTAAATAATTTGATGGGTGCTTTATCATACTTAATATATTTGCTTTCTTAGAACCTGAAAAAGCCAGAATTTGGAAAGAAGTCGTCATCATCATATTCTGGTGCTTGAGGGCAGGCTTTGCTGCTAGGCATATCAGTCCCACCTCTGACTCCATAATGGATACAAACATGGCGTCTCAGCAAGGCATTGAACTTCACTGAGCTTTAATTTCCTCATTTGCAGTATAGAGACAGTAATACAGATATCATTGTTTTATGTGCTTTTGGGTTCCAAGTAAGATGCTATAAAGTGTCTGACCCATAATAAGCATTTAATAAGTGATTTCTATGATATTGTGATTTATTAGAAAAACATGTATTTCATCATTCACATGACCAAAATATAATTCTCAAATATATTTGGTCTGTGTTCATAGTTTCTCACTTATAGTTCCTCAAACCCTTGAAATTTCCTGTTTTGAAAAAAGATGTCTTCTGTTAGGTTAATGAGATGACTTTTGGAAAGCACCCAAGCATGAGGGCCCTTTGCCAGTGGAACCAACCTTGTGATTAGAGGGTTGGCAGTCTTAGTCTCATCCTCGTGCCTGCTCTTCCCCCAATCCCCCCGCAATCTCTAGGAGGAGGAGAGGGGCTTGAAGTCAAATCAGTTACCGATGACCAAAAAAATTTATTTATGGCTGTGCTGGGTCTTTATTGCTGCATGCTGGCTTTCTCTAGTTGTCGTGAGTGGAGACTTCTCTCTAGTTGCAGTGCATGGGCTTATTGTGGAGTATGGCTTCTAGGGCATGCGGGCTTCAATAATTGCTGCTTTGGGGCTTAGGTGTGCCATGGCATGTGGTATATTCCAGGACTAGGGATCATACCTGAGTCTCCTGCATTGCAACGTGGATTCTTAATCACTGGACCACCAGGGAAGTCTGTCAGTGGCCAATGATTTAATCTATCACAACTGTGTAATGAAGCTTCCATAAAAAAACCAAAAAGGGCAAAATTCAGAGAGCTTTTGGGCTGGCAGACACATGGAGATTTGGGGAGAGGTGTACCTGGAGAAGGCATGGAAGTTCCTCGCCCCTTCCCCATACCTTGTGCTATATGTCTCTTCCATATGGCTTCCTGATATATACCTATTTATAATAAAACACAAGCTGGTTTTAGAAAAGGCAGAGGAACCAGAGATCAAATTGCCAACATCCGCTGGATCATGGAAAAAGCAAGAGAGTTCCAGAAAAACTTCTATTTCTGCTTTATTGACTATGCCAAAGCCTTTGATTGTGTGGATCACAATAAACTGTGGAAAATTCTGAGAGAGATGGGAATACCTGACCACCTGATCTGCCTCTTGAGAAATCTGTATGCAGGTCAGGAAGCAACAGTTAGAACTGGACGTGGAACAGCAGACTGGTTCTAAATAGGAAAAGGAGTGTGTCAAGGCTGTATATTGTCACCCTGCTTATTTAACTTATATGCAGAGTACATCATGAGAAATGCTGGGCTGGAAGAAACACAAGCTGGAATCAAGATTGCCGGGAGAAATATCAATAACCTCAGATATGCAGATGACACCACCCTTGTGGCAGAAAGTGAAGAGGAACTAAAAAGCCTCTTGATGAAAGTGAAAGAGGAGAGTGAAAAAGTTGGCTTAAAGCTCAACATTCAGAAAACAAAGATCATGGCATCCGGTCCCATCACTTCCTGGGAAATAGATGGAGAAACAGTGGAAACAGTGTCAGACTTTATTTTTCTGGGCTCCAAAATCACTGCAGATGGTGACTGCAGCCATGAAATTAAAAGACGCTTACTCTTGAAAGTTATGACCAACTTAGATAGCATATTCAAAAGCAGAGACACTACTTTGCCAACTAAGGTCCGTCTAGTCAAATCTATGGTTTTTCCAGTAGTCATGTATGGATGTGAGAGTTGGACTGAGAAGAAGGCCGAGCGCCAAAGAATTGATGCTTTTGAATGGTGGTGTTGGAGAAGACTCTTAAGAGTCCCTTAGACTGCAAGGAGATCCAACCAGCCCATTTTGAAGGAGATCGGCCCTGAGATTTCTTTGGAAGGAATGATGCTAAAGCTGAAACTCCAGTACTTTGGCCACCTCATGAGAAGAGTTGACTCATTGGAAAAGACTCTGATGCTGGGAGGGATTGGGGGCAGGAAGAGAAGGGGACGACCGAGGATGAGATGGCTGGATGGCATCACTGACTCAATGGGTGTGAGTCTGAGTGAACTCCGGGAGTTGGTGTTGGACAGGGAGGCCTGGCGTGCTGCGATTCATGAGGTCGCAAAGAGTCAGACACGATGGAGCGACTGAACTGAACTGAAAGTAAATAAAATGCTTCTCTGAGTTTTCTGAACTGGTCTAACAAGTTGTTTGGACCAAGGAGGAGGTCATGGGAACATCTAATCTGTAGCTAGTTGGTTAGAAACATTTTAACAACCTGGGCTTTATATTGGTGCCTGAAGTTGCAGGAGAGGGTGGTCTTGTAGAACTGAGCTGTCAACCTGTGAAGTCTGAGGGTTTCTCCAGGTAGATCATGTCAGAACTGAGTTGAATTGTAGGATACCCAGCTGTTGTCCAGAGCACTGCTTATTGCTGGTGTAAGAAATCACCTCCACATGTTTGAATTTGTACTAGAGTCCATTTGTTTAATGGTTATTAGTTTTAGTCCTTTATCTAGAAATGGACAATTTCTAACTTTTTAAAACAAAAGTAAATATAGGAGAGAAGATAGATAGTAATGTTTAATGTTCATGCCCTGTAGTAGTGCATTCAATAAATGATTGTTGTTAGTTTAAGTCTTTTATTGAAACTGGGCATTTTATGAAACAAAAGCAAATTTAGGAAAGACAATAGATAGTAACATCTATTTACAGATTTTTTGTGCATGTTGGAAGATTAGAGCTGCATCAAAATGCTAACTTTTAGATCTAACTTAAAGATTTAAAAATTACAAAGTTTAGTTCTAGATCTTAAAGTATATTTGGATCTTTTTAAAAGAAAGCATTACCCACATTTAGCATCACTCCAATGTATATTTGGGAGAAGGCAATGGCACCCCACTCCAGTACTCTTGCCTGGAAAATCCCATGGGTGGAGGAGCCTGGTAGGCTGCAGTCCATGGGGTCAGTGAGAGTCGGACATGACTGAGTAACTTCACTTTCCCTTTTCACTTTCATGCATTGGAGAAGGAAATGGGAACCCACTCCAGTGTTCTTGCCTAGAGAATCCCAGGGATGGGGGAGCCTAGTGGGCCACCATCTATGGGGTTGCACAGAGTCGGACATGACTGAAGCGACTTAGCAGCAGCCAGTGTATATTTAAACAGATATATATAAGTCCAGTTTGTATACTCTTCCCTCCCAAGAGTTCCAAAGTACTTCTCATTTATTTTGATTAATCCTTACAGTATCCCTGAGATATAGTAAAAGCATGTTTTATTAATTTCAATTTAGAAATAAGAATGGTTGTACTGGAAAAAGGTAAGTAACATGCTAGGGTTTGAATGGCAAATACAGAGATAATGAACATAGAAGAATTAATCACTTAGAGGTAATACAATTAAAAGGAATTTTGCTGAAATTATTTTCAGATACTCTACTAGAGAATGAATTTTAAGCAAAGTATTTAATTCTGTGATATTGATAAACCATTTTTTCAGTTCAATTCAGTCACTCAGTCGTGTCTGACTCTTTGTGACCCCATGAATAGCAGCATGCCAGGCCTCCCTGTCCATCACTAACTTCTGGAGTTCACCCAAGCCCACATCCATCAAGTCAGTGATGCCATCCAGCCATCTCATCCTCTGTCGTCCCCTTTTCCTCCTGCCCCCAATCCCTCTCAGCATCAGAGTCTTTTCCAATGAGTCAATTCTTCACATGAGGTGGCCAAAGTACTGGAGTTTCAGCTTTAGCATCATTCCTTCCAAAGAAATCCCAGGGCTGACCTCCTTCAGAATGGACTGGGTGGATCTCCTTGCAGTCCAAGTCAAGAGTCTTCTCCAACACCACAATTCAAAAGCATCAATTCTTTGTTGCTCAGCTTTCTTCACAGTCCAACTCTCACAACCTTTCTTAGCATATCTTTATCTTTTATCTTAGCATATCTTTTTTGGAAATGTTAGATGAAGTTGTAGGCAAAGATGGAGGTAGAAGTGGGAAAAATAACTGAGTCTGACTGGTGAAGGAGGACAACTTAGCAAGAGTATTAGTGAAGGTCAAGTAAGAGAAATGACCTGTAGCCAAGGGATCAGGAGGTAAGATGAAAAAAAATAGTGTCAGTTGCTATTAGACCTTACAGAATTATCAAACTTCTTGAAGTAGGTGTTGAAGTAATACCCAATGACTTTATTTTCAGTGGAAATATTCACATCTTGAGTTGATTGATAATTTTACAACTTGTTAACCTCCAGTTTTAGCTCTGAGCTAGTTAACTGGTTCCATTTGGAATTACATTTTCTTTATGTTTCTAGGTATGCCTCAAGCTTTGTGTAAGAATAGTTTTGGATTATCTAGAGTGAGACTTAGAGCTTTGTGTGTATGTGTGTCTGTTTTCTAGTTAATAAAACAGAAGCCCATTATTTTCATATATTTTAAGGAGTAGAAAAGATTTGAAGAAAAAACACAAATAGAATCTAAAAAGGAGGGAGTTATGAGTATTTGTGAGTTATTTAGTTTGAGGTGGATTTAATTTATACCCACAATAGATGTTCCCTGGATGTTTGTTAAAAGAAATACCTTGGATGAGCTGAGGCAACATGATGGAAATCAAGGAGAGCTAGGATTAGTCTGGTCTTTACTGTCATCCCACTGGTCTTCCTTCACTCTACCTATCTGATTTAGAGGCTCCTTTTTAGTGTTCCTTGTTCATACTTCACTGCATGGGGATCTTACTGTACAGTTGGTTGCCTTGTGTGTCTGTCCAGCCATTTGCAGTTTCCATGAGGCCAGGAATGCTTGCACTTCATTTATCATCTTCCATAAACAATGCTGGCATGTAGTAGGAGCTAAATGAATGATTTAGCTATGTGACTATATATGTTTATCTAAGCTAAAGCATATATTCTTCATCAATACGTTTGTTGAGGATGAGGTGGATGTTGGACTGGATGCTTTTTTTTTTTTTTCAAACAAGAGTATCAGAGTTCCTTCCAGGTAATGATAAGTACTGTATTGTGAAACTTTTGTGTTAGTTGTATATTTGTATATGTGTATTTCTTACTATGGCTGTCCTCAGAATGGTTGAATGCCTCTGGACTAGATTAAATCTAATGTTACTTTTAGTCATTTATTTAATTATTTTATACTTCCATGGTAGGACATATCTTTGTATAACAGAAGGCAAAATTCATAAAATACTGTTTTACTAGGTGAGTTAAAATGAAGATAATTTTATTATGATTTATTTTTTAAAATTAATTGAAAAAGGAATATGCCTATGTGATTACACCTCTGACATTCCAATAGTGCATATAGTAAAAATTGTCTCTCACCAAGGTTTCTTATTTATTAAAGTGTTTCATTTAATATGCATATCTGACAGATTATTTCTGGGTTATATTTTCTTTACATGATTTCTATCTGATTTTTGAGGGCAGAGAGAGTTTAAGAAACATGTCTGTTTGTAGGTAAACGATTAAACCAGTTGAAAAAGAACATGTTTGAAAATTCTTTTAGCAGATGGATTTATTCACCCACTGTGTCATTTACAGTCCCCTACATGCCAGAAAACGTGAGGTCCTATGCATATAACAGCTCCTTCAAAGAACTTGGTGACCCAGAAGGATACAAGGGTTGATATGCACAGGCTGTTGTTATCAGGGTAATGAGGCTAACAAATTTGGCAAACCACTTCGGTATTCTTGCCTTGAGAACCCCATGAACAGTATGAAAAGGCAAAAAATTATCACACTGAAATATGAACTCCCAGGTTGGTAGATGCCCAATATGCTACTGGAGAAAAGTGGAGAAATAACTCCAGAAAGAGTGAAGAGACAAAGCCAAAGCAAAAACAATGCCCAGTTATGGATGTGACTGATGATGGAAGTAAAGTCCAGTGCTTAAAAAGCAATATTGCATAGGAACCTGGAATGTTAGGTCCTTGGATCAAGGTAAATTAGTAGAAGTGGTCAAACAGGAGATGGCAAGAGTGAACATTGACATTTTAGGAATTAATGAACTAAAATGGGCTGGAATGGATGAATTTAATTCAGATGACCATTATATCTACTACTGTGGGCAAGAATCCCTTAGAAGGAATGGAGTAGCCTACATAGTCAACAGAGTCCGAAATGCAGTATGTGGTGCAATCTCAAAAATGACAGAATGATCTCTGTTTGTAACACAAACCATTCGATATCACAATAATCCAGTTCTATCCCTCAACCAGTAATGCTGAAGAAGCTGAAATTGAACGGTTCTATGTCACCTTGCTTATTTAACTTATATGCAGAGTACATCGTGAGAAATACTGGACTGGAAGAAACACAAGCTGGAATCAAGATTGCTGGGAGAAATATCAATAACCTCGGATATGCAGATGACACCACCCTTATGGCAGAAAGTGAAGAGCTAAAGAGCCTCTTGATGAAAGTGAAAGAGGAGAGTGAAAAAGCTGGCTTAAAAGTTAACATTCAAAAAATGAAGATCATGGCATCCAGTCCCATCACTTCATGGGAAATAGATGGGCAAACAGTGGAAACAGTGTCAGACTTTATTTTGGGGGGCTCCAAAAACACTGCAGATGGTGATTTCAGCCATGAAATTAAAATATGCTTGCTCCTTGGGAGAAAAACTATGTCCCACCTAGACAGCATATTCAAAAGCAGAGACACTACTTTGCCGACTAAAGGTCTGTCTAGTCAAAGCTATGGTTTTCCCAGTAGTCATGTATGGATGTGAGAGTTGGGCTATAAAAAATCTGAGCACTGAAGAATTGATGCTTTTGAACTGTGGTATTGGAGAAGATTCTTGAGAGTCCCTTGGACTGCAAGGAAATCTAAGCAATCCATCCTAAAGGAAATCAGTCCTGAATATTCATTGGAAAGACCGATGCTGAAGCTGAAACTCCAATACTTTGGCTACCTGATGTGATGAACTGACTCATTGGAAAAGACCTTGATGCTGGGAAAGATTGCAGGTGAGAGGAGAAGGGGACCACAGAGGATGAGATAGTTGGATGGCCTCACCGACTCAGTGGACATCAGTTTGAGCAAAATCCGGGAGTTGCAGATGTACAGGGAAGCCTGGCGTGCTGCAGTGCATGAGGTTGGGAGGAATTGGAAAGGACTGAGTGATTGAACTGAACTGAGGCTAACAATTTTTATGCAAGGCATTTATTAGAAAGTTGTTGGCTGGGTCAGGATGATGTCTTCAAATATTTGAGGAGCCATTAATTGGAGAGGGATTAAATTGACTCTGTGTCCCCAGAAGACAGAATTTGAATAAATGGTTGAAAGTTATAGGCAGACAGATTTAAACTTAATGTAAGGGAGACTGCTCAGGAGAACAGCTAAGAAATCGAATGAGTCACCTGGGGAGCAGTAAGTATTCCATCACCAGAAGGATAGAGGCTGGAGGTAAAGACTGACTGGCTTCTTGGCATGGTTTAATGGGAAGCAAGTTGAGCCTCTTTGAAGGTTTTTGATGTTGAAGGTTCTTGCTATCACATAGTTATTTGTTTATGATTATTAATGGAGGTGAAAGTTTAGACAGAATTTGAATACATTTGGAGGTGCAGAGTGGTCAGAATGCTTAAAGGAAAATGTCACATGTCTTTGGAGAGTCCAGGAAAGATTTCTTACGAGATGTAGGGTTTGAAAAGGGGCTTCTTAGGTGGCACAGTGGTAAAGAGTCCACCTGCCAATATGGGAGATGTGGGTTCGATCCCTGGGTTAGGAAGATCCCCTGGAGAAGAAAATGGTGCCTCACTTCAGTATGCTTGCCTGAAAAATTCCATGGGCAATGGAGCCTGGCAGGCTATAGTCCATGGGGTCACAAAAAGTTCAGACAAGACTGAGAGAATGAGCAGGGTTTGAAATGAGCATGAGAATAAGACTTTGATAAGTTGAGATGGGGCCAGAAGTCACAGACTGTAGCCTTCTCTGACCTCTGGATGGTTCTCTAAGTTTAGTTCCATACTGCTTAGCACTTCAAGGTTTATGACTGAGTTGTAGTTTTTGGTCCCTGAGGTAGACCGCAAACTTCTATTGGTATTCCCCATAGAAACTTATGCAGTTTTGTTTTATGTACTTAATTTTTATTGAATTTTCATGACTTAAGTTGTTGGCCCAACTTAAGATGGGTTGGTACTGGACATAAAGATCATGGCTTTTAGAAAGATATTTGACACTTATGAGATAACATTATGTTTGATGAACAAATGCTCTTAGCTGGAAAACTGTAGCCCTTCTGCCTTAGTTTTTGAATTGTCCTTTCTCTCACTTGAACTTTACCATTTTTCTTATTTAAAATTTCTTTGAAAAATTGAAGTATAATTGATTTACAGTGTTGCATTAGATTCAGGTGTACAGTATAGTGAAGTGAAGTGAAAGTTGCCCAGTCATGTCCGACTCTTTGAGACCCCATGGACTATAGAGTCTGTGGAATTTTCCAGGCCAGAATACTGGAGTGGGTAGCTGTTCCCTTTTCCAGGGGATCATCCCAACCCAGGATCTGAACCCAGGTCTATTGCATTGCAGGCAGATTCTTTACCAGCTGAGCCACAAGGTACAGTATAGAGATTCGTTTTTTTTTCAGATTATATTCTAAGTTATTATATGATATTGGATGTAATTCTCTTCCATTTTCTTAATGATAGAAATCTACTTATGATTCTCCTATTTTGTCATCTCCCCTCTTTAGCTATGTTGGCTTAGCTCTTTCCTTCCCTATCTTTTCTTTGGCAGTGGTTTGTTGGCATGTGGGATCTTATGTTTCCCTGTTCTGCGAGCAGGGATTGAACCAGCAGCCCTTGCAGTAGACGTGTGGAGTCTTAACTGCTGGACCGCACAGGAAGTTCCCTATCTTTCCAGCCCTTGCTATCTGAACTCTTGCTGAGCCCAGGAACAAATATATTTGAATTACAGGGGATGATTATATTTGAAAGGCTGGTCCATCTCAGCATTCCAAAAGCAAGTACATGTGTAAATATATGTGTATGATTTACTTGAGGAATTTGTCAAAATGTGGCTTCCTGGGTTCCACTCATGGAGACTGACTTATTGCGTCTGGTGTAAAACCAGAGTAATCTGTGTTTCCCACAAGCTTCTTTGGTGCTCCTGTTAGTAGTCCCAAAGTCTGGCTGCTTATCACGTCTTCAGTTTCTATTATTTCTGCAGCTGTGGATAAGGAATGAAATGTTATCTTCATTTCCCATCAGTACACTGAAACTGCCCTTGCCAAGGTCCCTGATCTCCAAACAGCTTTACTTTTTAAGTATCTCTAAAATTCATCACCTGTGCTTCATTCTTACAATCGGTGATGCTTAATTCCTACAATCATTGACTGAGTTCAAGTTAGCTTCTTTTATCTTCTGGACTGTAGGGATTTACTTAATGCTTTCCCCGTCCATAACTCTTCAATCTAACTTCCACATAGCCATGATGTGATTGACACAAAATTAAAATTAAATGTATCATTATCTGGGTGAAAACTTTTTTTTTTACACTTTATTTTTAATTGAGAATAATTTGGACCCAGACCTCAAATCATATACAAAAACTAAAAATGTATAGAAGACCTAAGTGTAAAACTTTAAACTATAAGACTCCTAGAGGAAAACACAAGTGTAAATCTTAATAATTTTAGATTTGGCAGTGGTTTTTAGCTATGACAATTAAAATATAAGTGAACAAAAAAATTAAAAAATATAACTTGTGCTTCATGAAAATTAAAAACTTTTGTGCTTTGAAAGACTCTAGTAAGAGCATGAAAAGATAACTCAGAGAATGGGAAACTTCTTTTTCTTGCAAAGTATTTATCCAATTAAGGACTAGTAACCTAACAGTAAGACAAATAATCCAATTTAAAAATGGACAAAGACTGTTTACAATAGCCAGGACATGAAAGCAACCTAGATGTCGTTGGCAGATGAATGGATAAGAAAGCTGTGGTACATATACACAATGGAATATTACTCAGCTATTAAAAAATAATACATTTGAATCAGTTCTAATGAGGTAGATGAAACCGGAGCCTATTATACAGAGCAAAGTAAGTCAGAAAGAAAAACACCAGTGCAGTATATTAATGCATATTTATGGATTTAGAAAGATGGTAATGATAACCCTATAGGCAAGACAGCAAAAGAGACACAGATGTAAAGAACAGACTGTTGGACTCTGTGGGAGAAGGTGAGGGTGGGATGATTTGAAAGAATAGCATTGAAACATGTATATTATCATATGTGAAATAGATTGCCAGTCCAGGTTCAATGTGTGAGGCAGGGTGCTTAGGGCTGGTGCACTGGGATGACCCTGAGGGATGGGATGGGGAGGGAGGTGGGAGGGAGGGTCAGGATGGGGAACACATGTACACCCATGACTGATTCATGTGAATGTATGGCAAAACCACCACAATATTGTAATTAGCCTCCAATTAAAATTTTTAAAAAATAAAAAGTAAATAAAAATGGGCAAAGGATTTGAATTGACATTTCTCAAATATATACAAATGACCAATAAGCACATGAAAAGATACTCAATATCTCTAGTTTTTAGGGAGATACAAATTAAAACCATGATGAGAGATCACTTCATGTATACTAGAATGGGTATTATTAAAAAAAAGATGAGCAATAACAAGTTTCAGTGAGGATATGGAGAAACTGGAGTCCTCATACATTGGTGGTGGGAGTGTAAAATTGTGAAGACACTTTGGATAACAGTTTGACAGATTCTTAAAATGGAACATAGGTATTATAATATCTAGCAGTTCCACTCCTGTGCATTCACTGACAAGGATGAAAACCTAAGTATACACAATAACCTGTACATGAATGTTTATAGTAGCATTACTTGTAACAGCCAAAAGGTGCAAATACCCCCAATATCTATCAGTTGATGAACAGATAAGTAAAATGTGGTGTATCTATAAACAAAATGTAGTATTTTCATAAATGAAACTTTATTCAGCCATAAAAAGGAATAGAGTACTGATACATTCTACAATGTGGATGAACCTTGAAACCATTATGCTAAGTGAAAGAGGCCAAATACAGAAGACCACATAGCATATTCCCTTTATATGAAATGTCCGGGATAGGCAAATCCATAGGGACAGAAAGCAGTTTAGTGGTTGCCAGGAGCTAAGGCAGGATATGGAATGGAGAATGACTGCCAATGGATATAGGTTTCTTTTTGGGGTGATGAAAATGTTCTGGGATTATAGTGTTCATGGTTGGTACAATATTGGGAGTACGTTGAAAATGACTGAGACTTCCCTGGCAGTCCATTGGTTAAGACTTTGCCTTTCAATGCAAGGGATGTGGGTTCAATCCCTGGTCAGGGAGCTAAGATGCTTCATATTCATGTGTCCCCTCCCCCCCGAATACCCCAAAACATAAAACAGAAGAGATATTGTAACAAATTCAATAAAAATTAAAAAGAGCCACATTTTAAAAAGTGACTGAATGTATATTCGTTCCCAAGGGATGAATTTTATGATATATAAATTGCATCTCAAGTAAAAGAAAACCTTCAGGACTAGATTAAATCACTTCAGGAGAGACTATGGGGAAGAAGGGGAAAAGAAGAAAAGCAGAAGAAAGACACTCTGCAAAGGGAGCCAAAAAGGAGACACCAGAGAGGTAGGAGGTAAATCAAGAGGCTGTTTAGAACTGAGAGTAGAGAGCAGTTTTACTGGAGTGGTGGGAATCTCAACTTGGAGCCCACTTGGAGTGAATTGAGAAGGAAATGGGAAGTAAGTGGGGATAATGTGTGTAGATAGCTCTTCTGAGAAGAACATGCAAGAGGGTCTGAGAAGGACCGTAAAGAAAGCTGAGCACTAAAGAATTGATGCTTTCAAATTGTGGTGCTGGAAAAGACTCTTGAGAGTCCCTTGGATTGTAAGGAGATCAAACCAGTCAATCCTAAAGGAAATCAACCTTGAGTAGTCATTGGAGGAATGATTGTGAAGCTGAAGCTCCAGTACTTAGGCACCTGATGAGAAGAGCCAATTCACTGAGAAAGATCATGATGTTGGGAAAGACTGAAGGCAAAAGAAGAAGGGGGAGGCAAGAAATGAGATGGTTAGATAGCATCACCGACTCAATGGGCATGAACTTGAGCAAACTCTGGGAGATAGTGGAGGACAGAGGAGCCTGGTATGCTGCAGTCCATCGGGTCACAAAGAATCAGATACAACTTAGAGACTAAACAATAACAAAGAGCATTTTTGTTTGCTAGTGGGAATGATCCAGGAAAAGACAGATGATACAGGGAAGAAAGACAGGAGAGGGGGGTCAGGAAAGTCTTGAGAAAATGCAGTGGGATGGAGTCCAGAGGTTCTGTTGTGGAGAGGCTCTTAAAGAGGAGGAGGGGCGCCTCATCCACTGGGACTAAAACATAAAGAAGCTGGTGTAGGCATAAGAGGTGCATAGAGTTGAGAGGGGGAGGATAGGGAAGTTCCAGTTTGTTAAGATAACAGCATTAGCTCATGATAGAGTGAGAAGGAGAGGGAGGAATAAAAAGAAGAAAATGTAGGCAAAGAATATCTGAGGGAACGGGAATATGAATTCAGTAGAGAAATATGTTCAAAATGTTTGTGAAATTGGCCTTTTCATAAGTCGAAAATGGTTAAGTGGATTCTCTAAAATGCAAGTTTTACCAAGTTACTTTACTGTTAAAATCTGTTATCAGTTTTTTAGCATGATACACTGTTCCCCTCATGATCGGCCATCTGCCTCTGTCTATTCTCCTTTCTTGCTCCTCCTCTCATTCACTATGGTGTTTAGTCTTACTGCACTACTTAGAGTTCCTAGAATGCATCAAGCCCTTTCATCTCTCCATGGCTTAACACATGTTTCTATCTACCTGGAAAGCTCTTTGGGTTCTCTTTTGTCTGCCTTACTTTTCAAGAGAGAGCTTTCATCTCTTGTAGGAAGACTTTATTAATCTCACAGCTAGAAGATATTCACTAAATGTATGTTGAAAGACTGGAGATGCTTAGAGCTCTGTTGATCTGATCATGAGCTCTTTGAACACAGAAGAATTATCCAGAAAGGCAGTGTTGTGTGCACCAAAGCCAAGGGCTCTTGAGGTTTTGTGACTTTCTAAGTTTGTTTCTTCATTTGCAAAGTCTATAAAGTGGGTTCTAAATGTGTAGGACATAGACTCAATAAATGAGTTTTAAAAATAGTGCTTAAGAAAAGAATTATATGTAGCCCAAGAGAGTGTCACCATGCAATGATCACAGGATACTTGCTTTATTTAAAATCCTACATTTTCTTGGCATGACATTTAAGACAGATTTTGAAATACCTGTAACTGAAAGCTGTTTTTCCAGAAGGTAATATTTCTTCAGAATGACTTGTAGATTTCCTGGTTTGGACCTGTGGATGGGTGAATGGAGGAAGACATTTGTTGCAGAAGGAAAATATGTATATTTGGACCTACCCTGAAAATTTTCCATTAAGGTTTCCAGTTGCTAGAAGATTAACAAGTTGTGCTAGTGAGGAGGACAGGACATGGTAACTGGTTAAAAGAAGCTAACGGAGCTTATGCTGAGGCTTACTGGGAGGAGGACAAACTCTCAGTTGTCTATAGAACAGAAAGGACTTGTGGAAAATAGTGTTAAGTAGAGGCCCCCTGGGAAAGGGGACTTTCTATTAGGCTAGAACCAAGAAAAGCACAAAGAGGTCATAGTTTATCTACATAAGATACATGCACAGAAACTCTTATTTGGAATGGAGTGCAACATTTATTATTGAAGAGTCATTGTGTGCCCTGTTTATTCAGCATCTTTTCCCTTTAAAAATGGTATATAAATTGAATATTTGTAAATTGTTTTCTTAACATTTTGTATTATCATATTAGAGATGCTTTAATTTTCAGATTTTGCTCTGCAAAGGTTTCTAATTTTTGCTTGAAAAGTTTTTCTTAGCATGTAGTTTGGAGTTTTAGAGTGAGAATCTTTATGAGGCTAAATTGCTTTACAATTGATCATTCCTTAATTTCTCTTTCATAACATTTGTTTAAAATCTAGCAGGTTTTCTTAATTAGTAAGAAATATTCCTTATAAGAACTTAGCTATCATCACTGCAAATAAAACCATTTAAAATTTTGATTTATTTATATCCTCTTTTTCCACAGAGGATTTGAGGCATTAATAGCTTCTTATATTCATTCATTTTTTTTTTTTTTTTACAAATAAGCAATGCCAGTATTTACTGGAGAATTGTTTAGCTTACTTTCAGTATACTATCGTTAAAAGAAAAGAATATCATTATACTTTTTCAATATATTTTTAAATATACTATCGTTAAAAGAAGGACTGACACAGAAGCTAAAGCTCCAATTCTTTGGCCACCTGATGTGAAGAACTGACTCCTTGGAAAAGACCCTGACGCTGGGAAAGATTGAAGGCAGGAGAAGAGGACAACAGAGGATTAGATGGTTGGATGGCATCACCAACTCAATGGGTATGAGTTTGGGCAAGCTCTGGGAGTTGGTGATGGACAGGGAAGCCTGGCGTGCTGCAGTCCATGGGGTTGCAAAGAGTTGGACCTGACTGAGTGACTGAACTGAAAAGAAAAGAGAAATAGAAACAGCAGAGGATATATCACCAAATTGGGTTTTGACAAACATCCAGATTTAAACAGTGCTGGGAAGTCCTCTGTCACAGCACATCTGGGGTCCCAACTGGGAAAGGGTCCTAGGTAGTGGGTCTACTCCAAGGGTGAGACGTCAAAATTTGCAGTTTGGGGTTCCTCTTTAAAATCCCAGGCCACAGACGGACATCATCACTGATGTTTGAGCTAATTGCAGCTCTGACTTCACATTAATGTAGTTTGTTTTGTCTTGTAAAACTTAGAATGTTGTTAGGCCTGGGGATTGGTTGGCCAGACCCTCTCCAGGGATTCAACAGTCTCAAGATCCATCCCATATCTTATCTATGGTGCCACGCAGCTTGCACTCATAGCAGGCAGGCAGGCAGGGCAGTGTCCAGGCAGATCAAAGACAAGTCAGAGACCTGTTTTGCTTATTGTGGTTTCTTTAGCCTGAACAAGACTTCAGTTTTAACTTCCTTAACAGGAGCACAGGCTCTATGCACCATGGGCTTCAGTAGTTTGGGCGCATGGGCTTAGTTGCTCTGCATCATGTGGAATCTTCCCTAACCAGGGATTGAACACATGTCTCCTGCACTGGCAGGCAGATTCTTTACCACTGGATCACCAGGGAAGTCCACTAGGTTTTAGATATCTTCCAGTGTTATTTATTCTTTCAAGTAAAAATTATATTCATTAAAAAGAGGGTAGATCAGCTCATACAAGTTATTTTCCTTGGGGCATAGTACTTTAGAATATAGCAGGAATACTTGATGTATACTTCCCATGTCATCATAGAAGATACTTTTATTTTAAAAGAAAATAACTGTTTATTAGCATTTTGAGATATGAACTTAAAACTTTGGATTTTTCTAAAAGAAGCAACTCATTTTTGCAGTATGAAATACAATATAACAATATTTGTTCAGGGCATATGTTAAGATTAGAATACCATCTTCTGAATTTCATCTAAGCATGAGAAATTTAACAGTCTGATATTTATGCCAGATTTTAAAAAATTACTCTAGCACAAGTGGATAAAATTAGATTTTAGAATTATACCATTCTGTCAGTTATTCAGTTCAGTTGCTCGGTCATGTCTGACTCTGCGACCCCATGGACTGCAGCACACCAGGCCTCCCTGTCCATCACCAACTCCTTGAGTTTACTCAAACTCATGTCTGTTGAGTTGGTGATGCCATCCAATCATCTCATCCTCTGTCGTCCCCTTCTCCTGCCTTCAATCTTTTCCCAGCATCAGGGTCTTTTCAAATTAGTCAGTTCTTCACATCAGGTGGCTGAAGTATTGGAGTGTCAGCTTCAGCATCAGTCCTTCCAATGAATATTCAGGACTGATTTCCTTTAAGATGGACTGGCTGGATCTTGCAGTCCAAGGGACTCTCAAGAGTCTTCTCCAGCATCACAGTTCAAAAGCATCAATTCTTCAGCACTCAGCTTTCTTTATGGTCCAACTCTCACATGCATACATGACTACTGGAAAAGCCATATCTTTGACTAGACAGACTTTTGTTGACAAAATAATGTCTCTGCTTTTTAATATGCTGTCTGTTTATACCATTTTATACCACATCATAATATGATATAATTTACTTCTGTTGCTCTTACAGTGTATCAGATCTTTTAGAGCATCATCAGAGAAAAGTTAGCATTCACCAAGCAAACTCACTTCATACCTATTTTATGCCATCAAGCTTAACATTAATTGTTCAAGGAAGCAGCACCGTTAAGATGTACTCATGTAGAACTTTACTTGTCTATGTAATTACTGCCTGTCAATTAAGTCCCATCATTAAGCTTTTTTTTTCTTTATATATATATTTTACTGAAGCTTAGTTAACTTACAGTGTTTCAGGGGCACAGCAAGGTGATTCAGTTATACATATATAATGTATTATTTTTGAAATTATTTTCCATCATAGGTTATTACAAGGTATTGATATAGATATAGTTCTCTGTGCGACTCAGTAAACCTTTGTTGCATATCTATTTTTTAATTAGAAATCTAGCATTCTATTCATGGTAAGTCAGACAAGTGGAATCAAAATGTCATAAATTTTTTAGTCAGGAAAAAATTCATGCTTACTAAAATATATTATGCATATTATTTATGTATACATATATATACAAAAGCTTTACTAGATTTAATAAAGGCTTGAAAAAGAACAAAAAATAACAAAGGAGATGGATAAATTGGAAAACATAAACTATATTAAATGGGATCATTGAATATAAAATAGAAACAATGAAACAAACTAGATAAAAGTAAAAGATCATCATCTCGTCCAGTTGTTTTTAAACATGACTGCTCAGTAGAAACATCTGGAGCTCTGGAGAAAAAAGCAATATCTGGGCATTTGTATTTCTCAAAAAATTTCAAGATAATTCTGATATGCATCTGGATTTAAAAATGTGATTACAGGTTTTTCTATTAAGTTGTAGTTTTGGTGCTACAGAGTTCTATTATTTTTCTGTTGACTAATCTTGATACAAAGGTATTAAGTAATAGTTACATAATCACAATTGTAAAAGATGTTAATCGGTTTTTAAAGTTAGTGGCCAGACAAAATATAAAAGATAATTTCAATTGCATGCCATAATGGAAACATGATTAACTTAACAATATAAAATAATTATATACAATTGAGGGGGGCTGTTTAAGCGGAGTGAGGAAAGTAAGCGGAAGTGCATACATATACATGTTTTTACCCACCCAGCAAGTCTGTGTCTTTTGGTTGGTGCATTTAATCCATTTACGTTTAAGGTAGTTATCAATTTGTATGATCCTATTACCGTTTGCTTAATTGTTTGGGATTTCATTTTCTGTAGGTCTTTTCCTTCTCTTGTGTTTCCTGCCTAGAGAAGTTCCTTTAACATTTGTTGTAAAGCTGGTTTGGTGGTGCTGAATTCTTTTAACTTTTGCTTGTCTGGAAACCTCTTGATTTCCCCATCAAATCTCTCAAAGGAGAGTCTTGCTGGGTAGAGTATCCTTGGTTGTAGGTTCTTCCCTTTCATCACTTTAAATATATCATGCCATTCCCTTCTGGCTTGTAGAGTTTCTGTTGAAAAACCAACTGATAGTCTGATGGGAATTCCGTTATATGTTATTTGTCACTTTTCCCTTGTTGCTTTTAATATTTTATCTGCCTTTAATTTTTGCCAGTTTCATTACTGTGTGTCTCAGTGTGTTCCTCCTTGGGTCTATCCTGGTTGGGACTCTCTTTGCTTCCTGGACTTGGTTGACTATTTCCTTTCCCATGTTAGGGAAGTTTTCAGCTAATGTCTCTTCAAATATTTTCTCAGGTCCTTTCTCTCTTCTCCTTCTGGGANAAAACCAACTGATAGTCTGATGGGAATTCCGTTATATGTTATTTGTCACTTTTCCCTTGTTGCTTTTAATATTTTATCTGCCTTTAATTTTTGCCAGTTTCATTACTGTGTGTCTCAGTGTGTTCCTCCTTGGGTCTATCCTGGTTGGGACTCTCTTTGCTTCCTGGACTTGGTTGACTATTTCCTTTCCCATGTTAGGGAAGTTTTCAGCTAATGTCTCTTCAAATATTTTCTCAGGTCCTTTCTCTCTTCTCCTTCTGGGACCCCTATAATGTGAATGTTGGTGCATTTCATTCTGTCCCAGAGGTCTCTTAGGCTGTTTTCATTTCTTTTCATTCTTTTTCCTATATTCTGTTCTGTGGCAATGATTTCCACCATTCTATCCTCCAGGTCATTTATCTATTCTTGATTATTCTTATTGATTCCTTCTAGTGTATTCTTCATCTCTGTTTGTTTCTTCGTTAGTTCTTGTAGGTCTTTGGTAAATATTTCTTGCATTTTCTCAGTCTTTGGCTCCATAGTTTTTCCTGAGATCCCGGATCATCTTCACTATCATTATTCTGAATTCTTTTTCTGGAAGGTGGCCTATCATCATTTCATTTTGTTGTTTTTCTGGTGTTTTATCTTGTCATTTCATCTGGGACATAACTTTCTCCATTTTCATCATGATTAACTTTCTGTAATATGGTTTTTATTTTAGCCACTGTGAGACTGTGCTTCTTTTTGCTTCTTTTGTCTTCTCTCTGATGATGATGCTAAGAGGCTTGTGTAAGCTTCTTGATGGGAGGGACTGGTGATGGGAAAACTGGGTCTAGTTCTGTGGGTTCTTTTATAGGGTTAATGGTGAACTCCAAGAGGGTTTATGCCAAGGACCTTTCTGTCCTGCTGCTGCCAGTGCCCCTGTCCCTGAAGTGAGCTCTTCCTGACCCATGCCTCCACAGGAGGCACCCCAACACTAGCAGGTAGTTTTGATTCACTCTCCTGTGGGGTCATTGCTACTTTGCTCTGGGTCTTGGTGTGCATAAGATTTTGTTTGTGCCCTCTAAAACTGTTTCCCCCAGTCCTATGGAAGTCTTAATCAAATCTTTCTGGCCTTTAAAGTCAGATTCCCTGGGGATTGCCAGTCCCTTTGTCAGATCCCCAGGCTGGGAAGCCTGTCATGGGGTTCAGAACCTCCTAACAGTGGGAAAACTTCTTTGGTGGTATTGTTCTCCAGGTTGTGGGTCACCCAATCGGTGGGTATTGGGTTTGATTTTGTTGTGAACTTGCTCCTCCTACCATTTTGCTGTGGCTGCTTCTTTGCCTTTGGACATGGGGTATCTTTTTTTGGTGCATTCCAGTGTCCTGTCAATGATTGTTCAACAGCTAGTTGCAATTTTGGTACTCTTGCAGGAGGAGTTGAATGCAAAAACAAAATATGATCATTAATTTTATTATCAGAAAGGAGGAAGAAACATTCATATCCATACACTTTCCTTTCTAGCTAAGTCAAGAGTATTTTCTCATATTTTATAGCAACCAGTAGTAACTTCCTTTCTCTGTGATCTCATCCATTATCAGAGTTAAGCTTGGCAGGTGACTTTGGAATCTTGAGCCTGGATCTCATTTCCATATTGCAGATGCATGCTGAAATTTGCACTTAAATGCTCATACTTTCAGTAAGAGATTCATCATCTTCCCCAGATGGCTCATTTCCTATGTGTGTTAGTGCGTTTCTGTTCTCTTAATCAACAAACCTTAAAACTTCCATATTTTTTTCAACTCTCCACTCCCCACACCAGCTAAATGTGGGGCTTCTATTTCAGTGGTGCCTTTGCATTCTCTTGGTGTTTTTCCACTTTTGTGGCTCAGTTCTGAACCTATTTTCCTCTTGCTTGCTCCATTACAATAGCTTGTTTAATAGCCTCAGTTCTTCCGGTGTCAACCCCTGTCTAAATCGTCTTAAATATTCTTGCCAGAGTTCTCTTAAAGCACAACTGTCATCATCATTAGCTCCTTTTTCCAACATAATAATATCCTAACTCCTTGGCATGACATTTAAAGCTTTGGTGATCTGGCCACCAACTACTTTCCAGCAGAGTCTTCCATTTCTCTCACTCACACACTGTAGGTACCACTCTCTGGAATGTTCCTTTTACATGTTTCATTGCCTTGCATCATTACCCATACTGTTTCCTCCATCTAGAATGCTTTTGCTCTTCCTGTTCCTCCCATTTTAATTTAACTCATGAAAATTTTCCTGAGTCTTTGTCATAAACAGTGGATTGTGCTAGCTATTGTGGATTCAGAGATAAGAATAATTACTGTTTCCCTCGAAGACGTCACAGCTGTTTTCAGAGGCATCAGTAAGTTGAAGTTTACATGTTGTTTCCTCTGTGAAGCCTTTCTAATTTCGTAGCTTAAATTTACTTTCTTTCATGTTTTTAAAAGTCCTCTCTTTTTTATTTTTCAAGGTTTTTATACAGCTTTAAGGATTACTTGTCATTTACAGTTACTACAAAATATTAGCAATATTCTCTGTGTTGTACAATATATCCTTGAGTCTACCTATCTTATACCAACTATCCCTATCTTATACCCAGTAGTTTGTGCCTCTCACTTCCCCACCTCTGTTGCCTTCTCCTCACTCCACTTTGTACTGGTAACACTAACTTGTACTCTGTATCTCTCACTTAGAAATTTTATACAGGCCTTATATGCTTCATTATGTTATAAGCTTCTGTGCATCACATTACCTGCATACTTAGGTCCCTATGCATGACATGCTGTAGCTTTCATATGGTAGGTCTTCAATAACTTTTTGCAGGGTTGCATACATGGTCAGTTGGCTAAGATGATGCATAGGTCCTGAAAAGTAGGTATTATTGTCTGTCAAAGTACCCACAGAGGGTATTCTTAGGGTCCTCTTTGAAAACTTGCTTTTAGGTCTTATTTTAAAAGCTTCAGTTCAGTTAAGTCACTCAGTCATGTCCGACGCTTTGTGACCACATGAATTGCAGCATGCCAGGCCCCCCTGTCCATCACCAACTCCCGGAGTTTACTCAAACTCACGTCCATCGAGTCGGTGATGCCATCCAGCCATCTCATCCTCTGTCATCCCCTTCCCTTCCTTCCCCCAATCCCCTCAGCATCAGAGTCTTTTCCAATGAGTCAACTCTTCGCATGAGGTGGTCAAGGTATNTGAATATTCATTGGAAAGACTGATGCTGAAGCTGAAGCTCCAATACTTTGGCCACCTGATGTGAAGAACGGATTCATTGGAAAAGACCTGGATGCTGGGAAAGACTGAGGGCAGAAGGAGAAGGGGGTGACAAAGAATGAGATGGACCAACTCAATGGACATGAGTTTGTGCAAGCTCTAGGAGACAGTGAAGAACAGGGAACCCTGGTGCATTGCAGCCCACGTGGTCATAAAGAGTTGGACATGACTGAGCGACTGAACAAAAACAGCAACAGAAATCGTGATGGACATCATCTTTCTCTGCTAGAAGCAATTTCTGATATCAGAGTAGCAAGACTTATTTAGATAAAGATGAATTCTCTAGCATCCCTACATACTCTTCTAACACGTAAAATCATCTCCACACCACGTCAATCATTGATTCCTATATTCAGTCTTTTGGCCCATAGTTATGATGTAATGGATTCTGGGACAAGGCACTTGTACATGATGGAGATGGTATGTGCTACAGGGATTCAGAGGGAAAAGAGAGCTCTCCTGGCTGAAAAAAATCCTGGAAGCCTTCATGGAGGAAACAGGATTAGTGCTGAGCCCTGAAATGCATAGCCTAGTATCTGCTTCTGCTGCTATGGCATATTCATGGTGAAACTTAACTAGAACAAGGTACATGGAAGAACAGGGCCAAAATACTCCACTGATTGACAGGTGGAGTCTGGAATTCATGGAGAAAAGAAAAAAACAGGTGGTCCTGACCTTAGCCTGGGTCATCTCTGAAGTCACCTCTAAAATATCCACCTGAGTTCAGACTTTGCCTCCTATGGTCAGATTGTCCACCAATCATTGTCTCCTTTGGGGACTGCCTCTGGGGAACTGGGATGGACTATCTAGTCATCTCTCTCTGGTACACATCCCCAGACTAGATCACACAGCTGATGCACAGAGATGGAAAAAATAAATGGTCAAGAGGGCAGGCAGATCACAGCAATGTAGAGACAAGGGAATACAATATATACTCTGCTATGTAATCAATCACATTTTTATTAAGTGCCTCTTCCATGCTGTGTGCTGGGGCTATAGCGTCTGTTATGGGCTGAATTCTGTCCACTCAAAATTCATTTGTTAAAGTTTGAACCCCCAGGACCTCACAATGTGACTTTATTTGCAAACAGGGCCATTGCAGATGTAATTAGTTAAGACGAGCTCTTACAGTGACCCCTAGCCCAATAGGTAGTGTAGTCTTATTTGCTCAGTCATGCTCGACTCTTTGCGACCCCATGGACTGTAGCCCACCAGGCTCCTCTGTCCATGGCATTCTCCAGCCAAGAATACTGGAGTGGGTGGTCATGCCCTTCTCCAATGGGTCTTCCTGAACCAGGGATAGAACCCAGGTCTCCTGAATTGCAGGTGATTTCTTTAGCATCTGAGCTTCTTTATAGAAAGAGGACATCTGGAAGCAAATATGCACACAGGAAGAACATAATGTGAAGATGAAGGCAGAGATCTGGGCCACGGAATGCCAAAACCACCAACAAATCACCAGAAATCCGGAGACAGTCCTCCTCACAGCTTCGGAAGGAATCAAACCTGCTCACACACTGACCTTTGACTTCTAGCCTCCAGACCATCAATTTCTGTTGTTTGAAGCTGCTCAGTTATAGGTACTTCACTAGAGCAGCCCTAGCAAAGGAAGCCAGCATCAAATAAGGCCCATCTCCTTTCCTTGGGTACCTGCAAGCTACAGAGAGTTGGGAGGAATCTGATCCAGGCCTGGAGGAGGAACCTGCAGGGCATAGCTGGAGTGCAGGGAAGGGAAGGGGGGAGAAGGGAGCTTTCATGGGAAGAGTCCAGCAGGAGGAGTCAGGAGGACTGGGCGTAGTTTCAGCTCTGCCACTGTCTGGGTGAACTTGGGAAGTTACTTTACTTCCTAGAACCACCGTTTCCTAAACTAGTTAATAAAAGGTTTGAAAGAGGTCATCTCCAAGTTCCTCTAGTTCTCCAATGTGCCTAGCTCTATGCCTGTCCAGTAAATCCTAAAGGAAATCAACTCCGAATAGTCACTGGAAAGACTGATGCTGAAGCTGAAGCTCCAATACTTTGGCCACCTGATGTGAAGAGCTGACTCATTGGAAAAGACCCTGGTGCTGGGAAAGATTGAAGACGGGAGGAGAAGGGGATGACAGAGGATGAGACGGTTGGATGGCAGCACCAACTCAATGGACATGAGTTTGAGCAAGCTCTGTGAGATAGTGAAGGTGTGCTGCAGTCCATGGGGTCACAAAGAGTGTCAGACACGACTGAGCAACTGAACAACAAATGCCTGTCCTGGTGTTTCAGATGGTAAAGAATCTTCCTGCAGTGCAGGAGACCCGGGTTTGATCCTTGGGTTGGGAAGATCCCCTGGAGGAGGTGAGGGCAAACTACTCCAGTGTTCTTGTCTGTAGAATCCCATGGACACAGGAGCCTGGCGGGCTACAGACCTTAGGGTTGCAAAGAGTTGGACACGACTGAGGGACTAACACTTTCACTTTTTTTCCATGCCTGCCCCAGGAGCACTGCCAAAGCTGGGGAGGCTCCAGTGGAAGGGGTGGTGATGGTTTAGTCACTCAGTCGTGTCTGACTCTTTGCAACCCCATGGACAGTAGCTTGCCAGTCTCCTCTGTCCATGGGATTTCCCAGGCAAGAATACTGTAGTGAGTAGCTATTTCCTTCTCTAGGGCATCTTTCTGACCCAGGGATCAAACTCGAGTCTCTTGCTTAGGCAGATTCTTTAACACTCAACCTCCTGGAAAGCAGTTCCCCAAATAACTTCCAAATCCTTTTGAAAGTTCGCAGAGGGCTGTATCTCCCCGTGTCTCGGATACAAACATTTCATTGNTTCTCCAGGGCATCTTTCTGACCCAGGGATCAAACTCGAGTCTCTTGCTTAGGCAGATTCTTTAACACTCAACCTCCTGGAAAGCAGTTCCCCAAATAACTTCCAAATCCTTTTGAAAGTTCGCAGAGGGCTGTATCTCCCCGTGTCTCGGATACAAACATTTCATTGTGTATTGATGTCATTCTTTTATTCTGTGTTTGCTTGCGGCTGTACATGAGCCTGAAATTCTTCACTCCCTCTGGACAGGGGACACCGAGGTGAAATTCTCCTTCAACAGCCTGCCGCGCACCATCCTCTGGAGTTAGACGTGTTAGAAAGGCTGCTCTCTGTTAATGATTATTTTCAAGAGACGATTTCAGAATCGCACCTGGCTGGTATTCCTGAGACTTGCTGTATTACTAAAGACCACCTTTGAAAATTACACCTTCCTCCTACCTCACCACCTAGCATTCCTGAACTGCCTTACCTGGTACACTTTTCATACAGAGCATTTATCATAGTCTGGCACATTATATACCTTATATATGTATGTTGCTTAATTTCTCTTTCCCCTAATAATAATCAGTTCCATGAGGGCAGGACTTTTAGCTTGGATCACTGATGCATCTTCAGTGCCTGAAACAATATCTGACATTCTATAGGCATTCAGTGATTTTTGATAAATGACTAAAGGGATCTCCTGACAAGACGTATAGAGCTGGCGGCATAAGCATAGCCCTTGGGCACCCAGCCCAGAGCCTGGCAAGTGGAAGATGCTTAGTGGGTGTTTGTGGAGGGAATATATAACTGTCCATCAGCTCATAGACTCAGCCCTTTACTGAGGGCCACTATGTATAGATGTAGGTTAAATGATCCAGAAAGTGAAAGGACTTGATCAAGTTCCTTGCCCCAGTATCCAACATACAGAGCCATAAAAAGTAGAACATGGGAAATAGCTTGGTAGAAATTAAGTCAAGAAAGAACCATTGTAGAACTTTTGAGCTGAGGGCTCCTGATCCTGCTAGAGCCTGGTAGCAAAATTCTAAGATGGTCCCCAAATGTCCTCGCCTGGTGTACACATGCCCTATATAATTTCTTCCTCTGCACTGGGGGGCAGAAATATGCTATCAGTCCCAGGACCATGTTCCTTTTTATGGCAAAGGGACATTTTCTGAGGATGGGCCTGGCCTCATCAGCTGAGGCCTTTAAAAGCAAGTTTCTCTAGCTGGTCCCTGGGGGAGAAGTCAGAGATATGCTCCTGTTGGCCTGGAAGAAGATGCAACTATGCTGTGAACTACTGATAAGACGTCATCGTCAGAAAGAGCTGAAAGCAGTCCTAAGCCAACAGGTAGCTTGGAAATGGGGACCTCAGTCCTATAACCATAAGAAAACGAATTCCACTAACAGTGATCTTGGGAGGAGGCCCTGAGCCACAGATGAAGACCATCAAGCACCTAACATCTTCACTGTCGCTGTGAAACCCCAAGCAGATAACCTTCTGACACCAAGCCTGGACTTCTTGCTTACAGAAACTGAGATCATAAATTTGTGTTCTGTCATCAGTTTGTAATAACTTTGTGGCACAAGAAAACTAATGCATTTAGTTAGCTAGCTGAGTTCAGTTCTTAATGGTTAAAAAGATGAATAAATAGAGGTTACTGGCGCTAAGGGGTGGGATAGGGTGGGAGGGAGAGCTTGTTGGGTATGGTGTACACTTACAAATTGTTAAAATAGTAAATATTATGTTATATATATTTTATCACAATTTTTAAAAAGGAAACAAAGGAATAAATAAAAAGAATATTGGATCACTCTATTTCTTTTGTGATGGCCAAAGACATTCTTTTCATATCCTTAGCCTCTGTCCTAGTCAAAATTAATTCTAACTAATTCAAAATACTCTTCTATATGAGAATGGATTCTATTTTTTCCAAAAATACTTTTCAATACTCAAAATAAATTCTCTATTAAGTAAATATTGAATCTTGCTAACTCAAGGAGTAAGGGAAATTCAAGAAATAAGTATAAAACTTATGAAAAATAGCCTGAATTCCATTCATCATACTGAGGTTTGAAAGACAGAAAGGGAAGAATTACAAATGCTGAAATGATGAAAGAGGTTGATAAACGATCCGGAGAAACTTCCAGCATTTTCTTGAAGCCCTATGGCTCTTGGAGCAGACCCAAATAGGACACATAGACTACCGTGGTAGGTGGCGATCAGGACCCAGATGGATGCAGAAAACACCAGCTTGACCAAGGACAGGAGAGGGGAGCCAAGAAGGGGAAGAAGCTTTGTCCAAGGCTGGTACTTGGACCTGACCCTGCTGGGAAGGCCCCAATGAAACCAGCGGAGGAAGGTTCGGGACTAGACTAAGCTCGGGACATGATAACTAGGGGCAGCTGCGATGCTCAGGACTGAGCAGCAAAGATCTTCTCCATTGTTCCTTTTAACAGGGAGAGGGTTTTCAAGAATCCAACTTTCCAGCTCATTTTTCCTGGGCATCCACAGAGCTTCACGAAACACAGCATCTTTTCATCACCTGCTCTTGCCAACTGGGTCATCCTGGTTCAGGCCCGAGGTCTGATAAGAACATGAACTGAACTTGCTCTCGGAACGTGCACTTCTCACTGGAGTCCCTGGTTAGTGTTATCGCCTCCCAGCCCTACCGCCCTCCTCTCCCAAATACGGCTCCCCCTGCTTCTCCTCTCATCTTATGCACGGCCTTCCTCTATTCAGAACTCCGAAATTTCATAACAATAGTAACAATGTAGAACCAAAATCCTTTACTGGGGCAACCCCAGCATGTGGATGCCGTGTAGAGCACTTTGCACATCTTGTTTTATTTAGTGTTCGCAGCAGCTAAATGAGATTACGGAGGGAAGAGCTTGGAGTGGGTGATAATTTGTCTGCGTTCACATAGCCAGTGAGTGTGTCATGGGGTTTGCACGCCGGCTCATTTGACTCCAAGGCCCATGCTTTCAATTTAGGACATCCCAACTCTACTCCTCACAGTCTTACAAAAATGAACAGCACAGTGGGTGGGCCCAAGGTTTTTCATGGCCTTTCTTTCCAGTAGCTTGAAAACAGTACCCTATGTCAGAGATAGAAGGAAAGCAGACGTCTGTGTGTCAGAGCGAATAATCAGAGGTGGGCACTTGACAACAGACAGAAATTTGAAAAAAAAAAAAAAAGCATACACGGGTCATATACATATTCAGATAAAGTGAGAGAAGCTTTCAGATAAAGCTTCATGCCAAGGTGATGCCCAGATTCAAAGTCAAGCCCCAGCTCATTGGGTTAGTGTGAGGTCCTAGGCTTTACAAAACTCAAGAAACATTTGGGAACAGAAATGACACGCTAGACAGTTGTTCACAAAATATATATATATATATATATATATATTCTGGAAACAGCAGAGCACTGCTTCTCAAGGAATTTGAGCATATTCATTTTTGCCAGGTGCCCTCTTAAAGCTTTAAATCCTCTCCCACTATCGTATCTCTTACTTCAAAAACAAAATAATGAAAGCTGTCTCTAGCTTCCACAACATCCAAATATTTTGAGTACTCACAGTACCGAAATATATATAAAATATATAAACACATTTGTAACCCTAGTTCTGCAAAGGTCCTTTATCTCTCAGATATTTTGCAATGGTTTCCATAACCTGGGATACTGCTTGTAAAATTTATCTTGACAAGCTAACAGATTTTCCCAAAGAGTTGCCAAGAATAATTTTCAAGAAAAAAATGGCTTACACCAGTTTTCTTGTGTATTCAGGAAAAGACAGGATATACGTTTATATCCTTAAGAAGCAAGTCATCCAACTTTTTTCCCAACGTGACTTTAAACATAAACATGAAAAATAACTGAATGATTAAATATGCAATTTTCTTTCACTCTCATTGTCCAGAATCACTTAATGATAAAGGAAAAGAAAAACTAAAAAAATATAAATTGTAAAATAAGCATAAAAGTAAAACATTCTGCTATTTTTAAAAGAATTTAAAAAAAAAAAACAACTAATTGAGAATTGACATATTAAGAATGACATATCTTCCCGGTCTACAGTTTTCAGCCAAAGAGTTTTTATAGCTGAGACAATGTTTGAATAAATACAGCCTGTTTTTCTAAGCAGAAAATCTTTTTCTTTAGAGTGTTTCAATGAAAAATTAAAATTTTTATGAAAAATGTCTGATTCTAATCTCTTTTCTTTGAAGCGTTTTAACTTAAATAATTCTAAAATCTGTCTTTTTTTTAATGCACATCCTAAATGTTTATTTTTTTGTAGTCCAATAAACAAATGCACGTAAATGTCAACGGCCCCAGCGGGACTTAAATTGTCCATTCACAGAATTTTCCCAAAAGGATTTGTACTTCTTCTAACTGATGTTTATTTGTCTCCTTATTCTGTCTTTCTAAGGACACCAGCCCTCGAACTTGTAATTTTCCAATGTATAATCATGCCTAACATTTTCCATCCTTATTCTCTTTATATTTTTTTCTTAAAAAAAAAATTATTGGAGTAGAGTTGATCCACACTGTTGTGTAAGTTTCAGGTTAGCCCTTTTATACTACTGCACAATTGTACTCATCTCACACGCTAGTAAAGTAATGCTCAAAATTCTCCAAGTCAGGCTTCAGCAATAC
>SJYA01002295.1:580616-605530 GCA_006410615.1 Neotragus moschatus
GGCTTTTGAGTTCCTCTTCACTTTCTGCCATAAGGGTGGTGTCATCTGCATATCTGAGGTTATTGATATTTCTCCCAGCAATCTTGATTCCAGCTTGTGTTTCTTCCAGTCCAGCGTTTCTCATGATGTACTCTGCATATAAGTTAGATAAGCAAGGTAACAATGTACAGCCTTGACGTACTCCTTTTCCTATTTGGAACCAGTCTGTTGTTCCATGTCATGTGCTATTTAAATATTTTCTCCAGGAAGATTAAGTCTGTGGATTTCATAAATAGTATATTCTTTATTCAATTTAGACACATTTGCTAAGCTAGGTACCATGTCGATCTGGGCTATGGCTTTTGCTCTTATGTGGATGGCTAATAATAGCCCATCAGGAAAATCAGGTGTGTGATGAGTGTGTGGAGAATTGGACAGATGATAAAACTTTGTGGAGAGTTGAGGGAAGGTCAGGGGAAATGACAGAGATTGTTACATTTGAGTTAGGTCTTAAGGAATGAGGATAATTTTTATAGGATTTAGGATCATACTGTTTTTTAACAGAAAGTTGAATTTCACTACCTTCTAGTATTGGAGGGCCTGCTGTGGAGGCGTGGGTTGGCAAGGGCTCACTACAGGGACAGTGGCACCGGAAGGTTCCCCTTTGGCATAAACCCTCTTGGAGTTTGCCATTAACCTTACATCTGGGTTGCTTCAGGGCAAACAACTACCAGGGAGGAAGTGAAATCCCACCAATCAGCAGATAATTGTAACTAAAACTTTACTGAGCCAGATCCTGCCCATCAGAGCAAGACCCAGTTTTTGCCATCATCAGTCCCTCCCATCAAGAAGCTTACACAAGCCTGTTAGCTTCATCCATCAGAGGGCAGACAGAAGAAGCAAGAAGAAGCACAATCTCACAGCAGATAAAGCAAAAACCGTAGTACAGAAAGTTAATCACAATTAAAAGCAGAAAGCTATGTTTCAGATGAAGGGACAAAATAAAACCCCAGAAAAGCAACAAAATGAAATGAAAATAGGCAACCGTCCAGAAAAAGAATTCAGAATAATGATAGTGAAGATAAACCAGGATCAGGAATACAATGGAGGCACAGATTGAGAGGATAAAATAAATGTTTACCAAAGACCTATAAAAACTAAAGAAGAAACAGAGATGAAGAATGTACTAGAAGGAATCAATAGTAGAATAACTGAAACAGAAGAACAGATAAATGACCTGGAGGACAGAATGGTGGAAATCATTGCCTCAGAACAGAATATAGAAAAAAGAATGAAAAGAAATGAAGAGAGCCTAAGAGACCCCTGGGACAACATTATACACACAAACATTTACATTATAGGGGTCCCAGAAGGAGAAGAGAGAGAGAAAGGACCTGAGAAAATATTTGAAGGGATAATTAGCTGAAAAGTTCCCTAACATGGGAAAGGAAATAGTCAACCAAGTCCAGGAAGCACAGAGTCCCAACCAGGATAGACCCAAGGAGGAACACACCGAGACACACAGTAATCAAACTGGCAAAAATTAAAGGCAGATAAAATATTAAAAGCAACAAAGGAAAAAAGACAAATAACATACAAGGGAATTNCCAGGAAGCACAGAGTCCCAACCAGGATAGACCCAAGGAGGAACACACCGAGACACACAGTAATCAAACTGGCAAAAATTAAAGGCAGATAAAATATTAAAAGCAACAAAGGAAAAAAGACAAATAACATACAAGGGAATTCCCATCAGGCTATCAGCTGATTTCTCAACAGAAACTCTACAAGCCAGAAGGGAATGGCATGATATATTTAAAGTGATGAAAGGGAAGAACCTACAACCAAGGATACTCTACCCAGCAAGACTCCTCTTCAGATTTGATGGAACAATCAAAAGCTTTCCAGACAAGCAAAGGTTAAGAGAATTCAGCACCACCAAACCAGCTTTACAGCAAATGTTAAAAGAACTTCTCTAGGCAGGAAACACAAGAGAAGGAAAAGACCTACAGAAAATGAAATCCCAAATAATTAAGGAAACTTAATTTGACTATGCCAAAGCCTTTGACTGTATGGATCGCAATAAACTGTGGAAAATTCTGAAAGAGATGGTCATACCAGACCACCTGACCTGCCTCTTGAGAAACCTGTATGCAGGTCAGGAAGCATCAGTTAGAACTGGACATGGAACAACAGACTGGTTCCAAATAGGAAAAGGAGTACATCAAGGCTGTATATTGTTGTCTTGCTTATTTAACTTATATGCAGAGTACATCATGAGAAACACTAGGCTGGAGGAAGCATAAGCTGGAATCAAGATTACTGGGAGAAATATCAATAACCTCAGATATGCAGATGACACCACCCTTATGGCAGAAAGTGAAGAAGAACTAAAGAGCCTCTTGATGAATGTGAAAGAGGAGAGTGAAAAAGTTGGCTTAAAGCTCAACATTCAGACAACTAAGATCATGGCATCCGGTCCCATCACTTCATGGGAAATAGATGGGGAAACAGTGGAAACAGTGTCAGACTTTATTTTTCTGGGCTCCAAAATCACTGCAGATGGTGATTGCAGCCATGAAACTAAAAGACACTTACTCCTTGGAAGGAAAGTGATGACCAACCTAGACAGCATATTGAAAAACGGAGACATTACTTTGCCAACAAAGGTCTGTCTAGTCAATCAAGGCTATGGTTTTTCCAGTGGTCATGTATGGATGTGAAATATGGACTGTGAAGAAAGCTGAGTGCCGAAGAATTGATGCTTTTGAACTGTGGTGTTGGAGAGTCCCTTGGACTGTAAGGAGATCTAACCAGTCCATCCTAAAGGAGACCAGTCCTGAGTGTTCATTGGAAGGACTGATGCTGAAGCTGAAACTCCAATACTTTGGCCTCCTCATGTGAATGCTGAAGCTGAAACTCCAATACTTTGGCCTCCCCATGTGAAGAGCTGACTCATTTGAAAAGACCGTGATGCTGGGAAAGATTGAGGGCAGGAGGAGAAGGGGATGAGAGAGGATGAGATGGTTTGATGGCATCACTGACTCGATGGACATGGGTTGGGGTGGACTCCGGGAGTTGGTGATGGACAGGGAGGCCTGGCGTGATGCGATTCATGGGGTCGCAAAGAGTTGGACAGAACTGAGCGACTGAACTGAACTGAATTAAGGAAACAGTAATAGGATCATACATATTGATAACTACCTTAAATGTAAATGGGTTATATGCACCAACCAAAAGACATAGACTGGTTGGTTGGGTGTAAACGTGCGCTTCCACTTACCACATCACTCTGCTTGATGCCCACCCCCACCAAATTATATGTAATTATTTTATATTGTTAAGTTAATCATGTTCCCATTATGGTATGCAAGTTATCTTTTATATTTTGTCTGGCTACTGATTGTGAAAAACTGATAAACATCTTTTACTGTTGTGATTATGTAACTATTATTCACTTAATACCACTATATCAAGATTGATCAACAGAAAAATAATAGAACTCTATCACCAAAGCTACAATTTAATAGAAAAACTTGTAATCACTATTTAAAATACAGATGCATTTCAGAATTATCTTGAAACTTTTAAAAAAAATACAAATGCTCAGTTATTGCTTTTTATCTCCAGAGCTCCAGATATGTTTCCAATGAGCAGTCATGTTTAAAAACAACTTGACTATATGATGATCTTTTACTTTTATCTAATTTGTTTCACTTTTTCTTTTTCATATTCAATGATCCCATTTTGTTTAGTTTATGTTCTCTAGTTTCCCCATCTTTTATTTTTTGATGTTCTTTCCAAAGCCTTTATCAATTATTGTAGAAAAGCTTTTGTTTACATTTATGTTAATTTGTATATGTCTTAGAAAACTTACAAAATTTTGCCTAACTAAAAAATTATTATATTTTGATTCCACTTCTTTGACTTAGTATGAATAAAATGCTAGATTTCTGATTAAAAAATAGATATGCAATAAGAAAAGTTTACTGTATAGTATAGGGAACTATAGTCAATATCTTGTAATAACCTATGATGGAAAATAATTAAAAAATAATTTATGTGTATTTGTATAACTGAATCACCTTGCTGTGCACCTGAAACATTGTAAATCAACTAAACTTCAATAAAAAATACATATTAAAAAAACCAAAATTATTTATGGAAGAATGAAGGGATAATTCTTAGTTGGAAAAATTTTCTGTTTATTTTCCTATTAACATTTCCTAGGAAAAGTGATGTCAAGATGTTAGTAACTGGAACTGTAGGAGGATGGCTTCCAACAATTTTGGTATGCTGACCAGGCCCCAGATGTACTCCGAATCAGTTTGTAGAACTATGTTGCTTTTCTCCTAGTCACTTTCTTTAGAAAAGAAAAAATTTGTAAACTATTATCTGTTCTGAAAATTTATAGAAATTGCTACTTAAGAAATCTCTTTCTGAGTATATGTCTTATTCAGGTCCAATTTGGGTAAGATGTTCTCAGTTTGGAGTCAGTTGAAGAGTAAGATTTATAGATGTATTTTTTAATTGGTAGATAAATTTGATAATATTTGTAAAGCGTGTTACAAATTGGAAAGGACTACAGAAATTATTCTTCTGATGTTAAGACTGAGGAAACAGTATAATTATAGCAAAGAGAAGCAAAGTAATTCTATAATTATTATTAGGGTCTAAGTCTTGTGTTTGCCATAATTTGTGAAGACACTTGACAAACTTTAATTCAGATTTTATTTATAACTCATTTTATTTATTTATAACTCATATGTTGTACTTACTGGATGTGTTTGGATATTTAAAGATAGAATAGTCCTTTAAGAAATCAAGTTGAGTCATACTTTAAGGTGAAAATTTCTTGAATGAGCTTTACTTGCTGTGAAGTTACTTGATCTCTGTAGGTGATATGTTTCTCATCAGTAAAATTGTATGTATTTCCCCAGTCTGTTAAGAGTTTTTAAAATGGATATATGGCGCATAGCTTGATGCCTGACCCGTAATAGTTTCCACATTTCCATACATGCTTGCCATAAAACATTACTATTAATGTTATTTAAAACCCCCAATTCAACAGATATTTACTGAATACCTAGTATGTATCAGACAATATTTTAAGAACTAGAGAACAAAGCCAATAAAGGGATCATAGATTCTTATTTTCTAGGAACTCGCATTCTAACTGCAGAGATGGGTAAGCAATTGGTGTAATAAGTAAATTATATGATAGGTTACAGGACGGTTAGGTCTATGGACCTAAGGAAAGGTGAAGCAGGGCACGGAGGATCAGTATTCAGGGGGAAGAGACAAAGCCTTGGAGGTGACAGCGTTAATTTGTCTCTCGAGTTGCAAACTGGCATTGGAAATAGCAACATAAATTACTTAAGTTGTGAGAAATTGGTCCCAAGCAAAGAACAGATAGTTTTGGGAGTGAGAAGCCTACATCTCCTGAAGAAGTATTCAACCCTTTTGTTCTGAAGAACAGTTGTTATGCTCTAGAAGCTGTGAAAATGCCAGATGTTGACTATTAGTCTTAAAACATGTGAAAAGTTATACACTTTTCCTTTCTCCAGAAAGTAAGAAAAAATAGTATTTTTTATCTTTTCAGTGATAGTAAAATAAGCATTCTTCATAGTATTATCAAATCTTTCCTTTAGGAGCTATTTCCTTTATTTCCTAATGGATTTTGCCCTAATCCAAGCCAGAGGCACATTTACGTTAAACCTCTCATTATATGACATTATTACTGTGTTTTCAGTAGTACGAATGTTTCTGTTTTTCTCCTGAGTGTCATTTGACTGCAGGAAAGGAATGTGAGAAAACCTCTTATCACAGTTAAAGTAGTTATTTAAGTGCATTATTTAGTACTTTATGGTAGACAGTTCTTTTTCTGGAACTCACTTTAAAACTTAATGTAATGTGAATTCAATTTAAAAAATTTGTGATCAGATATTAGTTTTTCTGTATTTTAAAATCATATTTCACATCCATACACAGAATATACAAACACTTATGTATTTTTCAGATATGTAGGTGCTCAGACGTAAACTTGTATGCCATTTATATATATGTATATATAGTGTATAGATATTATGTATACATATGTAAGCATATTTGAGTAAGTTAATTCAGTTAATCTCTTGTTTGAAAGAATTGGGAAAACCATAAGATTCCTTAAAAGTAAATTAAATGTGGCATTTGTTCAAGTCAAAATAATGTTCCAATAGTGTCTGAGAGTTGTTACATTTCTGTGTTGCAGTGAGAAGGTATACAGTTGTATAATCGATAAGACTGGATTTTCAAAAGTAGTTTGAGAATTCCATGCTTTTGTCACCAAAATATGATATTCAAATAGTTCATTACTTGTCAAATGCATATATATAGTTAGTGAGTCTGAATGACTTGCTATTCTTGCATCTATTCGGCAATTTCTAGAGTTCTTGATTGCTTTGAATGATATGTACTAAAGCTACTAAAAAGGCCAATATTATTCCCTTGGAATAAGCAAGCAACTGTATCTTTTCCTACTTGGTAGAAGGACTAACTGCCTCTTTTTGAAGACAGGTTGGAACATAGGATGTAAAAATGACCCTTCCATAAGTTATGACTGGACTCTGAAGAAGTAAACCAAGTATTTACTGATACTATAGAGTTGTGCAATGTATAAAAGTATTGATCTGAACTTGAACACTGGGTTCAAAATTTTGTCTTGTTACTTTCTAGCTGGCCAATCTTGGGCAAGTTACTTAGCCTTCTGGGCTTTAGTGTCCTCATCTGTGAAATGATTGGAATAATAGTAAATACCTTTAGGATCATTTTGAGAATTGGTATCTGTAAAGCACTTAAGACAGCTTGTTAAATAAATATAAAACAGGTATCACAGTAAGTAAAAGAAAATGAGTCTTTATCTTTTAAAGAAATATACTAGAATCCTTACTGATACAATGATGTGGTATCTGGGATTTGCCTCAAAATAATCTCATAGGAGAGTGGAACATGGGAGTGAATGAGAAAAGGGATGAAACAAGGTTGTTCATGTGTTGGTAACTGTTGAAGTGGAATGTAGGTATGTGATTTATTACACTATTCTTTTTAATAAAAGCTTGGAATTTTCCAATAAAAAGTCAAAACAACAGAAAAGGGCGCTTTGTCCCTTCCCATTTTCTTTTTCCGTCCTTCCTCCCTCCCTCCTTCCATGCCACTCCTTGTCTAAATCTGGTATACCAGTTCTGTCTTTTTTGGTGTAGTTCAAATGCCACCTGGTATGAAGCCCTTCTTGGTAACCCCATCCCCATCCCACCTCTTCTCTTCTGACTAATGTAACCCCCAGACCCCTCTTGAGCCTGCCTGTGGCATGCTGTGTGGCTCTGGGATTATTCCCATCTGGATGTTTTTCTTCTAGGCTTAAACTCCAAGGGGGCTAGGATAATCATGTAATTCCCATGGCAAACACCTCACATATCACATCTTTGTAGAACAAATGGCATTTGTTGACTATAACTGAGAAGGAATGTAAAAACTTGATGCCACAGTTTTTTCTAAGTACTGTGTTTCTGGATGAAAGATTATTATTAAGATTTTATAATGGTAGTTCCAAATAGAGATACTTGTGACTTTAAAGAATTTTTGTCTTTTGAAGTATTTCCTTTTATCATTTCAAGGATTTCATTTGGAAAGTTAATGTTGTACAAGGTTATTAGCTAGCTTACAGAAATATCCATCTAATTCTGGAATACAGGGATTCTGACATGTGTGATTCTTGTTTTCTGTTTTGTAGTTATGGAAAATAAGATTTTCTTTTCATTTGTGATCTACATTATTTTTTCTGCTTATATACTTGAATGATACAAAAAAGAGTCTGGTATGAAATTAGATAAAGTTAGTGTTGAAAACCTAAATCATCGAACTTAGTTTTGCTTCTGGATAGGCCCTGCAACCCTAGAAATAAAATAACCATAATTTTAGTCATCTAGCTCCCCCCATGACACAGGCAAGGTTTTCTTTAGGTATATTCTTGAAATATGTAAAACATATATATTTTGTTAAGTTAAAGTATATTTTATTATTTTAAAAATTATTTATTGACTTATTTGGCTGCATTGGGTCTTAGTTGCAGCACATGTGATCTCTGATCATTGTGGTGTGCAGGATCTTTAGTTGTGGTATGCAGACACTTAGTTGCGGCATGTGGGATCTAGTTCCCTGACCAGAAATTGAACCTGGGCCCCCTGCATTGGGAGCATGGAGTCTTAGCCACTGTACCACCAGGGAACTCCCTAAAGTATACTTTAAACCCAAAGATTTTATGTCTGTTAAACAGTTGTAACTGGAATCTTTTTTATAAAGCAGAGACTATTTTAAAGCAAAGAATTATAATTAACCTCTCATTTAAGTATTTTAAGTTTGCTTGTTTAATAAGTTGAACTTACCCAAGGTGACGATTCCATTCATCTTAGTCTTTTCTTTACAATAAATCTTTCTTGCTGAATTTATTGCCATGTAGTGAAATTGGGCTACCTTGAATTTCACTTCAATTTCTTTTTCATGTATTATACATCCTCTATAGAGGTGCTAATCTCCAGTGAAATGGTTAAAAGAAGATGCTAACAGCAAAAAGAACCACTAAGGGCACCAGCAATCTATAAGCTAAATAATCATGTTTCTAAAAAAAATTAAAAGTGAGGTCATATTGCCTAACAGCATTTTTACTGCCTTGACTTTCTCACTTGCAGTGGAGAGAAAAGAGTCACTGACTTTGATTTTCTCCACTCACTGCTGCATTGCCACCCCAGTGACATGTTCTCATTAACCCAATTCCTTGACCTTTTAGCTACTGCACTAAAGAATTCAAGTTCACAAGAATTGAATTGCCTCATTCATATGTGCAAGGTTCGAATCATGGTTAAGTTTTAGGCGGGTGTCTGATTATGAACAGGCTGCAAGTGAGACTGGGTGTTCATTAGTGAGGATCTGTGCTTGCTAAGCTGTATCATTTCCATTCACTCTTTGGCTCATTTAGCTTTTCCATAGCACTAACGACAGTGATTCTCAGTGTAGGCATTGTGAAACATTATGCTCTTTTTGGCTGACTAATGAGGTTCTGAGACAATTAAAAAAAAAAAAGAGTTTTCATTTAAAAATATATCACATGAAATTATTAAGAAGAATGAAGGAGTAAGTATTGAAGATAAGATGTCCAACAATTCCTCCAAATAAGGATTACTAACAGTTTGCAGAAGTGTTAATGTTTTTTTTTTTTTTTTTTCTTTTTACATAGATGAAACAAAAGAGTGTCAGAGCTTTTCTCTCTCATGCTTTCTTCAGGATAGAGATCTTGTTCCCTATTCCACTGAATCCTTCCTTGGCAATTAATAAAGTGCTTTGCACAAATTGGGGAGAAGGCAATGTCACCCCACTCCAGTACTCCTGCTTGGAAAATCCCATGGATGGAGGAGCCTGGTAGGCTGCAGTCCGTGGGGTCGCTGAGGGTCGGACACGACTGAGCGACTTCACTTTCACCTTTCACTTTCATGCATTGGAGAAGGAAATGGCAACCCACTCCAGTGTTCTTGCCTGGAGAATTCCAGGGACAGGGGAACCTGGTGAGCTGCCGTCTCTGGGGTCACACAGAGTTGGACAGACTGAAGTGACTTAGCAGCAGCAGCAGCAGCTTGCACAAATTGAATATTCAGGAATTCACTTTCATTTGGGGCTTTCCCCATGGCTCATTGGTAAAGAATCTGCCTGCAGTGCAGCAGCTGCAGAAGACCTGGGTTCCATCTCTGGGTCCGGAAGCTCCCTTGGAGGAGGGCATGCAGTCCACTTCAATATTCTTGCCTAGAGAATCCCCATGGACAGAGGAACCTGGCAGGCTACAGTCCATGGGGCTACAAAGAGTCAGACATGACTGAAGTGATTTAGCACACACACAGGCTAAAGGTACTTGGTACTGATGGGACCTTTCATCAACCAGATTCTATCTACCTCTAGAAGTGGATTTTTGACCTTAAAGATCGAGTTCTTTTTTTAATGGAAAAAAAATAAGTCTTTGGAAAACCAGAAATATCCTGAGGAAATTGCCCATATGATGAGATCCTCATAGGATATAGGGAAATTATGCTATAACAACTTTTATAAAAATTTCCTAAAATTTTAACATGGAACCCTCTATATTTTCTGTCAGTGTTTCTAGTTGTAAAATAAACAGATTTCACGCTAATAATTTTATCTGTAATATTCCCACAATTTAATATGCTGTCTCCAGATAAAAACTAATGTACTTTTGGGTTATCTACTAGTTTGAATCACCTGTATCATTCTGCCCTTACTCAGTTGCTAATATGTATTCAGGGTCTGATGTATGAAAGGCATTGTTCTAGTTGTTCAAGGAAGCAAGAGTTGGAGGTAGTTAGGATGTCTTTTCTTTATTACAATTTTCAAATATCAAATCATAGTGAATTTGAATGAAAAAATGACTCACTCTGTTGAGTAGCAGTGTTTTTAAAATCTAGGCTTTATTTTTGTTGTTACAGATCAGAGAAAAGAACAAAGAATTATATGATGTGTGCAATTAGTGCTATCCACTGAGAGTCTATACCACTTTAGATTACATTGGATATTTGAAAGCATGAAAGCTTTCAGACAGGTGTGTGTTGGAGTTGCAGATAATGGAAACCACTCTAGCTATATAAGCACAAGAGAAAAAAAATGATCTGCCAAGGGAACTGCTGAATTGCTACCTTTATTAAGTTTAGGAAGCTGGGGCTCAGGATGTCTCTTTGCTAATTTCTGGTTTGACCACTTTAGTCATAACCAGTAGTCACAAAACAACTTTTGTCTTTTGGGATGATTTGTCTTTTTGTCTTTTAGGTGTGATTCTCAATCACACTGCTGCCTGCACTATTAGCTTCAAAGCTGTCTTCTGCTTTCTATTGGTTTGGCCAAAAAGTTCACTTGAGTTTTTCCATAAGATGTTATGGAAAAACCCAAACGAACTTTTTGCCCAACCCAGTGGATCTAGAGCAGCAAAACAAAACACAAAACAACCTTGAGTGCTGCTTCTCTCCTACTTAACTTGATTCTGAATTCAGATGAAATTTAGAATGGTGAAACCTAAACTGCGTTGAGAATGCTAGTTAAAAGGAGTCTGGAAAACAAGGCTTTGGCATTCTAGCCTCTGTAGTATAGGAGGATAAACAAGGAGATTGGAATAGAAGTTGAGTTAGCTGGTTGCTTTCTCTACCACAAATGCTCTTACTATTCCCTATGATTTCTAGAAAATAATCTTAAATGTAGAATTTGACTAAAGGAAATGATTTTCAGATATAGACCTGTATTTTGTATTTATATCTCCATGCAGATTTTTTAATAGATTTTTATTTTATTTTATTTAAGTCTTTAGAAGAGTATCTGGTAATCAGGAGTTACGTGGTCAGATGTGCCAGCTGGAATTGTTGATATATCTATAGGTGTAGTTATAGTTTGTATTCCCTGTCTTCTCCTTAGAACTTGGCTATCTTTTGAAATTGAACTTTTCCCACTGATACTTATGCTAGTGAATTTAATTAAAATTATTATAGTTTGCCATAGAGAGCATCAAATAGAGCAAATAGAGCATAAACAGTTTTAGTTTACTAACCTCTTTAATTTTGTGATCATGATATTGAATACACACTAAGTACAGTGTAGAATATTCAGCCCCAGGGCAGACAATGGCAGTGGAGAGTCTGGGGTGCCTCTATATTCTTAAGTAGAATATACTTAAGATAGAGCTCTTTCTTTCTGGAGGAACTTAACATTTAAGGAAACTGACAATACATAACGCTTTTTGGTCCGAAAATTCTTCTGTTCAGTTTTATCTTTCCATGTAGAACTGAGCAGAGAGGCTGAGGAGTGTGGTTTTCAGCTGTATTTGGGAATACTTATGTGACTGGGAAATTTTCAGATGAGATAATGCGAGATTCCAGGCAGAGGGCCAGGCCGAGCCATAAGTGGCACCATAGAACCAGGCTGGGCTTGAGAAAGCTGGGGAGTCAGCATGAAGGCCATGGGGGAACTATTGTTCTGTGTGTGTCACTGAAATGGTAGCCTTTTTCATACAGTATATATGTGGAAATATGAGCACCCAGAGAGCCCTACTTTGATGTGTTGCCAAGCACCTTTGGCCTCTCGTGGCTACTGAGTGGGGAGAAATTCCAGCCTCAGTGAAAGCATCCGTTAGTGAAGGAATTTGTCCATCTCCCACCTCAGTTTCTCCATGGAGACAGTTTGTTATTTGACCTGAAAATGTTACATAATGTTTTAGGAACCAGATCTTAGAGTTTCCTAGTAAAAAATGAATTTGCAATACCAATCAAATGTTATTTCTCTTTAAATAGATTTTTTTCAGGCCTACCTAGAATTATCAGTTTTTATTTTTAAATAATTTCAAAATAGAAAAATTACAGGAATAGTATAGAAAAATTCTGTATACCCTTCACCCAGATTAACCATTTTTTAATGTTTTGCACACACATGTGCAAAACCACTTCTGTGTATATTTCCTAAGAACAAGGACATTCTCTTAATATAACCACATGGATATATAGTCCCTATTCAAAATTTGTCGGTTGTCCCAATAATATTCTTTAGAGCATATTTCCCTGTGATCAAGGTTCTAAGTCAAGATCACATATTGCATTTAATTTTCATGTCTTTCTAACTGTCTAATCTGGAACATTTCCCTAGCTTTTCATTTTCTTTCATGACACTGATACTCCTGAGGAGTATAAGCCAGTTATGTTACAGACTANAGTGCTGCTTCTCTCCTACTTAACTTGATTCTGAATTCAGATGAAATTTAGAATGGTGAAACCTAAACTGCGTTGAGAATGCTAGTTAAAAGGAGTCTGGAAAACAAGGCTTTGGCATTCTAGCCTCTGTAGTATAGGAGGATAAACAAGGAGATTGGAATAGAAGTTGAGTTAGCTGGTTGCTTTCTCTACCACAAATGCTCTTACTATTCCCTATGATTTCTAGAAAATAATCTTAAATGTAGAATTTGACTAAAGGAAATGATTTTCAGATATAGACCTGTATTTTGTATTTATATCTCCATGCAGATTTTTTAATAGATTTTTATTTTATTTTATTTAAGTCTTTAGAAGAGTATCTGGTAATCAGGAGTTACGTGGTCAGATGTGCCAGCTGGAATTGTTGATATATCTATAGGTGTAGTTATAGTTTGTATTCCCTGTCTTCTCCTTAGAACTTGGCTATCTTTTGAAATTGAACTTTTCCCACTGATACTTATGCTAGTGAATTTAATTAAAATTATTATAGTTTGCCATAGAGAGCATCAAATAGAGCAAATAGAGCATAAACAGTTTTAGTTTACTAACCTCTTTAATTTTGTGATCATGATATTGAATACACACTAAGTACAGTGTAGAATATTCAGCCCCAGGGCAGACAATGGCAGTGGAGAGTCTGGGGTGCCTCTATATTCTTAAGTAGAATATACTTAAGATAGAGCTCTTTCTTTCTGGAGGAACTTAACATTTAAGGAAACTGACAATACATAACGCTTTTTGGTCCGAAAATTCTTCTGTTCAGTTTTATCTTTCCATGTAGAACTGAGCAGAGAGGCTGAGGAGTGTGGTTTTCAGCTGTATTTGGGAATACTTATGTGACTGGGAAATTTTCAGATGAGATAATGCGAGATTCCAGGCAGAGGGCCAGGCCGAGCCATAAGTGGCACCATAGAACCAGGCTGGGCTTGAGAAAGCTGGGGAGTCAGCATGAAGGCCATGGGGGAACTATTGTTCTGTGTGTGTCACTGAAATGGTAGCCTTTTTCATACAGTATATATGTGGAAATATGAGCACCCAGAGAGCCCTACTTTGATGTGTTGCCAAGCACCTTTGGCCTCTCGTGGCTACTGAGTGGGGAGAAATTCCAGCCTCAGTGAAAGCATCCGTTAGTGAAGGAATTTGTCCATCTCCCACCTCAGTTTCTCCATGGAGACAGTTTGTTATTTGACCTGAAAATGTTACATAATGTTTTAGGAACCAGATCTTAGAGTTTCCTAGTAAAAAATGAATTTGCAATACCAATCAAATGTTATTTCTCTTTAAATAGATTTTTTTCAGGCCTACCTAGAATTATCAGTTTTTATTTTTAAATAATTTCAAAATAGAAAAATTACAGGAATAGTATAGAAAAATTCTGTATACCCTTCACCCAGATTAACCATTTTTTAATGTTTTGCACACACATGTGCAAAACCACTTCTGTGTATATTTCCTAAGAACAAGGACATTCTCTTAATATAACCACATGGATATATAGTCCCTATTCAAAATTTGTCGGTTGTCCCAATAATATTCTTTAGAGCATATTTCCCTGTGATCAAGGTTCTAAGTCAAGATCACATATTGCATTTAATTTTCATGTCTTTCTAACTGTCTAATCTGGAACATTTCCCTAGCTTTTCATTTTCTTTCATGACACTGATACTCCTGAGGAGTATAAGCCAGTTATGTTACAGACTAACCATTAATTTTGGCTTGTGTGATTCAATTTTTAACAAATAAATGCCTTTATATTTTAATTTGAAAAACAAATATATGAGAAAGAAAACATTCACTTATGATCTTGCTAATCGAAGAATATAGTTGGCATTGATGTATTTCCTTTCTTCCCCTATGAATATATTTTCTAAATTATTGAGATCATTCTGTATATGCAGTTTTTTATGTCTGATTTTATGAGAATTTCCCATATTATGAAATACTTTATGAAAGCATATTTTAATAACTCCCTCATATTCCTTATTACAGTTATAGTAATATATTTAAATATTCTCTTATTGTTGGACATTTAAATTGCTTCAGAAACTCAGGACATTCCCAGTCTGACTTTTGAGTAAGATTTGCTTGTTCCCAATGTGCCAGTGTACCTGTCTGTTCAGAGTGCTTGTCACACAATCTGTAGTGACAATGTATTTTCAGTTTCTCGGTTTGCCTGCTGGGAGATCACGGGGAATTGAATATAGCTGAGTCAAACAGATGTTCAACTTGAATGCATCTTCAAAGTCTTATCTTCTTCCAGTCCTGTAAAAACTTCTTGGACTCTGAGAGAAAGAGAAAGCTTCTGGTTGAAAGAACACCCCATGGTTTTTCAGTGGAAATAGCTGCCCACGGATTCTAGTTTGGTTCTGGTGTTCCCTTTGATGCTTTGTAGCAACGATGAAAGAAGCAGAGGTTGACTGAGCCTGTTGCCTCCTGAAGAGCTTTTTCTCCCTTCTTCAGAATAAAGAATATGCATTGTGTTCTCTGTGATTCTTTTCTTGACACTCCTGTCCAACCCTCCACATTGGACCCAGCAGGGTTAATCACCCTTACTTCTGAGTTTTCCATGAATCCTGTCCTTAGGTCTGTTACTGTCTGTCCTTAGATCTGTTACTGTAAGTCCTCATGCTGTACTGTGTACAAGTCTGGCTCCCCCATAAAGTTTGAGTTTTCTATCAGTTAAACTTTGCCCTGTAATGAACTACCCTAAAGGTTAGTGGCTTAGAACAGTAGCCATTAAAGTAGCTCATGACTTTGTGGAATCAGCAGTTTGAACTATGCTCAGCATGGCTCAGTTGGTTTTTGCTGGAATTGACTCTTACAGATGGCCACTGGATTAGCTGGGAGCTGGCTGATTGATGACTATCCATTATTCTCTTGGGGTCTCTCATTCTTAAGCTACTTGGGCTTATTGACTCATGGCTGTGGTTTCTTGTTGATACATGGCTGTGAGTCACCCTGTGGTTCCCAAGAACATTTAGAGGGCAAACTCTAATGTGCAAGAACTTTTCAAATTTCTGCTTATACATTTGCTACTGCCCCATTGTCCAAGGCAAGTCATATGGCTGACTCCAGAGTCAGTGTGAGAGAGCACTATCAAAGGGTATAGATACGTGCACAAATGGGGCCGTTTCTTCAGTCAGTCCACTATAAGGTCCTTGATGTCAGGGTTGAACTTATCCATCTTTCTACCCTTAGCTTGTGTCATGTGTTTGACACAAGTTAGTCCTTGGGAAAAGTTGAACTGATCTATATAGTTATCTGACTCCTTTAACATCTCCCCAGACTCTACAGTATAGCGAGAGCATTAAGGCAATACTCCTGGGTGCCAAACGTCAGGAGACTGCTTCTGGCTATTGACCAGTTAGTTGAATAAGGAACGTTCTAAGGCGAGAAGGTGGGTATACACTTGGTATTTTTTTTTTAAGTCAGATTAAAATAATAATAATAATTTACTTAATTGGAGGCTAATTACTTTATAATATTTAGTGGGTTTTGCCATACCTTGACATGAATCAGCCATGGGTGTACATGTATCCGCCATCCTGAACCCTCCTCCCACCTTCCTTCCCATCCCATCCCTCAGGATTGTCCCAGTGGACTGGCTTTGAGTGCCCTGTTACATGCATCAAGCTTGGTTAAGTCAGATTTTTAATGGAATCCTAATAACCTTTATCTTCTAGGTAAAGCATACGTACTTTTATAGTTATATTGTACCTTTAATTTTCTTAAAAAGATGTCCATGATGTTTATTTTAATCTGATTATGTTCTGTGAAACTACTAGGCTGTATTAGAGGTTATTAGGCTGTATTAGAGAGCATACACCTGTGTTTAGACCATATCCTGTAGAGTCAAAGCCTCTGAAGAAGTCTTGAAATTTCAAATAACTAGAAATTGACCTCCTTTAGATCTATGCACTGAGGGTCTCTGTTGTAGTCCTCTGACTTTAGCAGGTCTTACTCTGTGCTTCCTCTGGCTTCATGAGACTAGGAGTTGGAGGGGTCAAGGATGTGCCAAGAGTCACACTGCCACCTAGAGGTTGTACCCTTCCTCCTCCTAAATTATTTTCCAGTGACTCAGACTCTAGAATTTTCTGTTTTCTGTCTAAATGACCTTCAGTTGCTTTCATAGCAACTTTGATAGCATCAAAGTATACTCCTGAGGCCCAAGAGATGGCCAAAGCATAGCATTTGCACAGTGAGGGGTTGGAGAGCAGATGGATCCTAGACTCTGGGTTGGGGTGCCCATAACCATGCTTTGGAGGCTCCTGAGGGTGTAGGTTGGAACTGGGTATATAATGAGATGTTGACAGGTCTTAGGCTAGGGGCACTTTGCCTTGAACTGCAAAAGTTGTGGATGATCTGATCAGGAATCTTGAAAGGCTGTTTGTTGACAGTAGTGGAGTATTCTAGAGTAACAAGAGCTGGACTAGTCTCTGTTTTTGTTTGTTTTGTTTTAATTGAGGTCTAGTTGATATTGTTGTTGTTTGGTTGCTCAATTGCAACTGACTCTTTGTGACCCCTTGGATTGTATCACCCCAGGCTTCCCTGTCCATCCATTGACATGTCCATTTACATCTGGGAGATAGTGACCATTGAGTATCCACTCTCCCTCATGTCTATTGACTCGATGATGCCATCCAACCATCTCATCCTCTGTTGCCTCCTTCCCCTCCTGCCCTAAATGTTTTTATATATTACTAGTATACAATATAGTGACTCATAATTTTTAAAGACTATATTCTACTTATAGTTATTATAAAATATTTGTTATAATCCCTGTCTTGTACAATATATCCTTGCAGCTTATACACAGTAGTTTGTACCTCTTAATCTGTTACCCCTGCTCCCCACTTCCCTCTCTACTCCGGTAACCACTAGTTTCACCTCTATATCTGTTATTTGGCTTGTCTTTTATTTATTAGTTTGTTGTAATTTTTAGATTCCACATACAAGTGATATCATACAATATTTGGCTTTCTCTGTGTGACTTATTTCATTTAGCATTAGGCCCTCCAAGTCCATCCACGTTTTATAAATGGCAAAATTTCATTGCGTTTTTATGGGTAAGTAGTATTTGATTAGAGATGAGAGTACCAGACCACCTTACCATCACCTAAGAAGTCTGTAGGCAGGTCAAGAAACAATGGTTGAAACTGGACATAAAACAACTAACTGGTTCAAAATTGGGAAAGGAGGACAACAAGGTCATGTATTGTTACCCTACTTATTTGACTTATATGCAGAGTACATCATGGGAAATGCTGATCTGGAGGAATCACAAGCTGGAATCAAGATTGCTGCGAGAAATATCAACAATGTCAGATCTGCAGATGATACCACTCTAATGGCAGAAAGTGAGGAGGAACTAAAGATCCTCATGATGAAAGTGAAAGAGGAGAGTGAAAAAGCTAGCTTAAAATTCAACATTCAAAAAACTAAGATCATGGCATCTGGTCCCATCACTTCATGGCAAATAGATGGGGAAAGAATGGAAATAGCAACAGACTTAATTTTCTTGGATTCCAAAATCACTGCAGATGGTGACTGCAGCCATGAAATTAAAAGACCCTTGCTCCTTGGAAGGAAAGCTATGACAAATCTAGACAGCTTATTAAAAAGCAGAGACATCACTTTGCTGACAAAGATTCATATAGTCAAAGCTATGGTTTTTCCAGTAGTCATGTACGGATGTGAGAGTTGGACCATAAAGCAGGTTGAGCATTGAAGAATTGATGCTTTTGAACTGTGGTGTTGGAGAAGACTCTTGAGAGTCCCTTGGACTGCAAGGAGATCAAACCAGTCAATCCTAAAGGAAATCAACTATGAATATTTATTAAAAGGACTGATGCTGAAGCTCCAATATTTTGACTCCTTGATGCGAAGAGACAACTCATAGGAAAAGATCCTGAAGCTGGGAAAGACTGAAGACAGAAGAAAGGCATGACAGAGGATAAGATGGTGGGATGTCATCACTGACTATGGACACGAAGTTGAGCAAACTTTGGGAGAGAGTGAAGGACAGAGGAACCAACCAGGCTACAGTCCATCAGTCCATAATGTTGCAAAGAGTTGGCCATGACTTAGCAACTGAACAGCAACAAAAAATATTTCAGTGTGTATGTGTGTGTGTGTGTGTATTTATGTATAATGAATATGGCTTCCCTTGTGGCTTAGCTGGTAAAGAATCTGCCTGCAATGAGGGAGACCTGGGTTCGATCCCTGGGTTGGGAAGGTCCCCTGGAGAAGGGAAAGGCTACCCACTCTAGTCTGGCCAGGAGAATTCCATGGACTGCAAAGAGTTGGACATGACTGAGCAACTTTCATAATGAATATGTATATATATATATGTACACATGCCATATCTTTATCCATTCATCTATTGATGGGCACTTAGGTTGCTCCAATATTTTGACAATTGTAAATAGTAGTACTGTGACATTGGGCTGCATGTATCCTTTCAAATTAGTGTTTTGTTTTGTTTTTTTCTGGATATATACATAAAGTGGAATTGCTGGGTCAAATTGCAGTTCTACTTTTAGTTTATTAAGAAACCTCCAGGGATCACCCTGTTGGCCCAGTGGTTAAGACTTTGCTTTCCAATGCAGGGGTTGCTGGTTCGATCCCTGGTTGGGAAGCTAGAATCTCACATGCTTTGCGGCCAAAAAATCAAAACATAAAAGAGAAGCAATATTGTAACAAAATTCTGTAGACTTTAAACAACAATGGTCCACATCAAAAAAAAAAAAAAGAAAAGAAAAAGAAATTTCCATACTATTTTCCAAGTGGCTGAATAGACTGGTCTGTTTTGAATTCTAGGAGTTTTGTTAGGAATCAAGAGATTTCTGAGATATTATGACCTAAACACTGCTAATAGATGTTGAACTTACTACACTTTAGGGCAGTAAGTAAATTTGTTTTTTCTTTTGTGAGATCATGAGCTGAAAGGCTTGTTCCTATTAATATGTGTCAAAATTATGAGTTTGTATTCTCTTTTAGGAAAACTGTGAAGTTGTTAAGCTACTTTTCCTCAATCAATGGTAAGATCTTTTATTTGTAGTCCAAGTAATTAGTGTATGAAGAGTGACAGATAATAATGCAGTAAGTACCAAGTACTTTAGTATTTGAGCAACTTTAGTGTTTGTTTTGGAGAAGGAAATGGCAACCCACTCCTGGAGTGTTCTTGCCTGGAGAATCCCAGGGATGGCGGAGCCTGGTGGACTGCCATCCATGGGGTCGCACAGAGTCGGACATGACTGAAGCAACTTAGGAGCAGCAGCAGTAGTGTTTGTTTATAAGTCAGATGGTAATTTAATGGGTACATAATGGAGGGGAATGCTAGAGGTTCATCATAATGAAGCATTTAAAATAGTTTTAAGAAATAGAAAGCATTTTAAGTGCAAAGCAGATATAAGAAACAATTTAGGGGACTTGGGTGACTAAAATGAATTTTAGTGATGGCTTTTATGTGTCTGCCCTCTCTTCTGCTCCCCCCCCCCAAAATCCCCATGGTCAGTCACTTTGCCTTTGCTATTTACCTTAGGATTTTAGGAATTTAGAATAGTGTAGGAGTTCTTAACAGAAGAGCTGGAATCAAAGCTCATTGTTTCTGGCTGTGGCTTGAATGTGAAATAAGAAAGGGCAGACATAGAAGTCTTAGTCTTTAAAACATGAGTATTAGATTAAGTCATTAGTGGTGAACATATGTCTAGTAATTTCATTTACAAGGCATTTGATTAATGACTATAAGCATTTCTTCAGATTTACATAGCTCTCTTAAAGCTAAAAAATTTTTTGGTAGTTACCACAGAGTTATCATCTTTTCTGGTTAAAGTTTAAAAGAGTCATTACACACCAAGTTATTTCCTCTTGGTTATAGTAGAATTATATTTTAATGTGTTGTGGTTGAATAATGTATTATCATCATATACAAGGCAAGAGAAGGTAGATTTATCAGGCAATTGAATTACTGGAGATGTAATTGCTATGAGGGAAATCCTAATTGCCTGGGTTATAGACAAAGTGCTTCCTATTTTCTACTGGAGATCTAAAATTGATTAGATTCAGGTCAGCAGACTTCTGCTGTTACTTAAGGAATCACAGAATTATATAGAAGGATTTTAGAAATCATCTAGTCCAACATCCTCATTTAAAAAGTAAAGATACTGAGGTGAAACTTCTCTTGTTCTAAGTAACATTGTAGTCACAACCCAAGGACCATAGTCCCGAGCTAATGACAATTACTTCTAAATACAGAGTGTATTTGCTCTTTTTAAATATTAGATATACATTCTGGAGGCAATGTCTTTTTCAAACATTTATTGTTCAAAAGGTTTTTTATAATTTTCACAGATGCATGATCAGTAAAGTCAGTTGTTAGCCTGTTTTACAAGTTCTTTGGTTTGCCTTTATTATTGCTAGGATTATTGCAAAAGCATCCCATTCTTTATGGATCCTTTCCCAGTGATTTGTGGTACCTGTTAAAAAAAGGTAAACCTTATATTTATTTTTATTATGTTTTATTTACTTTACTGAATAGACAATTCTTTCACAAAATCTTTGCTGTTTAAAAATTTTTTTGATTATATACTTATTTATGCAACCTACATATATGTATGCAACCTGTTAATATCAGAAAAAATTTGGGGTTTATTTCATTCATTGTTAATTTATTATAGCTATATTGTTAACTTATTTTAAAGCATCATCTGATATATAGTTCTTTTTGCATCATCTTTTATTTCTCAATAGGAACACATGGAACCTTCAGGATTTATGTAAAACAATATTTATAATCTGATTTTTAGAAGTCAAAAAGATTGTGATTCCATTATGCTCTCTGTAACCTGTGTTGTATTTTAATATCCATATGATCAAGACATTCTTGGTTATCTGCCACTTAAAGTTTTTTCTTTATTTCTTAGTTTTCACTTTTTTTCTTATTCTATTTCTATAGTTAGAAGTCAGCTACTTAGTATCATTATTTGCTAAAAATTTAGAGGAATTTTTGGTTCTCTTTATGATTAGAAATATCATTTGTTGGTTAAGTGTGAAGAAATAGTAACTTTTTTTGCAGTAGTCCTGAAGCCAGTTCCCAGGGCTCTATAGTGAAAAGATAGTGGAGCTGGGAATAAAACCAAGGTCATATGAAATTCATTTTTTTTTTTAGAGAGAAGAGGAAATATCTTTTTCCCAGAGAATGAATTCTCTAGCTATTAGAAACAATTAAGAGTTCTTAATATAGATTATGAAACTGGTATAGATGCAAGAAATAATAGTGATGGGAAACTTCTAGCATTCCTGATGTTGGCTGAAAGTCGAATTCTGCTAAAAGAAGAGGAAGGCAGCATAATGGAAAGGACCCTGAAGTAGGTTCCAATATCTGCAATCATTAACTGTTTTCATTCATGGGGTGTTAACACCTTTCTTCCAAACCTTCTAAGGTTATTGTGAAGATCAAATGTGGTAAGGCATGTGAAAGTATTGAAAACAGTTGAGTATGGATGTGTGTTAGTGTAGAGACACAGCATCTGATGTATTCTTCTTTCATATTGCCAGCAGTGTCATCTCTTTGAAGGTGGAAGAAGTAATGGAGGGAATTGTTATCTTGTATCTTTTAATGACTGACAAAGAATGTATTGGTGATATAGCTTTAAAAGAACTTGGGGAAAGGTCACCTTAGACTTTATAATGCCAAGGCAAGGCACTACTAGATCAGTTCAGTTCAGCACTCAGTCATGTCCAACTCTTTGCGGCCCCATGGACTATAGCACGCCAGGCTTCCCTGTCCATCACCAACTCCTGAAGCCTACTCAGACTCATATCCATTGCATCGGTGTTATTGTTGGATGGCAACACTACTGGATATTATTTTTTAAAAGTAGATTTTAAGAAGTTTAGAGAAAAAGTAGGTATTTTGGAAGGAACTGTGACTCATGAAGATGGTTGATAGTTAAAAAATCAAATTCTGATGATTTACTTGTAAATTATCTAAACAGGAGAGAAAGGTGTATGGGCAAGGTGGTTTATCTTAACAAAACCAGTGGTAGAAACAATTCTCTGAGCACAAAGTGTGTAGACAATATACCAAAGGGAGGAGCATGTAACTAAAGAAAATTACAAGCATAGAGTTTATTTAAAATGAAATTGGCTACTTTCCTGTAGTAGAATTAGTTTTAAAATATGCATTTACAGAACATATTTCAAAGTTAAAACAATGGCTACTGGCTACTCAACTCTGACTTTCTGGAAAAGAATTCATGAGAAGAAGGTTTAGGCAGGATGGTGTCAGGTTGGCTTAAACTGAGAATTAGCTGAAGTTTATGAAAAGATTAGAGCAAAAAAACCCCCAAATAGGCTAAAGATAGGAGAAAGGGCTTTTGGTTTTTTTAAAATTAAAGTTTCTTCTAGACACTAGAGAAGGGGATAAAGCCACTTGGGAGGATGGAAAACCTCAAAGTTATTCTTTACTGAAAATATATTAACAGAAACTGAGCATTTACCAGGGATAGTTGTAGAAGAAGGTGCAAGATTACCATTTAATGTATTAAGTGTAGTTGCCTTGCTTGCATGGATGTCTAGATGTGTTGTAAACACCCTGATCTGAGTTTAAGCCTCAATTTGTCTTCTTCTAATTAGAATTTACCTGCCATTTGTAGTGATATTGAGCACTCAGAACTAAGACGTATGGAAAAATTAATGAGAAAAACTACAAGTGTGCCAACTGCTATTCTCCAAACCACCCCTATTATTTGCACTAGGCTCAATGAATCAAAGAATACTCTTGGGTTCAGTTCAGTTCAGTTGCTCAGTGGCGTCTGATTCCCCATAACACTATGGACTCTAGCACACCAGGCCTCCCTGTCCATCACTAACTCCCGGAGCTTGCCCAAACCCACATCCATCGGGTCAGTGATGCCATCCAATCACCTTATCCTCTGTCATTCCCCTTTCCTCCTGCCCCCAACCCCTCCTAGCATCAGGGTCTTTTCCAATGAGTCAGCACTTCACATCAGTGGCCAAAATATTGGAGTTTCAGCTTCAGCATCAATCCTTCCAATGAATATTCAGTACTGATTTCGTTCAGGACTGGCTGGTCTGATTTCCCTGCAGTCCAAGGGACTCTCAGGAGTCTTTTCCAATACCACAGTCCAAAAGCATCAATTCTTCGATGCTCAGCTTTCTTTATAGTCCAACTCTCACATCCATACACGACTACTGGAAAAGCCATAGCTTTGACTAGATGGACCTTTGTTGGAAAGTAATATCTATGCTTTTTAATATGCTGTCTAGGTTGGTCATAGGGTTTCTTTGAAGGAGCAAGCGTCTTTTAATTTCATGGCTGCAGTCACCATCTGCAGTGATTTTGGAGTTCAAGAAAATAAAGTCTGTCACTGTTTCCATTGTTTCCCCATCTATTTGCCATGAAGTGATGGCACCAGATGCCATGATGTTAGTTTGCTGAATGTTGAATTTTAAGCCAACTTTTTTCACTCTCCTCTTTCACTTTAATCAAAAGGCTCTTTAGTTCTTCTTTGCTTTCTGCCATTAGGGTCGTGTCTTCTGCATATCTGAAGTTATTGATATTTCTCCCAGCAGTCTCGATTCCAGGCTGTGCTTCATCCAGCCTGGTATTTTGCATGATGTACTCAGCATATGATTCTTCAAATAACTGTTTTCAAACAGTGTGGGATCTGTTGAGGGCCAGAGAAAGAGAGGTAGTTGAACATAAAGGATACCTTGTAGCTCTTCCCTGGGGATCCTTAGATCCTTAATCAGATCTCTCTTCCAAAGCTGGTATGTAGTGCCTTAAAATGAGCTGTTTACTTGGCTGTGCTTTCTCATTTACATTTTATGTTCAAAGTCTCTATAGTTCACGTCAAAAGAGAAGAATGGAGCCTGGGTAGCAACCCCTTTTGGACATATTTAAAGCTTAGTTTGATATTGTACTATAAAAAGGGTGCTAAAATAATGATCATAGTGAATCTGTTGTACAGTTTTAAGATTTGGCTTTTTAAAACTATCTTCAGTCTTAAATGGAAGTACTTAGTCTGTAAATTTGTATAGAAATAGCATTTCTAGCCAAGTAGCAAAAAAAAAAAAAAAAAAAAA
>SJYA01002295.1:1297848-1320967 GCA_006410615.1 Neotragus moschatus
GCCCAATTCCCAAGAGACTTGATTGTAACATTTGTATATTTCTTTTATCATTAAGAATGGCATACATTATAATACACATGTTTCAACTGCACAATTTTGAAAAAAATTATATATCCATGTAATCTACACCTATATCCAGAGAGTTCCCTTCACAATCAATTCTGCCTCTCCTCCACCTTAAAGGTAACCAGAATTTTGACTCACCTAGAACTTCATATACATATACAAATACATGTACATAAACTGTATACAGATCAGGAAGCAACAGTTAGAACTGGACATGGAACGACAGACTGGTTCCAAATAGGAAAAGGAGTATGTCAAGGCTGTATATTGTCACCCTGCTTATTTAACTTATATGCAGAACACATCATGAGAAACGCTGGGCTGGATGAAACACAAGCTGGAATCAGGAGTGCCAGGAGAAATATCAATAACTTCAGATATACAGATGACACCACCCTATGGCAGAAAGTGAGGAAGAACTGAAGAGCCTCTTGATGAAAGTGAAAGAGGAAAGTGGAAAAGCTGGACAGCAAAAGAGACACACATGTATAGAACAGTCTTTTTGACTCTGTGGGAGAGGGCGAGGGTGGGATGAGTTGGGAGAATGGCATTGAAACATGTATAATATCATATGTGAAACGAATCACCAGTCCAAGTTCAATGCATGATACAGGATGCTCGCGGCTGGTGCACTGGGATGACCCAGAGGGATGGGATGGGGAGGGAGGAGGGAGAGGGGTTCAGGATGGGGAACACATGTACATCTGTGGTGGATTCATGACAATGTATGGCAAAACCAATACAATATTGTAAGTAATTAGCCTCCAACTAAAATAAANTGAGAGTCCCTTGGACTGCAAGGAGATCCAACCAGTCCATTCTGAAGGAGATCGGCCCTGGGATTTCTTTGGAAGGAATGATGCTAAAGCTGAAACTCCAGTACTTTGGCCACTTCATGCGAAGAGTTGGCTCATTGGAAAAGACTCTGATGCTGGGAGGGATTGGGTGCAGGAGGAGAAGGGCACGACCGAGGATGAGATGGCTGGATGCCATCACTGACTCGATGGGCATGAGTCTGAGTGAACTCCGGGAGTTGGTGATGGACAGGGAGGCCTGGTGTGCTGTGATTCATGGGGTCACAAAGAGTCGGACACGACTGAGCGACTGAACTGAACTGAACTGAACTCTCTTCTTTTCACAGCTATATGTAAGGCCTCCCTAGACAGCTGTTTTGCTTGTTTGCAATTCTTTTCCATGGGGATGGTCTTGATCCCTGTCTCCTGTACAATGTCTCGATCTAGTCCCTTAAATCTATTTCTCAATCATAAGGGATTTGATTTAGGTCATACCTGAATGGTCTAGTGGTTTTCCCTACTTTTTTCAATTTAAGTCTGAATTTGGCAATAAAGAGTTCATGATCTGAGCCACAGTTAGCTCCTGGTCTTGTTTTTGCTGACTGTATAGAGCTTCTCCATCCTTGGGTGCAAAGAATATAATCAGTCTGATTTCGATGTTGACCATCTGGTGATGTCCATGTGTAGTCTTCTCTTGTGTTGTTGGAAGAGGGTGTTTGGTATGACCAGTGCGTTCTCTGGCAAAACTCTATTAGACTTTGACCCGAATTTGCCTGTTACTCCAGGTGTTTCTTGACTTCTTACTTTTGCATTCCAGTCCCCTATATTGAAAAGGACATCTTTTTTGGGTGTTAGTTCTAAAAGGTCATGTAGGTCTTCATAGAACCGTTCAACTCCAACTTCTTCAGCGATACTGGTTGGGGCATAGACTTGGATTACTGTGATATTGAATGGTGTGCCTTGGAGACAAACAGAGATCATTCTGTTGTTTTTGAGATTGCATCCAAGTACTGCATTTCGGAATCTCTTGTTGACCATGATGGCTACTCCATTTCTTCTAAGGGATTCCTGCCCGCAGTAGTAGATATAATGGTCATCTGAGTTAAATTCACCCATTCCAGTCCATTTTAGTTCTCTGATTCCTAGAATGTCAACATTCACTCTTGCATCTCCTGTGTGACCATTACCAATTTGCCTTGATTCATGGACCTGACATTCCAGGTTTCTATGCAATATTGCTCTTTACAGCATCGGACCTTGCTTCTGTCTACAGTCACATCCACAACTAGGTGTTGTTTTTGCTTTGGCTCCATCCCTTCATTCTTTCTGGAGTTATTTCTCCATTGATCTCCAGTAGCTTATTGGGCACCTATCGACCTGGGGAGTTCCTCTTTCAGTATCCTATCATTTTGCCTTTTCCTACTGTTCATGGGGTTCTCAAGGCAAGAATACTGAAGTGGTTAGCCGTTCCCTTCTCCAGTGGACCACATTCTGTCGGATGTACTGATAGAAGTGAAACATGAGAGAGGATGCATTTAGAACAAATAATTTAAAAATCTTATTTTTGACAATATTAAATATAACCTATAATATTTTGTTTTAAATTCTGGTAATTAGCTATTTAGAGTCCAGGCAAGGGCACCAGCAGATCAAGGTTCCCATGTTTTAAATCTTTATACAACTTACAACGTGTGAATTCTTGAAAACTCTCTGTAGAACTATAAACCATTTTTCCTGGCGTGGATTTGTTTTGGTAATCACTAATATCACCTTTAACTTATGCTGCATTATGTCCATTAAATTGTCAGATTGTCTTTTTTGTTTCTATTTTAGTGAAATAGAAGACTCTGGTACTATCCCTATAGCCAAGCCAGGGGAAACTGAGCAGTCTGAAACTGATTGTGATGTTGGTGAGGCCCTTGATGCAAATGCTCCAGTTGACCAACCTTCCTTTGTTAGTCCACCTGAAAGGTGAGTGTGAGCTGTTGTTTGTCTTTATATGATTCTATAATAAACGGCAGTGTCACCTTTGAGTACACTTTGGTGCATACTTAATTCAATTTTATGATTGAGAGAAAACTTACTTGTTTGTGCTCCTTTCTTGGTTTACTTTGTATTCATGTACACTTTTTATAGTTTGGATTTGTGTGTACTTGTTATTCAGCTGACATTTGTTGATTTACTATGCCTTTTGATTTCAAATAGCCTTGTCGGCCAGCATATAGAAAATGTGTCATCTTCGCATGGCAAAGGAAAGATAACAAAATCAGAATTTGAATCAAAAGTTTCATCAAGTGATCAGGGTGGCAGTGATCCAAAATCTGCATTGAATGCATCTTCAGATAATTTAAAAAATGAGGTAGGTAAATAAGATGCACTATCTCGTACTTTGCTACACAATGCATTTTCGTTTTTAACCAGTCTTGTAATTTCTTAATCATATTTGCCATAAAGTTAGGGGATCAATAGTGATCACTGTGGAACTGAGGTGAAGTGTACTCCCAGAGAGCAAGTGGTTACTTCATGAAACTATTGCCAATGTAATGTTTATACATAAAGTTGTCCCAAGTGTGACCTCTCTTTGGTTATGTTTAATTATAAATGGTTTTCTGCCACCTTAGACTGTTTGATACCAGATGCATAAAGTCCTTTTTTAAGCAATTTTTAAAGAGAGCTTTATAGAAGTTATGATTGTTTTAAGTATCTTCAGACTATAATTCAGTAATACAGGATTAAATTTAGGCTCTTCAACTAGAATTATTTTAAAGGGACATTTTACCCTTTGTTATTTGTATGCAGAATACAACTAGACCAGCTTATATTGACGAATATGATTCTTAAAGGCAAGGCTCATACCTGTATAATAGTTTTATTTTCTTTTCTCCTTTTGAGTTTTACTTCAACTTCATGTAGAGGCCAATATACAGGCCAGTACAGAATTTCCTGAAAGAATGTTGGCAGAGAAGTGTATTCCCTTCAACTAAGTAATAACTAAATAAAAGAGAGAAAGGCCACTCAATGAACTTAACAAAAACAAAACATGGAATCAGAGTTCAAAGTGCTGAGTGCCACGTCTGTATTTGTTTGTTTCTCATTTAACTGTTCTGTTCTCCGTGTTTTCTTTTACGTATTTTCTGTGAATCTGCATTCATCACTAACTAAACTTCATTCTGGAGACCTGACTATCACTGGGATAGCTGTTTCTACAATGCTGCTTATAAATGTAGGAAATAACATTTCATAGTCTGAGATCTTGTAGGAACAATTTTCCAGTGAAACCAAGTCAAGTGTGTGTTACAGTTCAGTTGTCAAATACCACAGGCGTCAATAAAATTAGACAAACATTACAAACATGTCTTCTTTAAGCTATTTAAGTACCAAATGTAGAATTCAAGCACGGCAGCTAGTTTTGTCCAAGATTTGCTTGTTCGCCTTGACCGTTCACAGCAGTGTCTTGCAGATCCTTGAGATAACAGGGATAAGCTCTTCCACTCACACAGACTTAACTGGGCAGAACTATTCTGAACTGGATAGTGTGTAGAGCTACTGGACACTTTGTGATAAAGTTCATTCTCTGACAGTTTTTCTGGAGTATTATAATTTAGGAGGTAATTAATTCAAAATTCCATTCCTTTGCTTGTTATAATGCTTTGCAAAATAATTTTATTGTGTTATTTAGTTTTTATATTTTTTGCTAAGAGGTGAGAGTGATTGCTCTGCCTGGGCCTCAAAGAGTATGTGTGTATTCTTACTTTTTATTGTATTTCTTTTAGTATTTGGGCTTTACTCTCAAGAATCTCAACTAGATTAATTTTTATAAATATTTGTTTGTTTTCTCACTTAAACTAAATTTTTATTATTTAAATTAGTGTAATGTTGGTTGTTTAGTTTTATTTTCTGTGTATTATTTTTTGTATAGCTACATACTTTTATAAGCTTGTGTGTTCTGCAAAACACTTCCAACATGAAGGTTGTAGAGGAACCAATTTGCTAGTTTGTCTTCCTAAAGTGAGTTTATGGAAATTTGTGTTGGTGTGTTATAGTAATATACAAATTAGCATTGGGACTCAAAAATGTACCCTAATATGAGATTTGTGCCATTTACTGAAGTGAGTGAGTGAGTGATAGTCTCTCACTCGTGTCCGACTCTGTGACCCCCATGGACTGGAGCCCACCAGGCTCCTCTGTCCATGGAATTCTCCAGACAGGAAGACTGGAGTAGGTTGCCATTTCCTTCTCCAAAATTTACGGTCTAAATAGATTTTGTATACTTCTCAAGGCACTATTAGCTTCCCTAGTGGCTCAGACGGTAAAGCGTCTATCTGCCTGTAAGGTGGGAGACCCAGGTTCGATCCCTGAGTAGGGAAGATCTTTTGGAGAAGGAAGTGGTAAACCACTCCAATACTCTTGCCTTGAAAACTCCATGGACGGAGGAGACTGGAAGGCTGTACAGTCCATGGGGTTGCAAAAGGTCGGACACAACTGAGCTACTTCACTTTCACTTTCAAGGCACTATTAATAAATGCATTATGTATTGTTTTAGGGAAACAGAAATAATGTTAAAATGGAATGAACATCCTTGCATACATTCTTCCAGTTAAGGCTAGAATGACAGATTAAATTGTATGCCCTCTCCAGTTACATTTCTTCTCTCTGCTTCAGATATAACCACTATCTTGAATTTTTTTTTTTTTTACATTTTAGAGCATATTTTTAAGCTTTTTTAAAATATTCATTGCTATAAACAATATATACTATTACTTGGCAAATTTTGAAACATAAAATGATGTCATTTTAAGTATTATTTTAGTCAACATTGTTTTTGAGTTTTATTTATTCTTTGTTTTCACTGCTATATTTTATTCTACCACAATTTACCTGTTCTTCAATTCATATTTAGATTATTTCTAATTTTTTGACATTATGAATAGTGCTGTAATAAATGTCATTATGCATATTTTCTTAGGCACATATGTATGTTTTCATTGATATTTATACTTAGGAATTAAATTATTGGGTCATAGAGTAATGCATATCTTTAATATTGCTAAGTGTCACACTCACTTTCTCAGTCTTATAGATGTCCATGGCTCAACAGGCTATCACATTTTAACCTCCATCAGATTGGTTTAATTTATTATCTTTAGTTTTCATTTGCATTCCCTGATTTTACTGAGAGTGAGCATTTTGTGTTTTCTCTTTACTCAGTTGGCTGTTCCGCTTCCACTTTTCCCCATTATTGATTTGTAGGCAGTATTTATGGTTAGTAATAATCCTTTGTTGTCTGAATGTGTTTCATATATTTCTGTCTGTGGCTTATTGAACTGTGTGGTTTATGGTCTTTTGATATATTTAATTTTCAAATTTTAATCTAGCCAGATGTATCAGCCTTTTAAAAAATGATTTCCTTCATCTTGCTGAATCCTGGTATAGCCTGAATCATGAAGATATCTTTTCAATACTTTCTTTAAAACTTTGCTTTTCACATTTAAGTTTTTACAGCCACCTTAAAATTTTATATAAATGATACTTTTATTTTTAAATTTTTTATTGAAATCTTTGGTGGCTCAGCGGTAAAGAACCCACCTGCCTAAGCAGGAGTTGCATGTTCAATCCCTGGGTCCGGAAGATACCTTGGAGAAGGAACTGGCAAACCCATTCCAGTTTTCTTGCCTGAGAAATCCCATAGACAGAGGGTCCTGGCAGGTACAGTCCATGGGGTTGCAAAGGGTTGGATACCACTTAGTGACTAAATCAACAACAGCAACAATAGCTGATTGATAGTGTTGTGTAAGAGTTGGGCACTGCTGAAGTGACTGAGCACGTTGTGTTACTTTCTGTTGTATAGGAAAGTGAATCAGTTGTATATATAGGCATATCAACTTTTTCGTCAGATTTTTTTCCATATAGGTTATTACAGTGTCCCATGTGCTATACTGTAGGTCTTTATTAGTTATCTAAATAGTACTTTTTATTAAAGATTTAGGAGAAACAGTATGCATGCTTAGTTGCTCAGTACTACATCTAAAATTAGCTTGCTTTAATATATAATTTTAATGTAGATTTTAAGGTGGATTCACGGCAATTATAGTATCTACAGTTTTTGTATGGGTAATTGTTGGCTTATGAAATTATATAGAGTTTTTATACAACCCATGCTGATATTGCTAACATATGAAGGGATTCATCCTGTGGTACTCAGGTAGAGAAAGTTTTAATTCTTCAAAGAGAAACTCAGCTTTTAAGTTAAACCAAAACTTTCCTATGAATGTTTTTTTTTTTTTCCCCAAAATACTATCATTCATTGTAAAATTGGACTTTTAGTTTAATTTGACAGAAACATTTATATTTACTACTATAATTTATTCTATTTTCTCTTTATTCTTTGAAATCTGAAATCTATTTATTTTTGACATTTCTTTCAGAGTTCTGATTATACAAAGCCAGGAGAAATTGACCCTACACCTGTTACAAATTCCAAAGACCCAGAGGATATACCAACATTTGATGAATGGAAGAAGAAAGTTATGGAAGTAGAAAAAGAAAAAAGTAAGGAAGCACTATAATGTAATTTTTTTTTAAGGGATTGGTTTAAATATGCAGTTTCTCTTTTTAATTGTTAAAGTAAAGTAAAACTTTCTGAAAACTTTTTAAAGGTGAAGCTTACCAATATGCTTTTGGTTACCCACATGGAATTTATCTGTGTCTGTCTTATTAATCTTAATTAAAATCCATTATTGTAAATTATTAAACAAAGCTAAAGTAAGATAAAGTGGGCAAAAGCAGTGATTTTCCATCTCAGTTTATAGGAGGAAAGTTAAAGCATGGAAAGTTCTCAGTCATAAAGCTTTAAACTGTAAACAGAATTGGACTAAAGTATTACACTTTCTCTTTGTCGTTGTAAAAGTCTCAGAGTTAAAAATTATTGTTGGGGTTAGTGATGGGTAAACTTCTATCCTTAATACAATGAAATATATATGCAAAAGTTTTGATTCTCATAGTAAACTTCGTTTTGTGAATTACACTAAGCATAAGTCAAGTAATGTGGATTTTTGTAGTGAATTTGTTTACTAAGGATACAAAGCTATTTCATATGGGTTTAAAAAATATTCTCTTTAGTATTAAAACCTGGACTCTAGATGGCAGCCTGTTGTTCTGGAGATTGTTTGCTGTGGGTATTTTCAATCATAATCATCATATATATATGTTCATAATAAGGTTTGTCTGCAGGTCAGTCAATGCATCCATCTTCTAATGGAGGTCTACATGCCACAAAAAAGGTCCAGAAAAATCGAAATAATTATGCTTCAGTAGAATGTGGTGCCAAAATTTTGGCAGCTAACCCAGAAGCCAAGGTACTTAAGTGTAAAATTCTTCTATACATATAGGAAGCTAGAGATTTTATTAAATATAAGCAGTGGTTTCCTGGAAACTATGTTTTAACATGAGCTATTTTCCTAATTCACTAATAAGTGCAAGATTATGCTTTAAAAGACATAATTTCCTACATGAATTCTTAGTGTATTGGTTGATGCATTGCACCATTTTTTTTAAAAGAGCAATTATAAGTTCCCAGCAAAATTGAGAGGAAAGTCCAGAGATCTGCCATATACCCGCTGTCCCCACATGTGTTAGTCTCTTCCATTACCAGTATCTCCCACCAGAGTGGTACATCTGTTACAGTTGATGAATTTCTATCGACAGATTGTTATCCCCTGAAACCCATAGTTCATGTTAGAGCGCACTCTTACGCACTCTGTGGGTTTGGGTAAATGCACAATGGTGTGTATCTGTCACTAGAGCACCACACAGAGTGTGTTCACTGTCCCAAGGCTCCTCTGTGCTCTACCTCCCCACTTCTTCTCTCCTCCTCCTGTGACAGCCACTGATCTTTTCACTGTCTCCCTGGTTTTATCTTTTCCAGAATATCATATTGTTGAAATCATACCATATGTAGCTTTCTCAAACTTGACTTCTTTCACTTAGTAATATGCATTTAAGTTTCATCCGTGTCTTTCCATGACTTGATAGCTCCTTTCTTTTTAGTATTGAATAAACTCCCTTGTCTGGATGTACCATAGTTTATCCATTCACCTACTGAAGGGCGTATACTTGGTTTTTAAACTTTTAAAACCTGTGTTTTAAAAGGAAATAGCTAATAGGAAAAATCATTTTGCTTCTATAGCAACAGATGTTTAATTTTAGTTGTTTTATTACAAGCCTTGCTTAGCATAGTATAGACAAAACTTGTAAATTTTAGCCACTGTTATGCTTTCTTCCCAGGTATTTCAGTCTCATATTTTAAGATCTAAAAATATAGAAAATCTAGAAAACTTGAGAGTTGAAATAAATATTTTTCTTTAAGTAATTTATTCCTTTCCCCTTTTTTAAAATAGAGCACATCTGCTATTCTTATAGAAAATATGGATCTTTATATGTTGAATCCTTGCAGCACTAAAATTTGGTAAGTAATATAAAATTTAATAAAGTATGCATTATATATATATATATATATATATATAAACCTTTTATGTTAGGGTTAGATTGATTTGTTAATTTAGTCACTTAATAAGCATTTATGATTTGTTCACATGTCACTTAATAAACATTTATGATTGGTGCTGGTACTATACTTTCCTTAGGTCCTGGGGTCTAAGGACCTAAAATGTCTTTCCTTTTAAGGATGTCACTCAAAATTGACAGATCTAGTTCAACAATTATCAAATAGTATGAAAAGTATTGCTGAAAAGATACTATAAAAACAGAGATGATATATAACTGCAGAAGAGAATGCGCTTGCTAGAAGAGGTGATTTATGAGCTGAATCTTGAAGAATTAATTCCTTGAATTAATAAGTAAGTCATAGATAAGGGAGATAGAGGTATTCAGGAATTGTAAGAAGGGACCAGCGCTAATAGGAGCGAATGTCTTCTGGGCAGCTGTAAGTAGGAGGAAACTGAAGAAGCTGTTTTAGTGATTTCAAGAATAGAGATAAAGCTAGAGTAATCATGAAAGATGAGCTAAGAGACTCAGTTTAGCAGTAATTAGGCCATTCATACTATATATATACACAGCTTAAAAGTTTCTGAGGTTTATCTTAAAGACCATGGAGGGTAGTTTTAAGAAAGTTTGTTTTAAGTAAGGAAATGACATGACCTCACTGGCATTTTGGAAAGGGTTATCCTCAAAAGATGGCCTACAGCATAATGCAGTTAGAAGCTGTCATAGCTCATGTGGAAAATAAGGGCTTTAATTAAGGAATGGCAATTTGGGTAAAGAAGAGAGAGGAAAATCTGAAAAATGTTGATAGCAGTTAAAATTGACAGCTTTTGCTTAGAAATCGGATGTGAAGAAGACAGAGGCATCTGGTAAATCTCCCTGGATTTTGGCTTCATTGCTTCAATCTAATTCTTCCCTTAACTAATAATATAGACAAAGAAACTTATGGGGGATATATGGGGAAAATAATGTTTAATATGCCAACAGTTTTATTAGATTACTTGATTTTGTGGATCAAAAGCAGCTATTTTAAAAAAGAATTGAGGTAAATCACCACCATTTTACTGATTGATTAATGATGTAGTGTAGTCACTAAGTCGTGTCCAGCTCTTTGCAACTCCATGGACTGTAGCCTGCCAGGCTCCTCTGTCCGTTCGATTTCCCAGGCAAGAATACTGGAGTGGGTTGCCAGTTCCTTCTCCAGGGGATCTTCCCAACCCAGAGATTGAACCTGCATCTCCTGCTTGGCAGATGGATTCTTTACCACTGAGCCTCCTGGGAAGCCCGTTTTCCTCTTTTAGATAATTGTTTATTCACACTTTTCCCTCTGATTTACAGTAATACATTTATCATAAAATTCTCTTATATATGGGAATTTGTTTCTATACTCTTTGTCCTGTTCCTTTGGTCAGTTTATCATTACCTGCAGAAACACCACACTCTTTAGCTTTATAAATCTTAATACCTGGTAGGGCAGGTTTTTGTACCATATTCTTCAGGACTGACTGGGCTGTTCTGCCACTGCTTGCTTTTTTCTTGTCTTTCTTTTTTCTCTTAAATCCTGGACTTATTCTATTGAGGTCCCCAAGTGTCCCATTGGATTTTGTTTGGGATTGTATTGCATCTTTCGCTGACTTTTAGATATTGAGTTTACTTATTCTATATAGGGTATGTCTTTAAATTGTTTCTAATGTCTTTCAATTATTATTATTTTTTAAACTTTTCATGAAAGTATCGTGTATCTTTTGTTAAATTCATTTGTGGGTATCAGCAGGAAACTAACACAACATTGTAAAGCAACTATACTCCAGTAAAAATTAATAAAAAAATGATGTTTTGTTGTGTTTAGATATCCAGTTTTTTTTTTTAATGTATGAGTCTTAGATCCAGCTACTTTTTTATAGTCTCTTATTTTAATAGTTTATATGTAGAATCTTTGAGGATTTCTGCATAGAAAATTATAGCTTCCCTACATATTTTTCTCCTTTTTAAAATTTTCTAATCCTTTCTATTATATTTTACTTTCTTTTTGTCATCACATGCTGCCTAGATCATTGAGAAAATTGTACGTAGCAATAGTAGGCAGTTTCATCTTATTCCTTATTTTGAAGGCAGTGCATCTACTAACCTAATACTTATAAGATATGTGTTTTGAGTTTTTTTTTTACTGAAGTGTAGGTGATGCTAGTGGTAAAAAAAAATCTCATCTGTGAGTGCAGGAGATGTAGAGATGTGGGTGCAATCCCTGGTTTGGGAAGATCCCCTGGAGAAGAGCATGGCAACCCACTCCAGTGTTCTTGGCTTAGAGAATCCCATGGACAGAGGAGCCTGATAGGCTACAGCCCATAGCGTCACAAAGAGTCAGACAAGACTGAAGCGACTTAAAGCACATAATTAATTTCCAAAATTGTATTAGTTTCAGGTGTACAAAATAGTGCTTCAGTATTTTTCTTGATTATATTCCATTTAAAGTATTTACAAAATAATGAGTGTATTTCCCCATGCTGTACTATACATCGTTGTTGCTTAATTCGTCTGTGTATAGTATTTTATGTCTCTTAATTCTGTCCTTCTCTCTTAATTCTGTCCCTATCTCGTCCTTCCCCTTCCCTCTGCCTCCTGTTAGCCACAAGTTTGTTTTATTTTCTTCTTGTCGTGTCATGGGTGGATCGACCCTAAGTTCATGGGGTCATTTCTGGGCTCTCTGTCCTGAGCCGCTGATCTGTGTGTCTGTTTCTGTATCTGACATGCTGTTGTGATTACTGTAGGGTTGTTGTATAATCTGCAGTTAGGGAGCATGATATCTCAAGCTTCTTTTTGCTCAAGATATTCTAAGTTTGAATCTCAACTGTAAAGCCTTCCATGCCTCAGGGAAGATGTTAATTTTAAATTAAATATGTGATTTCAAAAATAAGATATTCAGGTGGCTCAAACTCAAAAAGGTGTTTAAAAGAGATAGAGGAGCTACAATGAGAAATACACTTCCAATCTGTCATCTATCTTCCTATTCAGTGTTAAATTTTTAGATACTTTTTTATTTTCTTTATGCCGAAACATAGAGATTTTATTTATCTCTCAGTTTTCACAGCAGCATATTATACATAATATTTATTACCTTGAATTAAGTTTTAACTTAAAATTTTCTGGTCATGTTTCTATTTCATTCATACATAAAACTTTTTCTTTTTTTTGATAACTTCATGAAATTCCATTATATGATTGTACCAAGATTTAACTAGTCTTATGTTGATAGTATTTGGGCTGTTTATAGTAATCTTTTGCCATAACAGACAGTTATTATAAATAAACTTGTGCATGCATTGTTTTATATGTGTGTGAATAGATGGCAAAGTTTAATTATATTAAAAAAAATATTTAAAAGAAAGAATTATGAGACTGTATGCGTGCTAAGTTGCTTTAGTTATCTCTGACTTTTTGCAACCCCATGGACTGTATAGACTGTATAGCTATACAGTGGTATAGCTATATATCTACCACTGTATAGCCCACAAGAATACTGGAGTGGTTTGTCATGCCCTCCTCCAGGGGGTCTTCCTGACCCAGGGATCAAACTTGTCTCTTAAGTCTTCTTCATTGGTAGGCGGGTTCTTTACCACTAGCGCCACCTTGGAAGCCCATACATGAGACTGTATAGGTTTTCTGTTTCTTCTCAACTTAGTTTTAGTGAATTAGTTTGGTTAATTACATTTTTCTAGAAATTTTATCTTTAATCCATTTTGAAGGTTTTTGTAATGAAGTTGTTTATGGTATTCTCTTACAGTTAAAAAATCTTTTTGTACCTGTGCAGATAAGTCTAAGGTCAGCTTTGTTCTTTCTCAAGATTATTTTGGCTATTTGGAGTATTTTGTGTTTCCACATAAATTTTAGAGTTGTGCATTCTAGTTTTGTAAAATGTCATTGGTATTTTGATAGGGATTGTATTGCATTTGCAGATTACCTTGTGTAATATGTTCATATCACCTAAATTTTGACATGTGGTATTTTATCAAAGTACTCTTATATTTAGGTCTGCTACTTTACTGATCTTTTAAAATTTCTGACCTATTAATTAAGAGAAGTATGTTGAAATTAGATGTGTCAGCTTTTATACATAGTTTTTACTGATTTACATACATGTGGTGTTATCTACCTCTAAGAAAATATAAAAGATGAGGCTTAGATAAAAAAGCATTTTAAAATCAACCTTTATGAGGCACAATTACATATGTACTACTAATTTTATATATGAGTGTTTACTACTTTAATGTAAGTTTTAGAAATGTTAAATCTTGGTGGATTGACTGTACACCTGGTAATACATTTGTCTAAAAATTTATTTTAATATTATCAATAATATAGCTCATATCTTCTTAGAAATTGAGAACTTTTTATGCAAAAGAGGTAGAGGAGAATTTGCTTTTTCTTCTTAGTGCTCTTTTAGATTTGTAAATAAAAAGCAAAATCTGAGTCTGATTTTCTTTAGTTTCCTCTCCCTGGGGTGGTAGTGTACAGTGTTTAGGCTTTGGAGCCAGATAGATTTGTCTTTTAACTTTGTTACTTACTGGCTAAATAACTCTTAGTTAGGGCTCTTGATTCTGCCTTTTTAACAGGGATGAATGAACTGTGGTTTGAAAAAGATAGTTAATTTTCTTTGACACAAAAACCTCAAGTTGATATGTGGGGCAGGGGTATAATATAAAACAATTAAAGGACACATTTACCTTCTGTCATGTTTTTCTACCACCCCCGAGTTGTTGTCCCTGCCTGCATTGCTGTGATGATTTCTTCCTATCACATCCTCATTGTGACCTGTAAGGTGGGAGAAAGCAGAAGTAGAGGTAGCAGCTTCCTTTTGAAGACTTAACCTGAAAGTTGCACTGGAGACTTCTGCCCGCATCGCATCACCATAATTAAGTAACATTGCCAAGACTGGGAAAAACAGTCTTTGATTAGTGACTGTATGCTTGGCTACATCTTTGGAGAGGGGAACAAGTTCTGTTTTAAAAAGGCAGAAAGGAAAAATGTGAAGTAACCAATTGAATGATTCTGTAAAATAGAGATAATCTCCTATGCATTTTGGTTGTAAGTATTAAATCAGAGCATGGACATAAATCATCTAAAATGGTATCTGACACAGACTAAGCATTCAGCAACTGTTTACTTTTTATCAGGAGCTGTTCTCTGAATCATGGCTGTTCTTACCATCTTCTGGAATTCAGTTCTGTTGCTCCCCAAACACAATATGTTAATTGTAATGCTTTTAATTTAACATTCACTTGTCAGTGTATATAATCTCATTTGATATAATAATTAGTTTATTAAAGTATTGATTAGAGTCCTAGATGTCTTGAGTATTTCTTTCCCCAAATGCCATGCTAGATGTAGTTTTATTTTACACATGTAGAACCATACTATTAAGGTTTTCCTAAATAGCAGTATTTTGTGGCATCTTTTCCAGGTCCTTGAAACGTATCTCAAATATCATTTTTTTTTTCAAAAATTTCACACACATGATTTCATATAGTTCCATAATAATACTTACTTTTCTTTCCCTACCCCTATTTGCCATCTCCTGTTCCATCTCCCCACTGGTAACTGCTAGTTTGTTCTTTATACCTGTGAGTCTGCTACTTTTTTGTTTTATTCACTAGTGGGTTATTATTTTTAAAAACAGTTTTATTGAAGTGTAATTGATGTATAAAAAAATACATGTAAAATAAATTGTAAAATGTTACAGTGTACCATTTGATAAGTTTTGGTATTTATTCATCTATGAAGCCATCACCACAGTGAAGATAATAAACATAATCTATCTCCCCCCAAATTTTCTTCATGCTCCTTTATAATTTTTCCCTCCCACCCCTCACTCCCATAGCAATTACAGATCTGTAATTTCTGTCGCTATACGTTGGTCTGTATTTTCTGTATTTTTATATAAATGCAATATATAGTTTCTAGTATCATTTTTAATAGCTCTTTGGTGTTTCATTCTGCATGGGGGCATAGTTTATTATAGTCCTAGTACCATTTTTCATAGCTGTTTGGTATCTCATTGTCTGAATGGGGCCATAGTTTGTCAATCAATCCTCTATATTAAACATTTAGGTTGACTTCCCTCCCCCCAGCCCTCACTTTTATAAACTGTGCTTTGATATATTTATTAAGATGCATATACAAGGGTGATGATTTGGAGCTGTGTGTCCATAGGTTAAATTTCTAAGAGTATATTGCTGAATCAACAGCTGTGGTACCTTTTGAGATAATATGGCCAAACTGCCCTCTAGACTAGGCTGGTTACACTCTTACTCGTTGTTCTTCGTCAAGTCATTCCTCCAAGAATGAGCTTTGCCATTAGAAAAGAATCTTTATTAAAAAAACACTGTAGGACAAAATCAGTATTTTTTTTTCCACTAATGCTATGCTTGGGGAATACTTAGGGGTGTTCTTTTTCAAATCCTCTTCCTTCCTTACATTTTTTAATGAATAACTTAATGGAGGTCTAGTTTATGTAAGCTGTTAATGTCATGTTTAATATGAATTGTTATTTTAGTTGGTTTATCTAAATAATTGTCTTGTGCTCTTTTTAAAGGTTTGTTATTGAACTCTGTGAACCAATTCAAGTAAAACAGTTTGATATTGCAAATTATGAATTATTTTCTTCTACTCCTAAAGACTTTCTGGTTTCTATCAGTGACAGGTAAATTCTAAAGCTGGTTTCTACGGAGTTAATATTGGATTTTTAGAATAAAAATTTTAAAATGGGTCATGTTTTAAAACTTTAATTATTTTATTTTTTGTTTTAATCAACTTGTACCCATTTGTAAGAACAATAATAATACTGTTGTAGGGTAGTCATTTGTTATTTTACTTTCATTAACTTATATAGTGCTTATAACAATCCTCTGATGTTATTCCCTTATGAGATGAAACAGAGAGAGATTAAATAGCTTATCTAGGTCACATGATTTGTGAGTTGGACAACCAAGATTCAAACATAGATCTCTATGATTTTGAAGTCCTTACTTTTAATTATTATGCTGTATTGCTTCCAAACATTTCTTTAAAAAGTTATTAAGAACATACATGAGAAAAAGAAAAAAAAATATGAGTACTTCATTTTACATCATTTTATAGCATATGTTTTTGTTAAAGTATATTTTAAAAACTTTGGTATATATGTATGATTATAAGAGAAATACCTTCTAAGGAATTCGATAGAGAATCCCAGTTCTATCAACCAAAAATACCTGTGTTTAACATTTTAATATGTTCCCTTCCAGTCTTTTATACACATTTATATGTTATAGTTCTATCAAAAATCAGTTTCGATGCTTACATCTTGAGAATATCCTTTTTTTTTGTTTTAAATACATCATTTTTAATAAAGACCTAGTATTTTCCTCTAGATGGAGGTATTAGTTCATTCCATAAATGCTTTTTGAGTGCCTGCAGTGTACCTTGTAGGATACTGTTATTTATTTAATCCTTCTTTTATTATTGACTATTGAGAATTTTCTGTGGTGTTTCTTCCCCTACCCTACATGTAGCATTGCCTATATACAGTTTTCAAAATGGTTTCTCAAGATCTCTTACTCATTTTTCTTTAGCTAACTTTGCTCAGGTCATTTCCTTTTTCCCTAAGCTGTAATTTTCTTACCTGTCAAATGAATATGTTCAGCTATGACAAGTAAAGTGTATTTTTTTAATGTGATTAGAGAATACTCATTACTTTGAGGGATTCTCTAAATGCTGTAGTAAAGAAAAACAGTAGTTTGGGACTTTTACATTAGATTTCCTTTAAAATTGGAAAAGCTATGTAAGTGTTATGAAATTCAAATATGACAGTAAAGGATTTTTTTCTGTTTCTCTTTCAACCAGTACTTATGCTTCATATCATCACACACTTCAGTTCAGTTGCTCAGTCATGTCCAACTCTTTGCGACCCTATGAACTGCAGCACGCAGGCTTCCCTGTCCATCACCAACTCCCGGAGTCCACCCAAACCCATGTCCATTGAGTCAGTGATGCCATCCAACCATCTCATCCTCTGTCTTCCCCCTCTCCTCCTGCCCTCAATTTTTCCCAGCATCAGGGTCTTTCCAGATGAATCAACTCTTTGCCTCAGGTGGCCAAAGTATTGGAATTTCAGCTTCAACATCAGTCCTTCCAATGAACACCCAGGACTGATCTTTAGGATGGACTGGTTGGATCTCCTTGCAGTCCAAGGGACTCTCAAGAGTCTTCTCCAACACCACAGTTCAAAAGCACCAGTCTGATCACACACTTACTGGTACATAAAGAGTAGTACCTCATCCTTTCAAAACACTCTCTTGGCTATTTTCTGTTTTAAAGCCTCCAGTTTACTTGGAAGCCCTCTAAAACTCCAAGAGGCAATCTTTGTCCTTTTTGTCTTCTTCTTGTCTTCTATTTGATAGTGTGATTTTTCAAGGTAGTCTTTCTTCATAAGGAGAAACCTGTCAAGAATTTAGTTGGAAAAGAAAATGTATTTATTGAACTTGATGCTTAACTCATATTTAAACTATGTTAAATAAATATGTTACCTGGAGAAGGGGGAAAAAAAAGTACAAGGTCTCATTTGAAAATTATAGGACCTCTCAATGTGTGATTTATGATTTTCTAAAAAGGAATTTTTTTTTTTATTTTCTAGATACCCCACAAGTAAATGGATTAAGCTGGGTACTTTCCATGGTAGAGATGAAAGGAATGTCCAGAGTTTCCCTTTAGATGAACAGATGTATGCAAAATATGTGAAGGTAATGTTTACCTTTACAGAACTATGTTCTGTAATGAAACATACTTGTTATTCATACTTGGTACCTCACCTGTTTAGAAATAAGAAAAATGAAGAGGAAATGTATTGCTGTATTCCTTTTAATAAAACAGTTCTTTCTTGAATATATTTTATGGGACAAATACTAATACATTCCCTTTTATGTAACTGGAAACCTAGGCTAGTTTTTTGATATCTGTGGCTTTGATGAAATTCCAAATTATAACTCTTAATATTTTTGAAGTCTTGATATAAAATGTCATCTTTATAATATTATATTTCTTTATATTTTAACGCCTGAATCAGTTACTCACTGCTGTCTTAAAAGCAGGTCTGGTTTCTTATTAGAATCTGATTCTGAGATTTCTATTTTAATGCCCAGTTATTTTTCATTATAGTTTTTTGTCTTTTGTATAGTTAGGTGAAATATGTTTAAGTAACAATTTCAAATAAAGTTTTAACCATGTAAATTCCTGCTGCAACCTAAATGTCCTTGGACAGAAGAATGGATAAAAAAGCTATGGTACATGTATACGATGGAGTATTATTCAGCAATAAAAGAGAACAAAATAATGCCATTTGTAGCAGCATGGGTGGACCTAGAAATTATACTGAGTGAAATAAGACAAAGAAAGATAAATATCATGTCATGTTGCTTATATGTAGAATCTAAAAAATGGTACAAATGAACTACTTACAAGCAGAAATAGAACTACAGATGTAGAAAACAAACTTATGGTTACCAGAGGGTAAGGTAGAGGGTAGGAGGAGGGATAAATTGGGAAACTGGTATGACAGATGCACACTACTATACATAAAGTGGGTAACCAATAAGAACTTACCATATAGCACAGGAAACTCTTCTCGGTACTCTGTAATGACCTGTATGGGTGAAGAATCTAAAAGAGAGAGAGAGTGTGTGTGTGTGTGTGTGTGTGTATGTGTGTGTGTGTATCTGATGAATTTTGCTGTACAGTGGAAACTAATGCAACATTGTAAATCAACTATACTCTAATAAAAGCCATAAATATATTCCTCCTGCCTCCCTCACCAGTCTTGAGGTGGGGTTATCTACCACAATAGAATTATTATCACTCTTGAATTTAGACAAAATATGGGAATTTCTTACTCCTTTTTATTTCCTCCTTTTTTTTCTTTATGATACTATAGCTATACCTTAAAGTACAACTGTGTTGTTAGTAAGACCTTTTGGAATGACAGCAGCTCTAATTTTCTTCCTAATTATTTCTTCTTTAAATGTGAAAACTTATACCTGCTTACTCGTCTCTTGGGATTTTACTTTCTGTGTCTTTTGTAAGCATGTATTAAACTGGCTTCTGTAAATGGGTAAACTTGTAGTATTCCTACTCTCCATATAAAAATATTTTTATAAAAATGCTGTTTTTAAAGTACGGTTGATATTTCCAGTTAACGATTCAACAGTATTCAGAAAAATGATACATTTTCAGTTTCTTTTTAAAGTGAATTCTGAACCAGTTTAATGACCTTTTTATGTAACTGTTTCTACACTGTGATGCCAAAAAATATATATATAAAATATTTTGGCAGATGATACAATTGTACCTGATTTTGCAATTAAAACAACTCACATGTTATGAAGTAGTTCCAAGAATCATTCTTTATAGAGTCTACTTTGTTAATAACAGAACATTTTATTGGTGATAAAGAAAAATCCTAAATAAAGCTCCCTACTTTGTCCTCTTTATAACGGGAGACTATAGAGCATTTTGATGAATGGTTTTCTTAAAAGCCCTTTTTGGTAGATTTAAACCTAAAAGCAAAAAACATTTACTTCTGATTCTTATTTTATACTGATAAATATTATATAAGTTTACCTCAGTTTTGCTCATCACAAAAGAATTAAAACCCATATTTAAAAAATGCTTTTTAATAGCTTATATTTTAAAAATGAATTGATAAATATCCTCTAGTTCTATAAGTGATACTTAAAATAGCAGTATATCAGAAATCCAAGTTTTCCCCAAAATAGTTTGTATACAGTATTGTGCAAGAATAAATATTTTTTATGTTAATCTTTTTATCAATATGTATGTTCATAGATATGTATAGCCACATATAGGTATCAGTGTATTAATATGTAGGTATATACATGATAACATTTACAATATTTAGTGTAATATAAGACAGGTTATTTCTAGATATGCTTTAATTACTTTTAGAATGCTTTCAGATCTAATGAATAAATAAAACAGCAGCAGTGGATTTTAGGTTAAAGTTAATTTATTTCATTACAGTTGCACTATATTTCCTAGTTGTGATGGTAAAAATAAATGCAAATCATTGCTTTGATTTCTGCAAAGAAATGAGTACTACAATGTTATCCATCACAGTAATTGCTTTCTGTACTTTAATTATACAATATAATTTACAAATATTGAATGTTGCTTATGGCATGTTATTCAGACTTTGGAACTGATTTCTTTTTCTTTTCCTTTCTCTTGCTTCAGATGTTCATCAAGTACATAAAGGTTAGCAACCTTCTCTTTTGCAATATTGAATAATAGGGCATGACATATTATTGCATGGCAAAGCAAAACTTTACAAATACTAGTTTTGGGGAAAATTAGGACTTTATTTTTAGAAATGTTATAATGAAAAAACAATGTTTTGTTAGATAATTTCGCATACACTGTGCTGGCCTGCAATTTTGTGTGCTTTTATTCTTTAGGTGGAGTTGGTATCACATTTTGGATCAGAGCACTTTTGTCCATTAAGCCTTATAAGGTAATACAGAGCAAAAAAATTTACTGAGTGGTCTAAAAAGAAAAAAAGGCAACATAAAAATCCCAGTATATTTAAAGTGAAGAAATAAAATTTGTTATTATGTGAGATAACACCATAAAAAATATACTGCTAAACCTTTCTTCCTTTTGTATACAGTTTAGAAAAGTGTAAAAATTTAGATAGGAATTTGGCTTGTATCATTTCTATTTTTTTTTGAGAATTTATATTCATAATTATATCCTTGAAAAAGGTATTTAAAATTTTTTATGCTAAACTATATATATTTTGCAGTTTCATTTTATATCTATCAATATTTGATAATGACTGTAATAGTATATTTCTGATTTCTTTAAACAGCTATGTAAGTTTCACAATCTGAATAAACCACAATTTGTGAATCCTCCTAAAAAAAATTTTTTTTCCTTTGTTAGGAAAAAAGAACCTTCATTTTATATGTTCAATTTAGCTTGCTTGATATGATGTTAATAAATGGAAACATTTTAGGCCAATAAGTCATTGGCCTATTAGTCATTATATTTTTAAGTACCATAAATAGATTAACATTCTAATGAAAACAGTGGATTGAGAAAGTCATTATTTTTGAGTTCAGAAGTTAACGACGCTCAAAACAACCAAAATTATTATAGTTTGTCATTTATTATGGAGAGATGAGTCTTAACAAGACATTAGTGAAAAACTTCAATGAAATTGTTGTTAATAGGGTATTTGGCACTAGCATGGTGGAAGAATATGAAGAGATTGCTGATTCCCAATATCAGTCAGAACGTCAAGAACTATTTGATGAGGACTATGGTGAGTGATTTTTAAAAAGTAACTATTTGGGACTTCCCTGGTGTTCCAGTGGCTGAGACTCCGCATTCTNTTAGTGAAAAACTTCAATGAAATTGTTGTTAATAGGGTATTTGGCACTAGCATGGTGGAAGAATATGAAGAGATTGCTGATTCCCAATATCAGTCAGAACGTCAAGAACTATTTGATGAGGACTATGGTGAGTGATTTTTAAAAAGTAACTATTTGGGACTTCCCTGGTGTTCCAGTGGCTGAGACTCCGCATTCTCAATGCAGGGGGCCCCAGGTTCCATTGCTGGTCAGGGAACTAGATCCCACATGCCACAACTAAAAGATCCTGTGTGCTGGAACAAAGACCCAGCGCAGCCAAATAAATAAATATTAAAAAAAGTAACTATGTATATTTTTTTGTTTTTTAAATGGGTAAATGTAGGTCACTTAAAAAGATCGCCATGATGATTAGTCTTTAGTTTTCTTTTTTCTTCCTTGTTTTTAATCCTAGTAACTAATTTTCTCCTAAACTTATTTTCTGAAATAATTTTCTGCTTGTCGATCAGTTATTTGTGACTTGAAACTCCCTTCCATTACCCCATTGCTAATAAATTATGGTAATATGCTGGGGTCCAGCCCCGGTGGATCCAGGGTGATTCGAAGCGTGGATGGAGTCGGCGTCTTAGAAGTATTTATTTATTAATAGAAGATTAGATTAGGAAGAAATAGTGTAGTAGGAAAATTAAGTGGAGAAAAGAAGCTGAATAACTTGGTTTACGTGGAAAGCCAATAAAACCTCGAGACAAGAGGCTTGCACCATCTACTTGGGCCACCGGCGCCCACTTGAATCTCTAAGGGTGCCCCACCTTGGGCTCCCTTTCGCGCAGGACTTAAAAAGCCAGGGCAAGTAAGTAGACATGGCGAGCCTCCACGCCCCAGATGGGAATTCAGCCAGAAATTAGAGTAAAGGGAGAGAGAGAAAGACACGGGGAAACCAGTCCTCCCAATGACTGGCTCCGGCCCCTATTGTCCTTCAAGGCCTTTTATACCTTTTTTGATTGTATATAGAGATCAAGGGGTAATACAAATTTATGCAGTGTTAGCAGCCCAAACTCTTATCAAAACTTTTCACTCTGCATACCTAGCTGTATACACAAGTTTTAGGTGATTTACATCATCTTCAGGCCAAAAGGGCCAATTAACATTTTATGGCTCTTTTCTGATAAGGGTTTGTTAACCAGAAGACTTATTTGTGTTAAAAGTGTTGTTCTTCCCAAAGTCTGGTGCCATTCCCAGAAAGCACTAAATAAAGTTACATTCTTACATAGCAATTTGTAACAAGAGGAGTACAGTGATTTATAACAAAGGAAAGGTAATTAACTCAAAAGTCTAGCATTGCTA
>SJYA01002295.1:1325079-1366825 GCA_006410615.1 Neotragus moschatus
CAATAGGATTTTTGGCTGTATAGAAGAGGCTCTGTAACCTTAAATACTTAAGCTTCATGCCCCTGGTAGTTGGAGGCTGTAAACAAGTCACAAGCTGTAAAAGTTCCGGGGAACCTGTTAGAGTGTTATCAGAGGGAGTTGAGCTGAAACATTCCTTTCAAATGCAGAAGACTAAAGCCCAGAATTAACTTTTTCCAGAAAATGTCAGAATTAGAAAAAAGTGCAATGTCAGGCAGAATTCTTATTTTCTAGGTACACGCTCAGGAAATGCCAGGGAGAAACTCCGAGACTCGAATCGTCCTTGCCCATCGAGTCTGCCACATGACAATGTCATGGGTGGAATCCTCACGCTGGCCCCTGGCAGCAGGCATATTCGGGTTCCCTTATTTTTGGGGTGTAGAATGCTCAGGGAAACTCAGGGGGAATCTCTGAAATCCGAATCGCCTTGCCCATTGGATTTCTGCCACGTGACCGTTTCACGTGTGGGATTCCCACGGTGGCTCCCGGCAGTTATATCCCTATGCCAGGCTCCAAAGCCTATTACTCAAAGGCAACTGACATAGTAGAACTGAGCATGAATTTCTTTGATTTGCCTTTAGCCTAAGAGCAAGCAAGCAAGCATATTGAGGCATGAGTTTTTGAAATTCTCATGAGCTTGCAGAGGTCAGGGAACATTTTATGACACCTTCTATTTCTATTTTATTAAGTTCTTGTTTTAAGATGTCTTAAACTATAGTCTGAAAAATCTAATTTTTGCATTCCCTAGTTTTCCCATAAGTGAAGTGAAGTCATTTACTAGGGGTTGGTAAACTACACTGAAAGCTTGAATAAAAGTCTTATAAATGTGATTAAAGTTTTTGTAAGCAGTAGAAATATATTCTTTGGTTTTTATCTGTTTGATAAATGGCTATGAATTTCCTTTTTTACGAATGTGCTTTGGATGTATACTGAAAACTGTAAAATTGTTTTGTCAACTGACTTGACAGGATATAATTTGGCTTTTAAACATATCATCTGAGATAGTTCTCAGCATAATTAACCTTCATTTTCTCTTTGAACANTGGTTTTTATCTGTTTGATAAATGGCTATGAATTTCCTTTTTTACGAATGTGCTTTGGATGTATACTGAAAACTGTAAAATTGTTTTGTCAACTGACTTGACAGGATATAATTTGGCTTTTAAACATATCATCTGAGATAGTTCTCAGCATAATTAACCTTCATTTTCTCTTTGAACAGATTACCCACTGGATTATACTACTGGGGAGGATAAATCCTCAAAAAACCTTCTTGGTTCTGCTACAAGTGAGTATTTGGGGGTTTTTCTAGTCACTATTATTAAAGTATATCTCAACTTCTATTTCCTGGCATATGTGAACATTTTGTTTTGAAGTTTAGGGGGCTCCTTCTGTCCTACTGTTGAACTTTGAGTTGAAATCAAAGAATACTTTTCAAAAGTATTTTCATAGGAATAAAATAGAATATATGTAAACAAAGAAGAGAGGCAAAATGCAAGCATAGGTCGGTTCTTTTACAAAAATGAAGTAGTTATATTTTTAGGCAAGTTCCTTAGAGTGAAGAATGGGATATGAATTTACTTAGGGAAAGAATTATTAAAGAGATCCTAGACCATATAAATAAGAGCATCTAGTTAATTATACTTGGTAGGAAAGGAGTTTATTTTGGGAGTGGTACGCATCAGTGAAATCCTACCAAATGAGGATTTGTTAATGTATGGATATGGTTAGTTTCCTGATTAATTATAAAGAATAAAGGCTGTTCTTATTCATGATAATGATGATTCCCAAGCAGTAACAATAATAGTAATAATAATACACTCTTTGTAAACTGAAAAAAAAAAAAGACTAAGATAGACTAAGATACTAGTTATTTAGCTTCTTGTCTTGCCAATCTGTTATCTGAACTTATAGACAGGCTAGCCAAGTAGACTCCTGGAAAGACCTTTACTGACTGACACTTTTACTGTTAGAATGCAGGTAGGTATACTTTACGTTTGTTATTTTTGGTTAGTCCCCCAAAATAAGGACTTTTTATTTGGAGGTTAATAATTGAATGTAATGAAGGGAGATCTTAGTAACATAGAAGATGATTTGCGCATTTTTCTTTTACTCTTGAGTGGTTTGAATCCCAGTCTCACTGTCTACATCGTCCTCATAGCTTTTTAAGGTACTCAACCAGTAGTACCTATACCTAGGTAGATATTTGGGTGGCTACACTATGTGGAATTAAGAGTCACTTGTCTTTCTTTTCATCTTTTATCTTTTTCCCTTTCTTCCCTTGTCCTCTCTCTCCAGAGAAGACTAGATTTCAGTGGACTCTTTTAGGGAATAGGGAAAAGAATGTTAAAAAATAACTGCATAAAGGGAATGCTTTTGTGTAATATTTAACTTTGTTATAGATTAGCTTAATATATTTTTACTCTGTTGCTAGTCAACTGACTTTTTAGATATTATTGATCACTTTTAAGTGTATCCTTACCAATTTCTGCTGATGATAACATTAAAAACAGGTGCCTCATTCACTGCTTTGGAATAGTGTTTTTAGGAGTGAGACAGTGATGCTATTTTATTTAATTGGATGTTAATATATTTGTTCGTGTCCTTAAATTTGTAGTTTAAAAACTATACTATGTAATAGTCATCATATGATAATTCAGTAATGCTGATTTAGCTGTGAGGTGGCATTGTTATTTTATGGGGTCAGAAAATAGCCCCAGACTAAAAGTTCTCTAGTTTTTGGTGGTTACTGGGAACAAAGGGGCACCTTCCAAAAGTAATGATTTACTATAGTTTTAGATAAGGGAAAATTTTGTTGATATTTTGCTTTCTTTCTCTATCTTCCTATGGGATTAACTCCAAGACAGCATTAAAATGTTTTCAGTAGAGGACATTTCCCTATTTGTAATCACATTTCTGACTGATGTATTATTTAATTAATGAGACATAGAATTTTTTTAGATCCTATTCTGGATCTTTTTCTTTGAAGATATGTTTCTTGGTAACACATTTCATTTTTGTTTCTATGGCTTTCTGGAAGAGCAGTCTGTTTACGTTCCAGTGTTCCTAGGTGTTGAAAAATTTTGTGTAGTGTGACAAGGTGGATGGGAGGATATCAGCTGAGCCCAAGTATGAGAGGTTTAGAAAGATATCCATTTCTTGATGTTTCAGAACAAGAGAGGCAGTAGTAGCTGAGTGATAAGACTGCTATTATTAAGTTAATAAGCATGACCTAATACAGCTGCCTTTGATACCTATATCCTTCTAGTTTTCTCTGAATAGTCTAGACTGGTTTTGAGTTTGACCTAGTTACTTCCTCCAATGTAATATAATGTTAGGAAAAATAACAAGGTGGAATCAGGCCAAACAGCTCATCTCTAGCAATGGAATGTCTGAATTTGACTATAATCATCACCACTTTCTAAGTTAGCTTGAAATTGGCCAATTTTGCACCTAATTTATTTTTAATATTTACATAATGTCTCTAAAACAGAATTCTGTGCCTTTAATTTAAAAGAGAAGCTCTTTTTTCTTTTGTTTTTGAGTAATTGGTAGTCACAGGAAATGTGTCACCAGAGTATGTTGCTTCTAATGGGACTTGGTTGTCAAAGAGCATGCATGCTGCTTATTTAGACGTTTTTGATATTATATAATTTACTGAACTTCCAGAAAGGGAGCGACTGCTATCTTAGAGCAGCATTCTTGGCTTTGTATGTTTGCCAGTTCTGGGACTCTTCTGCCTGAATCTTTTGTTTACATTAAGAACATTTAAATGTTTTACATCAACAGAAATTCTTTGTATCGATCTATTCTACTTGTGCTTGGTCATGTGGGTCTTCCAGGCCGCTCTCTACTTTGATATTCTTGCAAGTCTGCCTTTACTCCTAAATATGATCTGTATTTTATTACAGTCATCAGATTTGCTAAGGGCCAGATTTCTGCTTCTCTTTCTGTATAAGTTTAAGACGAACTGTAGTTTTTGTTTTAAGTCAGAATACTTTTTATGAATGTATTTATTTTAAGATCCTGGAAGGAGGAACAGAGAAGGAATATAGGCATGTTGCAGAGTTAGTAGCTCAGTACACATAGGAGGAAGTAGTTTTCTTACTGGTTTGTCTTCTTGTGTTATAGCATAGGCATTTGGTTTTCTGTATCAAAAAGAGCCACTGGCGTATTGGGGACTTAGTGTATATAACATGTTGATATTTGGTCCCTAGGAGAGAGTTTCATTCCTAAAGTAATAGGATGGGATGAATAAGTTATCCAATTCAAGAAGAAGGAGTTGGCAAATCTATGAGAAATTGAGAGCAGGTGTCTAGTATGGCACTTATATGCCAAATTGTTGCTTTTACCCTTTAGCCTTTCTGAAGGCTTTTCAGTGATTAGATTATGATCGTGACAAGTAGTCATGTGTTTAGATGCAAAGTGAGACTGGTAAGAAAATTCACAAAGCTGCTTTCTCTCAAAAGAAAAAAACTATTTGACAGCATTCTGTGAACATAGCAAGATTATTTCTTATAGGTTAGATGGGCTGAGAAAGAAGAATCTGCCAGATTTTGCTTTTATTACCAAATGGCCCTCTGAAATAATAAACAATATTTTTAAATGATCAGTAGTATGTATAAATCTTCCTTATTTTAGGTACTAGTATAAAAATTTACATTAAAAAGTAATACTCTATAACTTCTTTCTCTACACAGATTAACAGATACAGATTTTTAAAGCTTTCAATAATAATACTCTAAAACTTAAATGCAAAAATTTGAAATCTGAAGTAAGATTGCCCTTTGAAGCAAGCACAAGGGACTTAGAATATAAACTTAATTTCAGAATTTGGGTTCTGTGAGCAGTCAGTTTTGATTGAACTTCAGCTGTCAGGCTAAGTAGAGGATCAGATACTACTGTTGCAATATTCAGTGCAGTTCAGTTGCTCAGTCATGTCCCGACCCTTTGCGACCCCATGGACTGCAGCATGCCAGGCTTCCCTGGCCATTACCAACTCCAGGAGCTTTCTCAAAATCATGTCCATAGAGTCATCCAACCATCTCATCCTCTGTCGTCCCCTTCTCCTGCCTTCAGTCTTTCCCAGCATCACTGTCTTTTCTAGTCAGTCGGTCTTCACATCAAGTGGCCAAAGTATTGGAGCTTCATCATCAGTCCTTCCACTGAATCTTCAGGACTGATTTCCTTTAGGATTGACTGGTTTGATCTCCTTGCAGTACTGGTTGACGTTAAATTTTGATTTATGAGGAAATACAGAGTTTCCATTGCTACTTTAGTTTTGTTTATTAGGGAATGGGGTTTCCATTTCCTGTTTTTATGCTGAACTGTCCTTTAGCCTAAGATCTAAGACTGCTTCTCTGTTTTAACAATTTCCCAGGTGAAAGGACAGGGTTGACCTATAATCCTAGATATTTCAAAAGCAAATATAAAGCTTTTGTGTGTTACAGTAATGATTGGAAACAAAGTACCACTTCTTGTTGTCTTTCAGATTATAGAATCATAGTTATGTAAAGTTTAAAATTAATAATTATGTACTACTAGTTATCACATTTAAAAGTCTGAAATCTCCTATTTTACCTGTCATAGGCATATGTTTACAGTATCAGCACCAGGTGACAGTGCTTGGCTTGTTCCCAGCCTTCTGGATATGCTAGCTCTTCCTTCTTTAGATCCTTTCCTACTTCTCACATCTGTGGTTTTCATGAAAGTGTGATGAAAACTCAGATCTCTTTTAGGAAAGGAAACCAAGATGGAAAAAAGTGATGAGGTTTAATATGTAGCCCCTGCCAGATGTTAGTATTTTAATGGTAGAAAAACCTGGTGAATTACCTTCTAGTAGAATTTCAGAGATTAGATTGGAGTTGGAATTTAATTTCCTGTGAAATTACATTAAATTACTAGAAAGAAGTCTTCTGTTCCAAGCCAGCTTTTTATGGAGTTATGATATTTCATGGTCCTCATGTATCTTCAGCCATTTATGTAGATATTAAGGTTTGTACCACTTTACTCATCATTGAGATAACCACTTTGGAAAGAGAGGAAAAATTAGAAAGTATGCAGATTGTTTTACCTACAGCACTTAAGTTTTATGACTTTGACTTTTAATTCATCTTCCCGTGCCCATATTCACCCAGTTCACAAAAGAATTTGTCATTTATTGTCCATAAAACATTGTTACAAGTCATCAAAGGTATGATTCTATGCAGCGTTAATTTGGGATTTAACCATATTACTTCGATATTTTATATTCATAGTTGAAAACAGTCTTTCTGCTGTCCTTTGAAGAATAGTCTTCCCGTTTTATTTATTTTTACCTATGAAAGTCACATGTTTAGGAAAAGGATTTTTTGTTTGTTTTTGGTTTAAACTGTAGAACCTTTTCTTTAAAAAAAAAAAAAAAACAAGGCTTTTCTGTAAATTATGGATTTTGGTTGTCACATTTTTTTCCTGTCTCAGTGCAGACTATTTGCTGAATTATACTTGAATCTTTTGATATGCTGAAGGTAGTATTTGCTGAAAGGTTTGGGNAAAAAAAAAAAAAAAAAAAAAACAAGGCTTTTCTGTAAATTATGGATTTTGGTTGTCACATTTTTTTCCTGTCTCAGTGCAGACTATTTGCTGAATTATACTTGAATCTTTTGATATGCTGAAGGTAGTATTTGCTGAAAGGTTTGGGGAAGTTTTGTAAAAAAAAGTATAGTTAGATTTTAAAATCCTTCTGAACATAAAAGTTCAGATTTATATATAATGCTTTTTGCCTGAAATTTTTATCCTGTATTGGACTGATAGTAAAGTGAGCAAAAAGGTAATTAGGCCAAAAAATGCAAATGACCATTACAAATGGTTTTTTACTATCTGATATCAGTTATGTGAAAATATTTAGGTGTATTAGTATCTTTTTCTGATTGAATTTTGTTTTAGATGCCATTCTAAATATGGTGAATATTGCCGCTAATATTCTGGGAGCAAAAACTGAAGACCTGACAGAAGGTACCTAATCATTTTATGGGTCTTTTAAATATATGATACTCCAGGGGTCTTCCTAGTTAGTTAAATTAATTAATAAGCCAAGTAGTTTGATTTTTTTATTTAGAAATGCAGAAACCATTGAAAGGAACTTGCCAGTCTTCTATTATTCTTTGTTTATTTGAATTTCAAAAGTTCTCTTTAATAAATAGGATCTTGTCTATATAAAAATCATTAATTTGATTTTTCACTCTTAACCTGCTGTAGAAGTTATGATTTTATCTCTAGTTCTTTCCTGAGGTTTTGATGCTCTAATGGTTATTTGAAGTATGCTTTTATTTGTCAAATAGCAATTCAATTTAGAAAGTAATAGAAATATGAATATTATGAACAAGGGGAAACAATCTTGCCCTTTTTCTGTTTTCAAAAATACTTCGTTCCATTTATAAAATAAGTTGTCATAGGGTTGTAATATATAACATGGGAAATGCAATGTGGTGGCAGCTGGCAACTAGACTTATTGTGGTGATCATTTTGCAGTATATACACATGTCAATCACTATATTACACATGAAAAGGAATATAATGTTGTATGTCAAATATACTTCAATAAAATTTAGTTCTAAGTGAATTTAAATGTCCCATTTATTTCTTATTCTCTTTAGTAACTCTGGTGTCTTATTAATCATGTAAGATTACACAAAACTCATAGTTACTTGCTTTAATTTTCTGAGAAGTTGAGAAAGAATATACACTACTTATAGTTGTGACTTTCAATGATTATTTCTTTTTAAAAGAACTTGATGAAAAAAAATGCCGAGTCTACAGTAGAAAACCTGTTTGCCTTTTTCTTCTCCCCCAAGAATCTAAAGTTCCTTATTTGTTATAGTGAAATATTTTCATGGTGTAGCTTTTTAAAATTAAACTCAATATGGACATCTTTCTTAAAATAGGAAATAAAACTATATCTGAGAATGCTTCTGCCACAGCTGCACCCAAAATGCCTGAATCAGCTCCTGTTTCAGCTCCTGTTCGATCACATGAGTAAGTTTATATTGGGATATTAGAGTTCTATTAAAAGGGAGATATACTTGTACATAAAAAGGTACTTGTGATTTGTGGAAAATGAAAAACTCTGAATCATGGGACAGACATTCCACAGCCACTTCATCTTTGAGTTGCTTTTTGTATACTGGCAGTTCACCACAGATGGACCAAATGTGCGTTATTTTGATATAGTATTACTTTTATTATTTATAATACTTAGTCTTTTCCTTATTGCAAATAATTAACTCTGCAGGTATAAGTTTGAGGACAAATTTTAAAGGCCTGTTTTTATTAAGTTCAGATTTGAAAGCCTTGATTATTTATTTATCTGTGCTATGCCTAGAAAGCTATACAGGGTACCTGAAATACTTAGAGCAATGATTTTTAAATGATGTGTTGGTCACACAGCTTACTCTTAAGAGTGTTCAATTTCTGAAATTGAATGATGCAGGTCTTTCCCCAGGTTGCAGTGGTTACTTTGGGCAGGGATATATATGCATCAGTCAGTCAGTGAGTTCAGTCGCTCAGTAGTGTCCGACTCTTCGTGACCCAACGGATTGCAGCACACCAGGCTTCCCTGTCCATCACCAACTTGGAGCTTACTCAAATTCTGGTCTTTTCTAGAACAGAGGTAGAAGTGATTATGGTTTGTACCTCAGCCTCTGATCTAAAATAGTTAGGCTCATTAATGATTTGGGTTATTGGGATAATCTGGTTATAGTTATTATAAATTTAGCTATGTATATTTCATTAGATATACTCCCTGTAAACTTTGACAGACATTTCTTTCAGAGGAACTCTACATAATGAGATAAGATATTTACATGAAACAGTTCAAGGTAATAAGTAATGAAACCTGCAGTGAGTTTGCTTTTGAGCTGTAATTTCAAGGTACTATGTTAATTTAAAAATGAGATTTTTGTGCTTTGAAGGGCACAGTGTCACATTTGTGTTTTCCTGAAATATAGCATTATGTGGTACTGATTCCTAGATGGTCCTAAGAAATTTCTTTGGGATAGAAATTATTGACAGTTCTAATTATCTGGATCTGTCTCCGTTTTGTAACTAGGTTCTTCAGTGACTAACACAGAGTTTGTCTTTATTTTTCAAAACTAATTTTATTTTACACACACACACATATATATATACACACATACACATTTACCCCCTTGCGTGTGTGTTTGTAAATATTTATTGAAAGATACCACATCTGGCTAATGTAGCAGTTTTTACTCTTCTGTGTTAGAGTTTTGTTTTTTAGTAGATATTCTTACATAACTTTCTTTACTTAATGTTTCTCCATGTATGTTTGTTTTAAATTCTTTTTGATGATTCTGTGGCAGTTCTCTGAAAAAAGTGAAAGAATCCATGATACGGTCTCACTCAAAAGTTTTTATGAAATGATGACTTACTTTCTTTTCCCAGGTTTGAGTTCCTTAAAGTGTAACTCTGACTAGAGTGTATACATAGTTGATAGGGCTTCCCTGGTGACTCTCAGATGATAAAGAATCTGCCTTCAATGGGGGAGACCTGAATTCAATCCCTGATCTTCCCTGGTTGGGAAGATTCCCTGGAGAAGGGCATGGCAACCCATTCCAGTATTCTTGCCTGGAGAATCCCCATGGACACAGGAGCCTGGCAGGCTACAGTCCATGGGATCCCAAAGAGAAGAACACAACTGAGCGACTAAGCATAGCACATCACAAAGACAGTATAACTTAATTTTTACCAAATTAATTCAATTTAGTTGTAAGAAATATTGTGTAGAGACTACATACAGCTGTCTATATCTGTATCATCTGTTAAGGGAAGCTTAGCCTAATTATGTTTTAATTTAGTCTGTTTACTATTTTATTGTCAACAAAATGAAAGTCCAGCTTTTAGATATTGTCTTTAAAAAAAAATTTCTGTAGAAAAATATATTTTAAAAAAATGTGGACTATTTTTAAAGCCTTTATTGAATTTGTTATGATATTACTTCTGTTTTATGTTTTGGTTTTTTGACTCTGAGCATCTGTGATCTTAGCCTCCTGACCAGGGATTACACCCATACCCCTGCATTGTAAGGCAAAGTTCCAGTCAGTGGAATGCAAAGAAAGTCCCTAGATACTGTTTTATTTTTTATTCCTACTTTTGCTGTTCATTTAAAGACATTTCCTGGCAATTTTAGTAGTGTTTCACAGTAGGAAAATTTGCATATGAAGATTTCTTTTTGGTATTCAAATTACTTTTTTTTTTTTTTTCCAAATTACACCTTTGTTGCTACAAAGCCTGCATCTGGAAATTCATTACCTTTATCTTGGAAGGGACCACATATTATAATTTTCAACACTGTTCCCACCAGCTTGAATTCCCCACTCTTCCCTACTGGACACGCATACTCCAGAGACCAAAGATAGGACTAAGTTAGTGACACTAGTAGTTTATTATTAGCCAGGATTTTCATTACAATGGTTAAGTATTTAGCTTTCAGTAGCTGAAAATTAGCCTAGATAATACTGAGATTATTTGGGGGGAGTAGGGATATTTTTTTCTTTCTAGAGCTGATAATCCTGTGTGTGTGTGTGTGTGTGTGTGTGTGTGTGTGTGTGTGTGTGTAATGCCACATTGAAATTCCTCAAATCTCCATAGAGAAATGATCTTTGAGAAATCTGCAGTTGACCCTTGAATAATGGGTTTGAACTGTACAGATCTACTTACACTTGGATTTTTTCATTAGTAAATACTGCAGTATAGATGATCTCCTTTGGCTGAATCTGTGGATGGAGAACTAAAGTATAGAGGAACTGTGGATATGGAGGACAGGCTGTAAGTTACACAGTGTGTACGGCCAGCAACTCTGACTCACTGCATAAAGTTCAAGGGTCAACTCTAGGATGACTCTTGAAAGTAGGATACTCAGGCACAAAGTGCATCTGTAGTAAGTCCTGGCTTTTTGTTCTAACTGGGACTTTCATAGCCCTTGGGTAGCTCAGTTTCTGATAAAAGGAGTGATAAAGCTTGTGATATTGGTGAATATGGGAGGAAGGGTACTATATTCAATAAATGGAAATATTCAGTAAAGGTACTATGTTCAGTAAATGGAAATATTTACGTAACAAACTATTCTTAAATAGGGATTAAAGAAAAACTTGATTTGGTAAATACGGTGATTTGAATCATCTGGCTTGTCAGTTGATAGGTTATCTTTCTGTTACCATTCCTGAATAATACTTTTTTTATAATGAAAATGATTTGAAGGATAGTAACTCATTCAAAGTAAATTTGAGTGTTCTCTGTACTTCCCTTTCTTTTTATCTTATGTGTGATACATTTATTTTCCTTAAGCATAATAATGGATATGTATTTCTAGGTTTGAAACCACTGAAGGACACATACATGACACCGAGTCATCGTTACCAGATACTACAAAAGAAAGTCCCATTGTACAGCTAGTTCAAGAAGAAGAAGAGGAGGCTGGTCCTTCTACAGTGACCCTTCTGGGTAGTGGTGAACAAGAGGATGAAACATCACCTTGGTTTGAGTCAGAGACACAAATATTTTGCAGTGAACTCACCACAATTTGTTGTATTTCTAGTTTTTCAGAATATATATATAAATGGTGTTCAGTTAGAGTTGCTCATTATCGGCAACTCAGCAGAACTGCTCTGAGTAAAGAAAAAGAGTATCTTACGTCACCTGAACCACCACGAGTACTTCCTGAAGAACCAGTAGGTGTTTCATTATTGCAGCCTCCAGGTGGAGAGCCAGACAGTAAGAATAAGGAAAAGGAAGTGGAAACCATTGTTCTAGATGATTTAAGTGGTGTGCTCCAGGAAGATTTGATTAATCACACTTTAGATGCAGTTGAACTTGAACCAAGCCATCCTCAAACTCTTTCTCAGTCTGTTCTCTTAGATGTTACTCCAGAAATCAACTCCTTATCTAAAATAGAAGTATCTGAGCCTATTAAATATGAGGCAGGGCATTCACCATCACAAGTGATTCCCCAAGATAGTTCTGTTGAGGTTGATAATGAAACAGAAAAAAGGTCTGAGAGTTTTGGTTCTATAGAGAAACCAACTGTGACCTATGAAACAAAAATACTTGATAAAGTAATGGATAATGTTGTACAAGAAGACATAAACTCCATGCGAATTACCACAACGCTATCTGAAACAATAGTGCCACCTGTAAACACAGCTGCTATGCCAGATATTGAAGATGTGGAAGCCAAAATGAACATAGCTGACACACCAAAGCAAATTTCCACTCCTGTTGTGGATTCTTCCTCATTACCTGAAGTAAAAGAAGATGAACAGTCTCCAGAAGATGTCCTTTTAAGAGGATTACAGAGGACAGCTACAGATTTTTATGCTGAATTGCAAAACTCCTCAGATCTAGGATATGCTAATGGAAATCTTATACATGGATCAAACCAGAAGGAATCAGTATTTATGAGACTTAATAACCGTATTAAAGCCTTAGAAGTTAACATGTCTCTCAGTGGTCGCTACTTGGAGGAACTTAGTCAAAGGTAAGCTTCCTTATGAATTAGCACAATCCAGTTTGCACAGTGAGTTAAGTAGCAGAGTCTAATCTGACTAAAGGAGAGCATCAATTATCTCATGATTCCTTGTTGGCTCAATGGTTAAAAACTTGCCTCCAATGCAGGAGACATGAGTTTAATCCCTGGGTCAGGAAGATCCCCTGAAGAAGGAAATGACAACCCATTCCAGTATTCTTGCCTGGGAAATCCCATGGAAAGGAGCATGGCAGGCTATAGTCCATGGGGTCACAAGAGATCAGACACAGCTTAGCGGCTAAACAACAAATGTAATAGTAATAAGGAGCATTTTAGCTGGAGAGAGAAAGTTATTTGGATGTTGGTCAGTAATTTTAAGAAGTGATTTCCATTTTTAGAAATGGACATGATAAATTTGAATTATCTATATTAGTTTTTCCTTTTTCCTGTTGCTTAACTTTAGCTACTTTTGTTGTTTGATTCCCAGAGCAGTCATGGAAAAATTAAAGTTTATAGACCTTAAAGCTCTTTGTGGAACTTGACTAGGTATTATTTAAGAATTTAAATAAGTGAATACTGGAATAGACTAAACTAGATGATTAGGCAACATTTAAACTCTTCCAGCAAGTATCCAGAATCCTAGTCCTAGTTGTAATAATTTATCTTCTTGTGCTTATAAAATGCCAGAGATAATGTCAGTTTGCTTATGCAGTGATGAAGACCCCTGGCACAATTCTCCACTTTTTAAGCCCATTTTTGTTATTGTTGTTGTTTCTTAAGTATCATTGTTCCTTAGGACTTTTCCAACATTTTGTAACCACAAGGAGCTCAGTGCCCAGAATTTCTGAAATACTACCTTTTCCTAATCCTCCTAAATTAAAATGCTACTAATGAAATGTCCCTAAAGTCATTCAGTTCAGTTCAGTTCAGTTGCTCAGTCGTGTCCGACTCTTTGCAACCCCATGAACCGCAGCAGGCAGCCCTCCCTGTCCATCACCAACTTCTAGAGTCTACCCAGACCCATGTCCATTGAGTCGATGATGCCATCCAACCATCTCATCCTCTGTTGTCCCTGTCTCCTCCTGCCCTCAATCTTTCCCAGCATCAAGGTCTTTTCAGATGAGTCAGCTCTTTGTATCAGGTGGCCAAAGTATTGGAGTTTCAGCCTCAAAATCATTATTATATACTAAAAGATATTCTTAATTCATACATATAATTTATTGGCTAATTATATGTGGGTATGTGTACATGCTTGCATCATACTTGCTCAAGCCTTTCCCCACTCCCACCTTTTTTGCCCCCACTAAAGGAACCACTGAAATCATGCATGATAAACCTTTTTTTTTAATTGAGATGTAATCGATGTGTAACATTATATTATTTCAGGTATAACAATGATTTGCTATTTGTATATATTCTAAATGATTACCACAGTAAATCTGTTAATATGATCACCATGAGTACAGGTTTTTTTCCTAGTGAAAAGTTTTAAGATCTATTAACTTTGAAATGGACAATCCAGTATTATCAACGGTAGTCAACATTCTATGCGTTATATTCTTATTCAGTTCAGTTCAGTTGCTCAGTTGTGTCCGACTCTTTGTGATCCCGTGGACTGCAGCATGCCAAGCCTCTCTGTCTATCACCAACTCCTGAAGCTTTCCCAAACTCATGTCCATTGAGTCAGTGAGGCCATCCAACCATCTCATCCTCTGTCGGCCCCTTCTCCTCCTGGCCTCAGTCTTTCCCAACATCAGGGTCTTTCCCAGTGAGTCAGCTCTTTGCTTCAGGTGGCCAAAGTATTGGAGTTTCAGCTTCAACATCAGTCCTTCCATTGAACACCCAGGACTGTTCTCGTTTAGGATAAACTGGTTGGATCTCCCTGAAGTCCAAGGGACTCTGAAGAGTCTCCTCCAACACCATAGTTCAAAATCATCAGTCTTCGGCACTAAGTCTTCTTTATAGTCCAACTCTCACATCCATACATGACCACTGGAGAAGCTATAGACTTGACTAGATGGACCTTTGTTGACACAGTAATGTTTCTGCTTTTTAATATGCTGTCTAGGTTGGTCATAACTTTCCTTCCAAGGAGCAAGTGTTGTTTAATTTAATGGCTGCAATCACCATCTGCAGGAATTTTGGAGCCCCCCAAAATAAAGTCAGCCACTGTTTATACTGTTTCCCCATCTAATTGCCATGAAGTGATGGGACCAGCAGCCATGAAATTAAAAGATGCTTACTCCTTGGAAGGGAAGTTATGACCAACCTAGACAGCATATTAAAAAGAAGAGACATTACTTTGTCAACAAAGGTCCGTCTAGTCAAGGCTATGGTTTTTCCAGTAGTCATGTATGGATGTGAGAGTTGGACTGTGAAGAAAGCTGAGCACTGAAGAATTGATGCTTTTGAACTGTGGTGTTGGAGGAGACTCTTGAGAGTTCCTTGGACTTCAGGGAGATCCAACCAGTCTATCCTGAAGGAGATCAGTCCTGGGTGTTCATTAGAACTGATGTTGAAGCTGAAACTCCAATACTTTGGCCACCTGAGGCAAAGAGCTGACTCATTTGGACAGACCCTGATGCTGGGAAAGATTGAGGACAGGAGGAGAAGGGGACAACAGAGGATGAGATGATTGGATGGCATCACTGACTCAATGGACATGGGTTTGGGTGGACTCTGGCAGTTGGTGATGGACAGGAAGGCCTGGCATGCTGCAGTTCATGGGGTACCAAGGAGTCAGACACAACTGAGTGACTGAACTGAACTTGTGGGACTGGATACCATGATCTCAGTTCTCTAAATGTTGAGCTTTAAGTCAACTTTTTCACTCTCCTCTTTGACTTGAATCAAGAGGCTAAGCAGAGTGACAATATACAGCCTTGACGTACTCCTTTTCCTATTTGGAACCAGTCTGTTGTTCCATGTCCAGTTATGTCCAGTTCTAACTGTTGCTTCCTGACCTGCATATAGGTTTCTCAAGAGGCAGGTCAGGTGGTCTGGCATGCCCATCTCTTGAAGAATTTTCTACAGTTTGTTGTGATTCACATAGTGTCAAAGGCTTTGGAATAGTTAATAAAGCAGAAATAGATGTTTTTCTGGAACTCTCTTGCTTTTTTGATGATCCAGTGAATGTTGGCAACTTGGTCTCTGGTTCCTCTGCCTTTTCTAAAACCAGCTTCATGGTTCATGTGTTGCTGAAGCCTAGCTTGGAGAATTTACTTTACTAGCGTGTGAGATGAGTGCAATTGTGCAGTAGTTTGAACATTCTTTGGCATTGCCTTTCTTTGGGATTGGAATGAAAACTGACCCTTTTCCAGTTCCGTGGCCACTGCTAAGTTTTCCAAATTTGCTGACATATTGAGTGTAGCACTTTCACAGCATCATGTTTTAGGATTTGAAATAGCTCAACTGGAATTCCATCAACTCCACTAGCTTTATTTGTCGTGATACTTCCTAAAGCCCACTTGACTTCACATTCCAGGATGTCTGGCTCTAGATGAGCAGTCTTACCATCGTGATCATCTGGGTCATGAAGATCTTTTTTGTACAGTTCTTCTTTGTATTCTTGCCACCTCTTCCTAATATCTTCTGCTTCTGTTAGGTCCAAACCATTTCTCTCCTTTATCGAGCCCATCTTTGCATGAAATGTTCCCTTGGATCTCTAATTTTCTTGAAGAGATCTCTGCTGCTGCTGCTGCTGCTGCGTCGCCTCAGTCGTGTCCGACTCTGTTCGACCCCATAGATGGCAGCCCACTAGGCTCCCCCGTCCCTGGGATTCTCAAGGCAAGGACACTGGAGTGGATTGCCATTTCCTTCTCCAGTGCATGAGAGTGAAAAGTGAAAGAGAAGTCGCTCAGTCGTGTCCAACTCTTCGCAACCCCATGGACTGCAGCCCACCAGGCTCCTCCATCCATGGGAGTTTCCAGGCAAGAGCACTGGATTGGGGTGCCATTGCCTTTTCCGAAGAGATCTCTAGTCTCTCCCATTCTATTATTTTCCTCTGTTTCTTTGCACTGATCATTGAGGAAGACTTTCTTATCTCTTCTTGCTATTCTTTGGAACTCTGCATTCACATGGGTATATCTTTCCTTTTCTCCTTTGCTTTTCGCTTCTCTTTTCACAGATATTTGTAAGACCTCCTCAGACAGCCATTTTGCTTTTTTTGCATTTCTTTTTCTTAGGAGTGGTCTTGTTCCCTGTCTCCTGTACAGTGTCATGAACTTCCATCCATAGTTCATCAGGCACTCTATCAGATCTAGCCCCTTAAATCTGTTTCTCACTTCCACTGTATAATCTTAAGGGATTTGATTTAGGTCATACTTGAATGATATAGTGATTTTCCTAACTTTCTTCAATTTAAGTCTGAATTTGGCAATAAGGAGTTCATGGTCTGAGCCACAGTCAGCTCCTGGTCTTGTTTTTGTTGACTGTATAGAGTTTCTGCATCTTTGCCTGCAAAGAATATAATCAGTCTGATTTCGGTGTTGGCCATCTGGTGATGTCCATGTGTACAGTCTTCTCTTGTGTTGTTGGAAGAGGGTGTTTGCTATGACCAGTGCATTCTCTTGGCAAAACTGTATTAGCCTTTGCCCTGCTTCTTTCTGTACTCCAAGGCCAAATTTGCCTGTTACTCCAGATGTTTCTTGACTTTCTACTTTTATATTCCAGTCCCCTAAAATGAAAAGGACATCTTTTTTGGATGTTAGTTTTAGAAGGTCTTGTAGGTCTTCATAGAACCATTCAACTTCAGCTTCTTCAGCTTTACTGGTTGGGGCATACACTTGGAGGATCACCGTGATATTGAATGGTTTACCTTGGAAATGAACAGAGATCCTTCTGTCCTTTTTGAGATTGCATCCAAGTACTGCATTTTGGACTCTTGTTGACTGTGATGACTACTCCATTTCTTCTAAGGGATTCCTGCCCACAGTAGTAGATATAATGGTCATCTGAGTTAAATTTACCCATTCCAGTCCATCTTAGTTCACTGATTCCTAGTATGTTGACGTTCACTCTTGCTATCTCCTGTTTGACTACTTCCAGTTTGCCTTGATTCCTGGACCTGACATTCCAGGTTCCTATGCAATATTGCTCTTTACAGCATCGGACCTTGCTTCTATCACCAGTCTCATCCACAACTAGGTGTTGTTTTTGCTTTGGCTCCGTCCCTTCATTCTTTCTGGAGTTATTTCTCCATTGATCTTTAGTAGCATGTTGGGCAGTTACCTACCTGGGGAGTTAATCTTTTCAGTGTCCTGTCTTTTTGCTTTTTCATATATTCTTATTACTTAATCATTTTAAGTTGTACCCTTTGCCCACCTCTTCCCCTTGCAATTGACAATCACTAGTCTATTCTCTGTATCTATGAGTTTAAGATTTTTGTTTTTAATTCCACATGTAAGTGAGATCATAAGATATTTGTCCATCTCTGACTTGTTTCACGTAGCATAATGTCCTCAAGGTCCATCCGTGTTGTCACAAATGGCAAAACTTCCTTTTTTATGGTTGCATAATATTCCATGGTATACACATACCACACTTCTTTATCCATTCTTTCGTTGATTAATTTGCTTCCACTTCAGGGCTATTGTACATAATGCTGCAGTGAATATGGGGATGCAGGTATCTTTCCAGCATAGTGTTTTTTGTTTCCTTCAGATAAATGCTCTAAAGTGGAATGGCTAAGTCATATGGTTCCTATTTTAAATTGTTTGAGATACCACCATACTGTTTCCTGTAGAGTCTATACCAATTTACATTCCTACCAACTGTACAAGGGTTCTTGTTTCTCTACATCCTCTCTAACATGTTATTTTTTGTCTTTTTGATAATAGCTATTTTAATAGATGGGGGGGTGATAACTCATTGTAATTTTGATTTTCATGTCCCTTATGATGTTGAGTATCCTTTCATCTTCTTCCATCTGTTTGTTTCCTTGGGGAAAATATTCAGATTCTCTGTCAATTTTTAAATGGTTTGTTTTTTGCTGTTGAGTTGTATGAATTCTGTATGTAGTCAATATATTGAATATTAACCCCTTATAAGATTAATTAATGGCTTGCATATATTTTCTCCCATTTGGTAGGCAGCCTTTTCATTTTGTTGATGGTTTCTTTTGCTCTGTAGCTTTTCAGTTTGATATAGTTAAAACTGTTTTTGTTTTTGGTGTTAAGTCCAAAAAACATTTCTATGATGAAATTCAAGGAACTTACTGCCTGTTTTCTTCTAGGAGTTCTGTTGTTTCAGTTTTTACATTTAAGTCTTATATACATTTTGAGCTTTTTGTGTATGGTGTAAGATAGGGGTCCAGTTTCTGTTGCTTTTGGGTATTTGGTTTTCCTAGCACCATTTATTGAAGTAACTGTCCTTTCCCCATTGTGTATTCATAGATCTTTTGTTATAAATTGACTGTGTATTTGACTAGTAAATCTTCTATAGGAACAAGGAGCATAGAATTGTTGTTGAGGTAACAAATACCTCAAGGGACCTCTTTATTTTACCTTTATAAGTTTTCCTTTATTGCACAGACCTCAATAAGAGTCATTTTCAGAAATATGGCTTTATCTCATATGTTGAAATCAGAAGTATATTTCTGATAATAAATCAGTAAATAAGAAAGTAAAACCAATTTAAATCAATTCTTACTCCGTAGGTACCGAAAACAAATGGAAGAAATGCAAAAGGCTTTCAATAAAACAATAGTGAAACTTCAGAATACTTCAAGAATAGCAGAGGAGCAGGTTGGTCATCTTCATGTCTTACTTTTTATGTAAAGTTCCATTGAATTTTATAGGCTCTGTCTGGTTAGAAGGACCAATAATGTTCGTTCACTTTTTCCCTGATAGTTGATGATTACTCTGTAATACAATGCTTTCTAGCCCTTAGTATCTACCCAGGAGAAAATTTTCTTGAGCATTATTCATGTTACATTTCAAGATTTGTATGTATATATATGTGGGTAAAGTGCAGTGCACTGTTTTGAAATTTTGTTAAACTCTCAAGTCATTCGTGGGTTTCTATATAGACAATTTTTTTGTTTGTAAGTAAGAACAGGTCTAGTTCATTTTAATCCTTGTACTTTTTTCTTCTTGTTTTCTCTTATCTCTTATTTAGAGCTATATAGTAGGACTGGTGATAGTAGCCGTTTCCCTGTCTTGTTGATTTTAAGGGATTGATTTCTGTATTTTACCATTAAATGTGATGTTCATGAATAATTTTTTTTATGGTTGGTACCATGATGAAGAAATTTTTTACTTTTCTAAGGAAATTTTGGGACTAAAGGATGATGAAAGGAGGTAAAGAAGTCTCAAGTTGCAGAGTTGCATCTTACTCTGAATTTGTGACACTTAATTTTTTTTTTTTTTAGTTGAGGTTTGAAAGTTATTTGCATATTCTAAGTACAAGTTCTTTATCAGAGACAGGCTTTGCAAATATTTTCTCCCAATCCGTTACTTGTTTTCTCATTCTCTTAAAAAAGATACCTTTTAAAGAGCAGAATTTGTTAAAGCCCTGTTTACCTCTTTTTGCTACAGAAACTTTGCCTAACCCAAAGTCACAAAGATTGTTTGCCTATGTTTTCTTTTGAAATTTCTATATTTTTAGTTTTACATTTCGGTTTATGATCTATTGTAAATTCTATGTGTTACAGTGTTATAAAGTATGGATTAAAGTGCTTTTTTGTGAGGGCTAGGGGATTGAGAAACATGAATATTCCTTTCTTCCAGCATCATTTGTTGAAAAGACTATCTTTTCTCCACTGAATTTTCTTTGCACTTATTTTAAGTCAATTCGCCACATATACGTGGCTGTGTTTCTGGGCTTCTCTTCTGTTTTGTTCATCTACTTGTCTATCTTTTTGTTTATACTACGCTGTTGTGATGGCTAGCTATATAGGAACTCTTGAAACCAGATAGCGTGAATCCTCCAACTTTGCACTTCCTTTCCAAAATTGTTTTGGCTATCTGGATTTGACTAACACAGATTTTAGAATCAATTTTTCAGTTGCTACCAGAAACAAACAAAAACTTGTTTGGATATTGATTGGGATTATGTTGAATTTATATATCAATTTGGAGAGTTGACGTTTTAATAGTCTTAAGTCCTCTTTCCCATGAACACAGTATTTATTTAGTTCTTTATTAATTTTAATATTTCCTCTATATTTTCTGTTTGCTTTCTATGTAAGTCTATGTTTTATGAAAGATGGTTTAAGTACTTTTTAAATAATATTGTGTACCATTAGCACTATTGGAAGTAAATCTTGATTAGAAGTATTAACCAATATCATAAATTTAATAATTTGTGCTTTAAAACTGTCTACAGTTTATCAGTGTTTATCAAATGTGAGTCAAAAGAAACAGTTCAATGACTTACATTCAGCATTTTAAAAAGATGAAATAGGATAGAAAGTACCACAGTGGATCACAGTGAGGGAAGTAAGTGAAACTTTTTGTTATAGTTTTATATATCCACCTACTCTCCACCCCCACTCATCCGCATACATAGTCAAGACTCAAGACTTAAAACTTATGTAAATGTAAAGTTGAAATATTTAACTTTAGAGTCATAAATGGCTATGTAGGTATTTCATATAAGATCCAAAATTAAAGTGTTAGATTTCCTTGACTTCCTGCTGCTGCCTTTTCCTTCTTCCAAAATTTACTGGTAAGCACACATTTTCAGTAGTCTGCTTAGTGTAGTTTCATGACCGTGAGCATATTGCATAAGCTTCTATAATATGCATGTAAGTGATATTTTAAATAAAGACATATTTGTTCATTATAAGTTTCTAAAATTCTGATAGATGGGTGTTCTTGATGAATTTCTTTTCACTGGTGATAACCTAGCTTTGATTAGATGATCCATTGTCATTTTTGACTATGTGACTTCCTAAGTTTCACCCTATCATGCTCTGAAATAGAGCTTTTAAAACCTTGGTATGAGCCTGCTTTGTATCCAGAAACATTATTGAAAATTTTTTCAATATGTCTTTGTATTGACTGCTTTGGTTTAGAAAAATCACACGTGACAAAATGACAGTTTTGCAGATAGCTGTTTTACACATACAGAGCCCACATTAACATGAGAAGCAGTTTATTAGAATTTGCTAGGCAATATTCTACATGGTAGCAGTGAATGGCAAAAGGTGTTTTTTTGTTTGCTCGGTTCGAGGAGGAGGGTTGAATAGTCTTAATTAGATTCTTAAGGGTTTTAGATTTTTAAAATTTCTGGTCCAGATTTATAATATTCATTCATTAAGAGCTACCTATTAATATGTCACTCTGCCTTGAGGGATTTACAGGTTTTTTAGGTTATTTTATTTGAATTTATAATGTAGCTAATGTGTACATGAAAAACAAAGGAAAATATTTATTTCTTCCTTTATTATAGGATCAGCGGCAAACTGAAGCCATCCAATTGCTGCAAGCACAGCTGACCAACATGACACAGCTTGTTTCAAATTTATCAACAACAGTAGCAGAATTAAAACATGAGGTAATTGTTATTGATGGTACTGTAGGAAACAGTGTCATAAAAGTTGGCTTCAAAAAAAAAAAGGTTGGCTTCATATCTAAGAACTTTAATACAAGAAGATTGTCATTTATAGAGAACTTTTTCAGAAAACCAGAATGTGGTAGTTTAAAGTTATGGAAGTACATTAATTATCATAATGCTTTGGAAAACATGGCTTTCATAGCTTAGGTCTTACCTACTATACAGTTATGAAGCAATTCTATTAGACCTTTTGAAAACCATTGGTAGTTGTAATATATACTTCATTTTCAGTTCAGAAAGGCTTATTATTAACTCGCTTGCTGCTGCTCAGTTGTGTCCAACTCTGCGACTTCATGAACTAGAGCCCACCAGGCTCCTCTGTCTATGGGATTTTTTAGACTAGACTGGAGTGAGTTGCCATATCCTCCTCCAGGGGATCTTCTCAACCCAGGGATTGAACCTGTGTCTCTTGTGTTTCCTGCATTGGCAGGTGGATTCTTTTATTTACCACTGAGCCACCTGGGAACCCCCTTTAAGCTGCTTAATGAAACAAACTTTTCATTGATTTAAGAAGCAATTATTACAACACAAGTGTGTGTCAGGCATGAACTGTCCAATCCTTGGTTTAGGCATACAGCAGTCAGTAGCCCCTGGTAGAGAATGACACGTTTATATGTGGACTGGTGGCGCTCTAAGTGTTGCTGCTTTAGCTCAAGTGGTGTTGGAAGGCTTACCTCAGGAAGTGGCGTTAGAACTGAGTGCTCAGTTAGAACTGAGAGAAGTTAGCATCCACACAGAGCTTGGGGTCAGAACGAGCCTGTTAGTAGCAGAAGTAGGACAAAGGGCCTGTGCTTAAAAACAGTGTATTGTGTTTGGGGTCGGAAAGAAGGCTGGTGTGCAATACAGGACAGACATCATTCCTCGTTCGTTCATGGAGAGCTACCTCATCCCCGGATTCTGTAATTTGCACTGAGGCCTAGCATTCTTGTGGGTTTATGCACTTAGCCCATGAAGCCAAGTGCATAGTTTCTAATGTTTTGCTTGATAATTAATTTTGCAACAAAGATCTTAATTCACCCAAAAAAAAAGGAAGAATAAAGCTGATGTAGCAGGACCAGAGTGAATGTGAGAGGTGAGGGTAAGAAGTGAGTTCAGGAAATCGGCAGAGACCTGATCATGTAGCCCTTTGTAGGCAGTTTAGAGTTTGAATTTTATTCTCATCATTGCAAGTCATTGGAAAGCATTAAGTAAAGAAGTAACATGGATCATTTCATCAACAACACTTTGAGAAATCTCTACTTGTTCTGTGGAAAATTGCTTCTTAGAGACCATCTAGAGTGCAAGTAGGGAGGAGACCAATTAAGGAAATGATTGAAATAACCTGAATGAGGTGATGTTGGCTTGGTTTAGGATTTTAGGAGTGGGGAATAGTGTGGAGTTGCTAAACTTAGGATATATTTAAGAGATAGAAGGACAAGCTTGTTGGGAATTTGGATATAGGTCATAAGGAATTAAGGGTGATCCTTAGGCTTAAATCACTGGGTAATGGGTGGTTTAGTTTTGTATGAGAAAGACAGGTGGGAGCATTTTTTTTCCTCACTCAAAAGGATAGTACAAATGATAAAAAATGAAATATATGTGGCAGAATGTAAGACAGGAGAACATAGGTGAAAGGCATACATATGTTCATTGTACTATTTTTAAAACTTCCATGGGTTTGAAAATTTTTAAAGAATGAGAGGGGGAAAGAAGAAAAAGGAAAACGTTGCCTTTGTAGTACATTTTTAAAGGACTTGCCTTGTATTTATGGTTTTGAAGAACTTTGAAAAAAATGTTTAAAATGGTTTGTCTTTTGAACTTTAGTGTTTTTTCCTAATATGATTTTCAAATTGTTATTAAGCTCTCTTCTCATCTCAGGTTTCAGATCGACAGAGCTATCTTGTCATATCTTTGGTTCTCTGTGTTGTCTTGGGACTGATGCTTTGTATGCAGCGTTGTCGAAACACTTCTCAATTTGATGGAGATTATATTTCAAAACTTCCTAAAAGTAATCAGTATCCAAGCCCTAAAAGGTAAGTCAGCATTATTTCACAATTTTCCTCTTATTTGAGAAACTTGAGCAAGTGAAAGATACTGAGATAATTTCTTTTTATCCATATGATTATCTTGAAACCAAAATGTTAAAAACTTGGAACTGGTGAGAGGGTCCTGTGCCTGGAAGATTCTGTAGACTCTGATAGAGAAAACACTAAGTATGTAAAAAACCCATGTAATGGTTGTGAAAGATACTTCAATGTGGAATTCAAAGGGGGAGGAGGAGAATAGGTATTTTAATACAGCACCTTTTAGAGAGTAATTGGTGAATATTTTTACATGTGTTATCTATAACTGGAGTATTACCGTAGAGATAAATCCTATATAGCATGTATAGTTTTCTAGCATTCACCTAACCCCAAATACAGAGTAAATTATATGTATTTTACTCATCATTCCCAATATTGATTTTTCTTAATGTTAGGTGTTTTTCTTCCTATGATGATATGAGTTTGAAAAGGAGAACTTCATTTCCACTCATCAGATCCAAGTCTCTACAGTTAACTGGGAAAGAAGGTAGATTTTTGTGCATATATAACATGTATATAGAAAAGTGAATCTAGCTTCCTTCTAGAACAAGTAGAATGTCAATGTTGTGTTGGAGACCGTCTGCAACTGAACAGGGGGTGTGAGTGGCCTTTGTTTGTGCTGTGTCGAAGCCACTACCATTTCCATACTTTATCTTTGTTCCTAAAAGCCCAGAGGGTGGGGCGGAGGGGGGCTTAGTTTAATTAGCCATTAATTAGCCATTGATAGCCTATTTGCACATGCTCCTGTTTAGAAGTATTTCTTTTTAGAAAGGGGTGTTTGAGAAAGTTCAGCAGATATGGAAAACCTGAGTGTGCTCCCATAGTATCCTGTGCTTATCTGCCTCCTCTTCCTATACAGGTAGGACCCCTTTTGTCTCTAGGACTGTGAGGCACTTTATGAAAAATAAATCTTTTTCTTTTTTACAGTCCAAAGTCTATAATAGTATTCCATAGTCTAACACTTGATGAATACTTAAATTTAATAAATGAATGAATGTGTACTGAGGGACTTTCATGTATCAGTACTTTTTAATAATTAGTACTGTAATTAGTGGTTACTGAGACATATCTTCATAGCAATATTAAAATAACTAAATTAATTATATATTTCAGCTAATGCTTTCTTAATAATCATTGGATTCTCTTTCTGTAGGATTTAGTAACTGAGCAGTGTGTTTCGATTGATTAAATCATTCGGGCACTCATTCCTGTACTGCTCTGGTTTACTGTTACCATGAAACCTTACGGACTTAATCCATTACATGTGTGTTTGCTTAAAACTAGTAAATTTCTTCCTACTTCCTGCTCTTTTCTTTTTTTTCCTTTTGGCTGATATGTCTTTTTATAATTGAATTTTTTTAATGAAGTACAATTTGTACAGGATTTTATACTTAATCATTTATGAAGTTTGGTGGATTTTCACAAACCACACATAACTGTGTGACCATCACCCAGATTAAGAAGTACAGCATTATCTAGCACCCCAGAAACTTCCTTGTGCTCCTTAGTCATTACCCATTTCCTCTCAGTAGAGTCACTGCATATTTTGATATTTTGATATTGTGAGATTCACCATGTCGTTGAGTATAGTTGTAGTTAGTGTTGCCTTATGCAAACATATTCATTATTCGTTTCTATTGGATTAATTTCCTGCATACACACATCTGTTGGGTATATAGCAGAAATGGAATTACTGGATTATAAGATTCTGTCTACTCCACTTTAGTAAATATTACCACACAGTTTGCCAAGAATGTTGTGTGAACATTCAGCTGTTTTTTAGAGTTCCATTTGTTCCACATCCATATTAAGATTTAACATTTAGTATTATTGATCTTTTAGCTGTATTTATGTGATTATGAAATACCAATATGTTGAGGTGTTTTTCCTTCTCAGCATTTCTAATCCCATTCTAAATTAGTTGAAAGCCTGACTGTTTCTCTTCTTTTTATGTAACTCTTCCAGGCCAGGTAGAATATAGCCTTTTGTACCTAATAGTAGTATTACTTATATTTTAAACAACTGTATCATCTTGGTTCATCTTTATCGTTTAAAAAGTTGAGTACAATAGTCAGGAAGCTAATTCTGATTCTGCTATTCATTAATTCATTTATTTCTTCTCCTAATTTGAATTAAATATCTTCTTATGACATTTACTATTGTCTACTTTGATTTTAGCCATCTTTGTACTTGCCTATTTTTAATTCCAAACTATGAGAAGGGTCCATTTCTTATTGTAGTTAAAAAAACATACAACGTAAAATTTACCATCTTGAAATTTAAGTTTCTCTTAGAAATTTAATTACTATATATATACTTTAGTAATGTTTAGTATGTTCACAATGATGTGAAACAGGTCTCCAGAAGTTTTTCATTTTGTAAATCTGGAACACTGTGTATATTAAACAACTACCTTTTTTCCCTTTCCTCCCAGCCCCTGGTCACCATCAATGTGTTTTCTGTTCTCATGAATTTGAATACTTCAGATACCTTATATAAATGAAATCATATATTATTCATCTTTCTCCGACTGGCTTATTTCACTTAGCATAATGTCCTCAAGTTTCATCCATGTTGTAACATATGACAGGATTTCGGTTTAAAGACTGAATAATATTATGTTGTACAGATAGATACTATACTTTGTTTATTCATCTGTTGATGGGCACTTGGGTTGCTTCTGCCTCTTGGCTATTGTGAAATAATGCTGCTGTGAACATGAATGTGCAAATATGTCTTTAAGTCCTTGCTTTCAGTTCTGGATATGTAGTTGACCCTTGAACAGTGCTGGAGTTAGGGTCACCAAATCTGTACAGTTGAAAATATATGTATAATTTATAGTTACCTCTCCATATCCATGGTTCCTCCATTTTCAAGGTTCTGCATCCATGGAGTCAGCCTACCACATATTATGTAGTACTTTAGTATTTACTGTTGAAAAAAAATCCATATATAAATAGACTAACACATCCATTTATAAATAGACTTCAAACCCATGTTGTTAGAGGGTCAGCTGTGTACTCGAGCGTGATTGCTGAGTCATATGGTAGTTCTGTTTTTTGAAGACCCTTTACAGTGTTTTCCATAGTGCTTGCACCACTTTACAATTCCACCAACAGTGCATAGTGGATCCAGATTTCTCCACATCCTCACCAATACTTGTTTTCTGCTTTGATAGTAGCCATCCTGATGGGTGTGTGGTGATACCTTGTTTTGCTTTTGATTTGTGTTTCTCTGACGATTAGTGATGTTGATCATCTTTTCATATGCTTGTTGGCCATTTGTAAATCATCTCTGAAGAAATGTCTATTCAAGTCCTTTGCTCATTTTTAAACCAGGTTATTTTTTGCTTAATTGTAGGAGTTCTTATATTCTGGATATTAATCCTGCATCAAGTATATGATTCACAGATACATTCTTCGATTTTGTAGGTTGCATTTTCACTCTGATGATTTTGTCCTATGATGGACAAAAACTTTTAAAGTTTGATGTAGTCCTCTTTGTCTGTTTTTGCTTTTGTCGCTTGTACTTTAACTAGCACATCCAAGAAATTATTGCCAAGGCCAGTGTTACAAAGTTTTTATAACTTTTTGGGAAAAGAAAGTTTGTAACACTGGCCTTGAATGTGACATTTAAAGTACAAGCAACAAAAGCAAAAACAAAGAGGACCGCATCTATTTTGAGTTAATTTTTGTATATGATGTAGGATAAGGGTTCAGCTTCATTCTTTCGCATGTGGATATCCAGCTTTCTAGCACTGTTGGTTGAAGAGACTGTTCATTCCCCATTGAATGGTCTTGGCACCCTTGTTGAAGGTTATTTGACCATTTGTGTGAAGGTTTATTTCTGGACTGTTATTTTTCCCCCTGTTGTTCTGTATGTCTGTCTTTATACCAGTACTGTTTTGATTACTGTGTTCGAAATCAGGCAATGTGAGTCCTATAACTTTTTCACAATTGCTTTGCCTGTTTAAGATACTTGGGATTTGATATAAATTTTAAGATGCATTTCATTAAAAGAAAGAAAGCTATTGCAATTTTGATAGGGCTTATGCTTAATCTGTAGATCGTTTTGGTAGTATATGGACATCTTGACAATATGAAGTCTTCCAGTCATGAACATGAGATATTGTTCAGTTTGTTTGTACCTTCTTTAATTTATCTTTCATCAGTGTTTTATAGATTATACTTAGATTTGCATCTCTGACTTTTGTTGGCCATCCAGGTAGACCTAAACTGTTTTGATTTTTGTTGTGAAATATGTGAAATACCAAAAAGTGCATAAAACTGAAATGTACAACATGCAGAATAATTATAAAGTGAACACCTGTGTAACTAACACCCAGATCAAGAAATAGAGCAAGACCATCACTTCTGGTATTGCTTTTTGTAGAGGTCACTATCTTGATTTTTTAATTAGTTGTCATCTTCATTTTCATAAGTTTTACCATCACTGTTTGTGTTCCTCAGCAATATAATTGGATTTTTACCTGGTTTTGAGCTTTTGATAGGTGAAATTATACCATATATATTCTTTTGCCTTCTTTCCTTCAGCATTCTATTTGTAAGGTTCATATACATAATTGTACTTCATTTTCAGTATTGTATAGTATTTCAGTAACTGACTAAATTACAGTGTAAGTTATCCATTCTGCTGTGTTATTTACAGTTTGGGGCTATTACAGATAATGCTGATGTAAACATTCCCTTTGTTTTTGTATATAGGCAGAGAGTTGCATAAGTTTCTCTAGGAATATTTTTGTTGTTGTGTTGCTAAGTCATTTCCTATACTTTTGCAAGCCCATGGATTTTTGCAAGCCTACCAGTCTCCTCTGTCTATGGGACTTCCCAGACAAGAATACTGGAGTGGGTTACCATTTCCATCTAGGGTGGAGGGAGTGGGGGATGGAATCTTTCTGCCCCAGGAGTTGAAGCTGCCTGCTTGGCAGGCTTATTCTTTACCTCTGAGCCACCTGGGAAGCCCCCTCTAGGAATATTACCTAGATGTAAAATCGCTGGATTGTAGAGTATGCTAATCTATAAGTTATAAGATAATGGCATACTTTTCCAAAGTGGTCATATAATTTTATCCTTCCACCAGTACCATGAGAATTTCCATTTTCTACACTTTTGCCAGCGCACAGTCAGAATTGTCAAGTTTTAAAGTGTTTCTTAACCTCATTTCAGTTATAATTTGCATTTACCTGATAACTTTTGAAGTTGAGCATGCTTACTTAGGCCTTTTAATCATTTGACTTTCCTGGACATTGAAATTTTTGCCTGTTCTTTTATTTGGTTGTTTATCTCTTTCCTGTTGGTTTACAGTTATTTTTAAAATTTGTATCCTAATTGTTAGTTCGTGTTAATGTTGCAGATAATTTTATTTCATCTTGAGGCTATTTTATTTTCTTTTACATGGAGTCTTTTTAAATAAGAAAAAGAAGCTCTTAATTTTAATGTAATCAAACTTAATGGAATTTTTTTTCCTGGTGTGGTTAGTGCTGTTTCTGTGTTGTTTAAACAGTTTTTTTTTTTTTTTTACTGTTTATGGATGATATTCTCTTACAGTTCTAGTGTTTGGTTTTTATTTTTAGATTTCTAAGATACCTGGAATTGATTTTTTTGTATGTGGTTTTAGGTAGGAAATCCGTTGTAAAATTTGTATGGAATTCAGTTGTTTTAGGTTACTCGGCCATTACTGGGTCTTTGTTTCCATGTAAATTTAGAATCATTTATTCAGTGTTTCATTGAAAAATTATTAGGCTTTTGGTTGATTACATTGACTCTACATATCAATTTGGGAAGAACATAGCATCTCTGTGTACTCCAAACAGTCAAACTTTGAAAGTTTTATTTCTAGAATATTTTTTGATGCTGTTGAAAATTGCGTTTTGTGTGTGTTTGTGTTTATTGCTGGTTTGTAGAAACGCAGTGGATTTTGGTGCATTTACCATATTCTTTGATTCTCTGCTTGCTGGATCTTCGGATAGAGGAGTGTTAAAGTCTCCAGCTATAATAGTAGGTTCATCTGTTTCTTGTAGTTCTACCAGTTTTTGCCTCATGTATTCTGCCATTCTGTGAGATGCATACACATTAAAGATTGTTATGCTTTTTGGATAATGGACCCCTTTATCATCATGAAATATCCCTCTTTATCCTGAATAAATCTCCTTGCTCTGAAGTGTACTCTCTCTGAAATTAATATGCCATTTCTGCTTTCTTTTGATTTGTGTTAGCATGGTGTATCTTCCTTCATCCCTGTGCCTTTAATCTATATGTATCTTTATATTTAAAGTGGACTTCTTGTGAGCAACATACAGTTGAATCTTGTTGTTTGATCCACTTTTACAGTCTTATAAATTGGTGTATTTAGGCCATTAAAGTTTAAAGTGATTTGGTATTTATCCAACTATATTTGCTATATTTGTTACTGTTTTCTATTTGTTGCCCTCATTCTTTATTCCTGTTACTATCTTCCACGTTTTTTCTGCCTTTCGTCATTTTAACTGAGCATATTATATGGTTTTATTTTTTTCCTTTCATAGCATATGTTAAAAAATTATGACTTTTTTTTTTAGGGTCCCAGAGTTTACAGTATACATTTACAGCTAATACAAGTTCACTTTCAAATAACACTATATTACTCTAGAGGTAGTACATATATTTTTATAACAACAAAATATTTCTAATTCCTCCCATCCGTCCCTTGTATCAGTGCTATCATTATTTTTATTTTTACCTAATCTTGTCTATTTACATAAGCATACTCGATTACTTTGTTACTATTATTGTTTTGAACAAATTATTAGGTTATGGATTAAGAATAAAAAAAGTGAAAGTTTTTGTCTTCCCTTCTTTTATTCCTTCTCTGGTGCTCTTCCATTCTTTATGCAGAGCTGGGTTTCTGGCCTACCTTATTTTCCTCCTTTCTAAAGAACTGCTTTTTAACATTACTTGTAAAGCAGGTCTGTTGGCAATTTTAGGTCCTCAATTTTAGCTTATATCTTTGATCTTTTTGAAATTTGTATATGATATGCCTGGCTGTAGTATTTGGGGCATTTGTCCTGCTTGTTGGTCTCAGTTTCCTGTAGCTGTAGTTACTGTCTGATGTCAATTTGAGAAGATTCTATCATTATTACTTAAAATATTGCATCTATTCCTTTCTCCCGTCCTTATCCTCCTGTATTCTCATTACTTGTGTGTTACACCTTTTGTAATCGTCCCACGGTTTTTGGATAGTCTGTTCTTTTTTTTTTTTTTTTTTTAAGTCTTTTTTCTCTTTGTTTTAGATTTGGAAATTTCTATTGTCATATTCTCAAGTTTAGTGATTCTTTACTCAGTCTATTAATGAACCCAGAGGCATTCTTCATTTTTGTTCCTGTGTTTGATCTCTATCTAGTATTTTTTAAACTCCTTTTTAGAATTTTTCTGCTTATATTATCCATCTGTTCTTGCATGTTATCTGCTTTTTTTCAATTTACATCCTTAATGTATTTTTTTTTAATTCCTGATCTAATAATAATGTCAACATTTCTGTCATATGTAACTCTGGTTCTGATGCTTGTTTAGTCTTTTCAAACTGTGTTTACCCTTTTTAAAATGCCTTGTAATTTTCTGTTGAAAGAGGAGTGTAATGTACAGGTCATCTCTAATTTATGATGATTTGACTTAATTTTTCAACTTTATTATTGTGTGAAAACAACGTGCATTCAGTAGAAACTGTACTTGGTTGTTGATGTCTCCCTGGCTAGTAATATGCAGTATGATTCCATGTTGCTAGACAGTGGTGGCAAAGTCTCTGGGCAAAAATGACTTGTGTTTCACTTGACGGGTCTGGATTCCTGCTTTTCCTTCAGTTGTGGCCTGGGATTACTTACTTACTTAGTCTTCACAGCCTAAGTAAGTGCTGTTGATGCTGCTGCTAAGTCACTTCAGTCATGTCCAACTCTGTGTGACCCCATAGATGGCAGCCCACTAGGCTCCCCTGTCCCTGGGATTCTCTAGGCAAGACCACGGGAGTGGGTTGCCATTTCCTTCTCCAGTGCATAAAAGTGAAAAGTGAAAGTGAAGTCACTCAGTCATGTCCAAATCTTCACGACCCCGTGGACTGCAGCCTACCAGGCTCCTCTGTCCATGGGATTTTCCAGGCAAGAGTACTGGAGTGGGAAGTGCTTTTAGTGACTTACAAAAAACATTCATATTTAATTGCTTTTAGTGGAAAATTCGATCTGAAAACCATTAGCCATCATTCCTAGAAGTAGACTTCGTGTTTTTTTAAAAAACAATTTGAATGACATTAGTAATCTAGTAGAAGTGACTGTTTAAAGGAATCATTGGATATTTTTATATATTTGATGACTTTCTCAACAAGTTTCTTAGACATAATGTGAAAAATGATAATTCATTGAATCATGTTGTTAGTAAATTTCTGGCACATGAAGTTTATTATGAATTTGTTACTTACAGACTTCGCCTGCATCAAACCATAAATCATTTACTTTTAGTGGGTTGAATAGGACTAAAATCTCATAGCCCCTCTTTTATATGTACATTTATCTTGTCAGTAAAGCTGGCTTGAATGTGCTTAAAGTAATGAAACCTTAGAAACTTAGTCTTTCTGATTTTCTTATCGTACCAGAGTGTTATGGTATTGATCACAATAAATCATAGTTTTTATCACAGTAAATCATAGTAATAAACAATTAGGAAAAACCTTTTGTGTGTATGTTCCTGGAACTTTCATACTATGTGCTTGTTGCACATAATTAACCCATAATTGCAACACAGTGTGGAGTTTAGTCTTTTAGAAAAATATTCATATGATCTGTAAGTTTGGTATTAGCTTACCTGGTAATGTTACTTTTCTTATCAAGTTCAGAGGGCAGAGGCTTCCCAGGTGGCTCAGTGGTAAAGAATCCGCCCACAAATGCATGAAACACTGATTCTGTCCCCAGGATAGAAGATCCACTCTAGTGTTCTTGCCTGGGAAATCCCATGGACAGAGAAACCTGGTGAGCTATAGTCCATGGGGTTGCAAAAAGTCGGACACAATTTAGCGACTAAACAACGAGAGGGTAGAGCTGGACCAACCAAGGATCCTTACTGTGTTGGCTGATAGCTAGCTGTTACTTAAAAACTTAAGGCATTCAATGATGACCAGTCAAGCCCAGGATAAGAATGGTGCCCTCTTCTCCCTTGTTGCTTTAGGCTTACTAATTTCAAATGCATAAATATATGTTTAACCTGTTACAAATATAAATTCATTGGTTCTGTTATGAAAATTATCATAAATGGATAACAGTTATAGTATTTAATCATAGTATAATCTACTTTACATTTTATATCTGCCTTTTTGTTTTTTCTTACAGTAGATCCAAGTGATTTGTACATTGTAGAACCCCTCAAGTTCTCTCCAGAAAAAAAGGTAATGCTTTGTTTCCTTTCAAGTGTATTGGTGTGTGATGTGGATGTAGATGAAGAAATAGGTGAAAGTGTTACTATAACCTTTACTGATCCTTAAACTTATTGTTTATTTTCAGTAATGATAATGATTTGTTTACAGGGTCTGCAAACTGTGTGGCCCATAGGCCATATATGGCCTGTTTTATTATGATCCTGGAACCATTTTTAAAGGGTTATAAAATAAAAGTGAATATGTAGGAGAGAGAGTATGTGACCTGAAAAGACTAAAATACTTACTGTCTGGCTTTTACAGAAAAAAACTTGATGCCCCCTTGTTGATAGTCGTTCTTCATTATCAGTGCATGTCAGGCAGTGTGTATTCCTGTAATCCTATCAACCTGAAAATGATACTTTCCCCATTTTTTAGGTGAGAAAACTGAAACTCAGATTTTGTATCTTCTTTAAATGACCCATTAAAGAGGTGGCAAACAAAATAGACTTTTTTGATTACAAAGTATAGGCTTTTCCCATTTTGCCTCTGAAAGTAAGTTGTATTCACTAGAGGTCCAGGTAGCTCAGTGCTAAAGAATCTGCCTGTCAGTGCAGGAGACACAGGTTCTTTCCCTGGGTCTGGAAGATCCTTTGGAGAAGGAAATGGCCACCCATTGCAGTATTCTTGCCTGGAAAAGCTCATGGAGTGAGGAGTCCATGGGGTCACAAAAGAGTTGGACACAACTTAGCAACTAAGCAAACAACGTTTGTCTCTAGGCTAAAGAACTTGACCATGAAAACCAAATAGCCTAGGATCCAATCCTAACTCGGCCACTTACTGCCATGTAACTTGGACAGGGAGTCAAACTTACGAACCTTGGTTTTCTCATTTGGTAGTCAAGGACAAAATGCTCACCTTTCAGGGTTAGTAAGATACACATGAAAGCAACTGGAAGAATATATGGCACATAATAAGCATTCAGATACCTAATCTATATTCAGAGGTGACAGATAAATGAAGAATTTGGTTGAGTAGTATCACAAAGTGGAAAGGTAATTATGTTAGTACCTGTATAGAACATAACAGTGTGTTTCACTGTTTATAATACTTTCACTTTCCACCAGGAGGTGGCACTTTACTCCAGTAGCTCAGCTCTCTGAATGTTTGATTAGGTAACTATCAGAGGTCTAATTTCTACCTTTTCTTTTACTTGTGTTAAAGAAGAAACGCTGCAAGTACAAAACTGAAAAAATTGAGACCATAAAGCCAGCTGATCCATTGCACCCTGTAGCCAATGGAGACATAAAAGGAAGAAAGCCTTTTACAAACCAGAGAGATTTTTCTAATATGGGAGAAGTTTATCACTCTTCTTATAAGGGTCCTCCATCTGAAGGAAGCTCAGAAACTTCATCACAGTCAGAAGAGTCTTATTTTTGTGGCATTTCAGCTTGCACAAGTCTGTGCAATGGACAGTCCCAAAAGACAAAAACTGAGAAGAGGGCTTTGAAACGAAGGCGATCTAAAGTCCAAGACCAAGGAAAATTGATAAAAACTTTGATACAGACTAAGTCAGGATCACTGCCGAGCCTGCATGACATAATCAAAGGAAACAAAGAGATCACCGTGGGAACATTTGGTGTTACAGCAGTCTCGGGACATATCTAAAATTAATCGGACTTTTCATATTGGAGACTTTTCGTTGTTGTTCTTTGAAGAACAGTCTGTGGTATTTGAAGGGTATGGGGAGGGAGAACATATAAATGGGAAAAGTATTCAGAAATTATGGTTTCTGCCTTTTTAAAAAGTAGGTGGGATTATGTCAATCTTGGTTAATGAGCTGCAGTTTTACAAGACTGCAAGGACAATGATAGACATTTTATAAAGATGTTTTTTCACAGATTAATTAATTACTGGGACAAAAGTAATTTGGAAGCCCAGTTCCTTGGGTGGGATAGGAATGAAAGCCTAAACCTCTTCCTTTAGCTTTGTTCCTATTTCTTGCACCTTCCCATATTTATGTGCCTTTTGTCTATTTATAATGCCACTGGAAGAGGAGGGAGAACTTTTTCTGTCATTTGATTTCTTTTATAACTTTGTTAGTTTTTGAAGCTGCAAACACTACGAGGCTTTAAAGTGATCTGCGCCTGGCATTCAGTAGAGATCAGTAAAGACAGTGTAAAGATCCTAAAGACTTGGCCAGGTAGACTTTTGTTTAGCAAACTCACCTGAAACAGACACTTGATGGAATTTTTAGGTCTATTCTTCTAGGTAAATGGTGATACTTTTAATGTTATTTTCAGTTAACTTATTCACACTAGTTTCCTTTGGTTACTAATTCAGTGAGAGGAAAAAGCAACTACATGATTTTTTTCTTCAAATGATTGGTATTTGCAAATAATTTTTTAAAAATAAATTCACGTGTTAAACGCATTTAGCCACTTTTAAGGGTTTCCTTTAGCTATGTTACATTTTAAACATTCACAATAAGCACTAATCCTCGTGACTTTGAGATCGTTGTTTTCTCTTACAAATGGAAAATTTGAAAGTTTGTCCAGTGAGTCCAGGCCTCATAATCACTGCCTATGTACATAAATGCACAGAACCAGCTAGTGAGTTTGTCAAGCATGTCTAATTGGTCAGGTCTAAAGGGATTATTACTCCTTGGTGTTTGCTTTGTATTGGCTACAAATGTGCAGATATACGTGTGTGTTGTCAATGTGTTTGTATTCATTTTGTCTCTTTTCTTTAAAAATAATTGGCAGTGACTTTGAATCAGATGATTTCTAAGTATGTGTTCATACAGTAATGAGTAGAAGTGGAAAGTTTCTTTTTGAAAGGGAGAGAATTCACTGTTTTGTGTTGTAAGATTTAAGTTATAAGTTATTGAGCACTTTTAGTAATAACTGTTTTAAACTTGTCTAATACCTTATGGGGGTATTGTTCATAATGTGACTTATTTAAAGCCTGTTTTGTTTGTTTAAGTTGCTGCTTTACGTTAACAGTATGTTTTAGATGATTTACATTTTTTTCCAATCTGTACAATTAGCCATTCAGAGCAAGAGGGCCTGATTGTATAGAAACCCCTTGAAAAGAGGTCCAGATGGGAGCAGAGGTAGAGCGGGAAGTCACACCCTCTGTGTGCAGCATCCAGGGTTGTGGAAAGAAGACTTTTAATAATGTAACTACGGAGCTGTAGTGCCATTAGAAACTGTGAATTTCCAAATAAATCTGAACACTTGTCTTTATTAATTACTGGCTCTTCTGTTCTTTGAAGGAAAACTTACAAACTTAATACTCTGGACATAGATTTGTTTTTAAAATTAAAATTTTGAAAATGAACTTTAAAATTAAATATAGCAGCATCTTGTTAAATACTTGATTGCATTCAGCCAACTACAAACTGATTGAAATTTCACATAAATATTTTGTTCCTGATACAGTCAGAATTTCACCATTTCAAACACTGAAATAGAGTTTTAAATATTCAGTGGACTACACATAATGTGCCTTTCTTTACTAGGTGCCATCTCTAAGACTAATAATTTTTAAATTTTTTACATATATAAATATAGCACATTTTTACAATTTGGGGTTTGTTTTTCCTCTCTGAGATTATACTTAACCTGAGGGATAAAAGCAAAAAGTCTTGCCAATAATAGATTTGTGCCTGGTGAGAAGCAAATTATATGTGTGTGTGTGTGTGTGTGTGTGTGTGTGTGTATAAAATAGGCTTTCAATGTTCCTTGGTAATCAGCTTCATTTTATTTCTTCTGATATTAATAAAAGCTTTAAAACAGTAAGAAGAAACCGAGGAATCTGTAAGAGCAAGAATATAAAATAAAGAAGTCCTTTTAATTGGATTTTTTTCAGATAGAGTTATAAAATTTGAGGAATGAAATCATTTTATTAGGTAAGCCTTGCACAGAAAGGTAGCAGTTCTCTGTTCTCTGACACTACACCGCCCCACACTCCCATGTTGCACCCTGACCTTTGCCAATCAAGGATTTCTTTCTCCCTAGCAGCGACTGTTTTCAGCACTGTTCGCCAGTCACTGTGCTTATTTTGCCAATTACTTACCTGCCAGTTTTTGATGTGCCCCTAATTTAAATATGTAAACTTGTCAGCATGAATATAAAGTAGATATAAATGTATATTTGTTACCCTAGTCAAACAAATTTAAAATCATAATATAATAAGCAACATGTCCATTTGGAATTGTTTTAATTCTCCATTTTATAGAACAAAATCATGCAACAGAAGCATGAGACGTGCCTCCAAACAATACAACAGTGATGGCTTTCTTAAGCTCCCTTTACACCCTGATTTTTCTTATCCCATTCCCGAATCACTTTTCTTTCACTAAAAGGAAAGTTCTCTTTGCTGTAGGGGAGGGGAAAAATTGACACTCCAAATAACATTTTCAAATAAACCTAATTTTTTGTTAGGGCAAAGACAGTGCTTCCTGTCTTTGTCCTTGACTTCCAGGAGTGGCTGAAAGATGGACTTCCCTTTTACCATTTCAACTCAACAGCCTTAAAAGTCAACAGCTATAGGAGAGGAATCACGATGGTGGAGGAGTAGGACGTGGACCTTCCCTCCTCCCACAAATACAGCAAAACCACATCTACGAGCGGCATGATTCACAATGAACATCTACTGAATGCTGGCAGAAGGCCTCAGACTTCCAAAAGGCAAAAAGCTTTCATGTGACAAGGTAGGACAAAGGAAAAAGAGGGAGAAAGAAATGGGGACAGGACTTGCACCCAGGGAGGGAGATGGGAAGGAAGAAGGGTTCCCCCACCCTGGGAAGTCCCCTCACCTGCAGGGAGAGCAACCTAGATGGAGGGGGAGCTTCAGAGCCTTGGAGGAGGAGTGCAACAACTGGTTATAGTGGGAGGAACTGCACAGATGGTTCATACCTCTGCCCCGTGTACCCTGGCTGACACGCTCATCTATTGGTGTGGTGAGGCTAGGTGCCAAAGCTCAGGCTTCAGAGTCAGACCCAGAAAGAGAGGGATTGGCGGTGTAGAGATAGCCTGAAGAGGCTGGAGAGTGGCAACTAAGTGTGCACTCAGAAGAGGTAGGGGCCTGCCAAGACACCATTGTTGGGTAGGGGGGGCACGTTAGAAGTGGGGCAGGACCGCCACAGGAGCTTTGTCTCCTGTACCTGGGCTCTCAGGCAACAAGACACCACCTAACATGAGCTCCCGGGGGAGGTGCACGCTGCTGTCACTGTTATGGGCTCCAGAGACGGGCACAGGCCACTCCCATAAATAGGGACCCATGAGCAGGCACCGGTTGCTCTCCTTAGAAGTAGACAGGCTGTCACTGCTACTGAGAGACACAGGAACAAGTGCCAACTGCTAGCCCTGCTGTCCTGGGACATCATGGACCACTGCTGCCCCTGGGAGGCCTGGGAGGGGGTCCTGATCATGGTCCCTGCTTACTGGGAGTGTGCATGGGCCTTTGTGCATTGTGCTTGCACACCAGATACCAAGGCGATAGCAGCCAGCACACACTGCCAAAAAAGGCAGCAAGCATCCAAACTAAAAACAGTCCTTCAATTCCAGACAAAGTGGCAGGAGTAGAGGACTTGAACTTACCTCCTGTCATAAAAACACCAAAATCACAAATAACTGCTTAAAGACCATTGGCAAAAAAGACCTACCAAAAAAGATACTTTACATCCAAAGATGAGGTCTCAGTGTGATGGTAGGAGGGGCCCTTTCACTGTGTAAATCAAATACTATACCTAGTAGTTGACCAACTCACAGACTAGAAAGTAATTTTATCACAGAGGTTCTCCCCAGGAGTGAGATCTGAGCCCCATGTCAGTATCCCTAGCCTGAGGGCCTGGCATTAGGAGGAGGAGCCCCCAGAGCATCCGCTTTGCAGGCCAGTGGGGCTTGAGTGCAGGAGCTCCACAGCACTGGGGGAAACAGAGACTCCACTCCTGGAGGGCAAACACAAGATTTCACATGCACTGGGACCCAGGGCAAAGCAGTGACTCTGTAGGAGCCAGAACTATATATATAGCGGCTTCCCTGGTAGCGCAGTGGTAATCTGCCCACCAGTCCTGGAGATGTGGGTTCGATCACTGGGTCAGAAAGATCCTCTGGAGAAAGAAATGGAAATCCACCTCAGTATTCTTCCCTGGGAATTGCCATGGACAGAGAGGCCTGGCAGGCCACAAAGAGTTGGACACGAACAAGTTTGGCCTTGGAGTACAAAATGAAGCAGAGCAAAGGCTAAGAGTTTTGCCAGGAGAACACACTGGTCATAGCAAACACCCTCTTCCAACAACACAAGAGACTACACATGGATAACAACATATGGTCAACACCAGATTGATTATATTCTTTACAACACAACATGGAGAAGCTCTATACACTCAGCAAAAAAGCAAAAACAAGACCTGTGGAGCAGACTGTGGCTCAGATCATGAGCTTCTTACTGCAAAATTCAGGCTTAAACTGAAGAAAGTAGGGAAAATTCTGGGCCATTCAAGTATGACGTAAATCAAATCCCTTATTATACAGTGGGGCAGTGAATAGAGTGCCTGAAGAACTATGAATGGAGGTTTCTAACTTACAAGAGCTGATGACCAAAACCATCCCAGAGAAAAAGAAATGCAAGAAAGCAAAGTGTTTGTCTGAGGAGGCTTTACAAATAGCTGAGAAAAGAAGCGAAAGGCAAGGGTGAAGGGGAAAGTCCACTTGAATGCAAAGTCCCAGGGAATAGCAAGAAGAAATAAAGCCTTTCTAAGTGAACAATGTAAAGAAACAGAGGAAAACAATAGAACAGGAAAGACCAGAGATCTCTTCAAGAAAATTAGAGATGTCAAAGGAACATTTCATGCAAGGATGTGCACAATAAAGGTCAGAAACAGTAAGGGCCTCACAGAAGCAGAAGAGATTAAGAAGTAGCAACAAGAATACACAGCTACAAAAAAGCAATGACCCAGATAACCAGAATGGTGTGGTCACTCACCTAGAGTCAGACATCCTGGAGTGTGAAGTCAAGTGGGCCTTAGGAAGCATTACTATGAACAAAGCTAATGGAGGTGATTCAATTCCATCGATTATTTAAAATCCTAAAGGATGATGCTGTTAAAGTGCTGCACTCTATCTGTCAGCAAATTTGGAAAACAACAGTGGCCACAGGACTGGAAAAGATCAGTTTTCATTCCAATTCCAAACAAGGCAATGCCAAAGAATGCTCAAGCTACCATAAAATTACTCTGATTTCCTATACTACCACGGTAATGCTCTAAATCCTTCAATCTAGGCTTCAAAAGTACATGAACTGATAACTTCCAGATAGATGTACAAACTGGATTTAGAAAATGCAAAGTGTCAACATTGGTTGGATCATAGAGGAAGCAAAGGAATTTCAGAAAAACATATACTGCTTCATTGACTACTCTACAGCCTTTGACTGTGTGGATCACACCAAACTGTGGGAAACTCTTCAAGAGATGGAAATACCGGACCACCTTACCTGTCTCCTGAGAAACCTTTATGCAGATCAAGAAGCAACAGTTAGAATCAGGCATGGAACAACAGACTAGTTCAAAATTGGGAAAAAAGTACATCAAGGCTGTGTATTGTCACCCTGTTTATTTAACTTACATGCAGAGTACGTTATGTGAAATGCTGAGCTGGAAAAATCCAAGTTGGAATCAGGATTGCCAGGAGAAATATCAACAACCCCAGATATGCAGATAACACCACCCTTATGACAGAAAGCAAAGAGAAACTAAAGAGTACTGTAATGAGGGTGAAAGAGGAGAGTGAAAAACTTGGTTTAAAACTCAAGATTCTAAAAACTAAGACAATGGCATCTGGTCCCATCTCTTCATGGCAAATAGAAGGAGGGAAAGTAGAAACAGTGACAGATGTTATTTTCTTAAAGGTTTTCAAATCACTGTGTATGGTGACTGCAGCCATGAAATTAAGAGACGCTTGCTTCTTGAAAGGAGAGCTTTGAAAAACTTAGTTCAGTTCAGTTGCTCAGTCGTGTCTGACTCTTTGCAACCCCATGAATTGCAGCCTGCCAGTCCTCCCTGTCCATCACCAACTCCTGGAGTTCACTCAGACTCACACCCATCGAGTCAGTGATGCCATCCAGCCATCTCATCCTCTGTCGTCCCCTTCTCCTCCTGCTCCCAATCCCTCCCAGCATCAGAGTCTTT